>CM055907.1:54290530-54805900 GCA_029582155.1 Panopea generosa
ACAACCCTCTGATCATGGGTTTGGTACTTTACCACTGGACCACACGCTCCGCACAAAGAAGGATAACCAAGTAACCAGAAATAAAGACATGTTTTTTAGTATTTCTTAAATTTTGATGCTATATATTTGCTGTAGTAATCGAGAGCGCCAAAAGACAAAGAAGGATAAAGTGTAACCAGGGATAGAGACATTTATTTATATTTCTAATTCTAACTACAATGTGAAATTTTTTTAGCATAAATGTTTTTTTCTAGGATACCAAAGACATATAACAAGTAACCTCAGTTACCAAAGGTATTTAACAGGATACAAATGGACTTACTTGTGCAGAGTGCTACTTTTGTGTCATATCTATTTTTGTTTAGGGAATAAATTGCCACCAAATATTTTTTATGTGTTTCATTAATTATATATCAGTGTAACAGTCTTTTAAAGTGGTATACAGTCATACTTATTTTTCAAATTCGGTTGAATCAGTGACATAAACCAGTAACTGGTTGAATAATCCGCTTTTTGAAATATATCACCAAAAAGATTTTATGTATATGGGGTGCTGTTTTTCTATTTATCCATATTAATAAGAGATATCACTTATTCAAATAGGTGATATCACTTATTTGAATAGAGGATATCACTTATTCATATTCGAATAAGTGATATCACTTGTACTATAAATGATATCACCTATTCGATTAAGTAATATCACTTATTATGGTTAAATACCCGGTAGTAAAACAACAACCCATAGATGTACATATTTGGGTGCAGTCCTTAAAGAATTATTTGGTAAAATAATTTGTACAGAATGTTTTAAACAACACTTACATTTATATTATAGTTCTGGCTGACAGAATCCAATGTCTAGGTTGTGGCTGTTTACAACAAAATGGTTTCTTAATAAAGGTGACCACTAACGCAGGTTTAACTATATTGTCAGTGGCATAATGTATATGTCTCAGTTATGTAAACAAACAGAACTTGTGGTTACAATTTCTCTGTTAGCTTCCTCTCTTCTGTTTTACTTACTTTCATTACTACATGCTTGTAACATTTTGAGACTGGTTTTGAGTCCAACCTGGTTGTCTATATGTATTCAGGTAATAGTTCTAGTTGCCCCAATTCTATTAGCATCATATAGCTTTAAGCCCATACCAATTGTATTGTCTTATATATATAATTATCACCTATGTCAATTGGTTATGGGCACTCATGTGTACAGTCTTGGTAAAGAAAGCTCGACATTGTATTTACACCATCTATTACACTTTTATTTAAATTTTGACAAATATAATGGAGTTTTTAGTTTGTACAACTTCGTTAGTGTGTCAAGATCCCCACCAGGACTTGAACCTGGAGCTCTTTTCAAACAGAAAAGTGTGCTAGCTTACACTATAGAGATGTACCCTGACACCACAAACCAAGTGTATATTATATTATCTGAATATGTGATAACTAAGACCGCCCTTAAAAATTGTTTGTTTACCATTTCCAACCCATACCAGATAGGAGGTGGGTAGGTAGGTAGGTAGGGGACTTTTTTAATTTGCATTCAATCTGAAAATCCTTTTAAAGGATATGGACAGAGAAAGGACTTGTAAGCAAGTTAACATGTTGTAAGTGACCTATGTACATTCACTACACTTTCATTTACTTACCCGAATAAGGCATTGTGATGAAACCCAACCGGGAATGAAACTGGAGACCCCTGGATTCTGAAGCAATAATGTATCCTAACAACGGCGACATGATTTACCCCATACTAACAAATAAAAAAATACCCCTGCTAACAACTATACTACCATATCAATTTTAGCAGAGAAAATTATTGGAAATAAGTTGTAAAACTTTATGGGTTATCCTGTGAAATATATATGTTCTCAAAATTAGTATTGTGTAAAAAGATAAAATATTAATCTGTGATATCTGATATATATTATATTAGATAATCAACTAGTTTAATATATTATTTAAAATACATGTTATTGCTTTTGTATTATTGTATGTTAATGTGTTTGATATATCTTTGTATTTATGACATATATATTATCACAAATAAATAAATAAATAAATAAAAAGAAACAAGGCAAGTCATGTTATAAATACAGTATTGGTTATTATACTTTCAAAAATTAAGACTGTATATGTAGACGACAAAATGCCTTGAGCAAAGCTGCGAGGATAAACAAACATAGACTGACTGACTGAAGACATCATTTTTTGTCGGTGTTAATATTACGTCTCATGCAGATATGTCAACACAACTGTCACGGTGTCACGATCTGTAACGAAATCTACTTGTCCACGAAGCATTATTTGTAAGTGGCAATACTTCCAAGACCGTGCATCTACAATAACTGATTAAATAGTACACCTATCGTAGCGAGAAAAATAACAAGTGTATCAGCCTTATCTACGTATAATTGTACTAAGATCCTAGACAACAATGTATTGGCTGGCGTCCCTTAGCTGGAGTCGTGTTGTTCGGATGGCAGATTCGAAACTGTTATTTATCAATTTCATTCAATAAGAATACATTAATTGATATAAATATATATATTGTTAAATCATAAAAAACATCGTGTATGTAACGAAATAATGCGTATTACCGTAACATTTCTTCATATACTTATCGGACTACTTTTTGAAGTATGGAAAGAGTAAGTTATTTGGTTTAGCCAAACGTGCACTTTTTTTGTCAAGGGAGCTAACTCCTCCAGTTCATTTTTTGGTTGCCGTCCTACAATATTTTTTTACTAACGTGGTAACCAACCATTTAAGTTGTACGAGTTACAGTCCTTGACTCACCAGTGCATAAACCGGAAAAACAAAAAAAATAAATAAGGATAACTTGTAATTTAACGTACGCGTGTACAATGCCGTTCCGGTGATTTTCACCGGCGCTTTGCGCCGTTGATAAATCCCCTATAAACGTTGGTTTATCAAGACTGATACTTTAAATTTCCCTATAAACATGACCCATGTCGAGTGTATAAATAAAAAATCGATATAATAACGATATGCATGTATATTCAACATAATGACGGATACATAATTTGTTACTTTCACGCGGATGAACATAGACTTGTAACACAGGCGAATGGCATTGGTGTATATGGACTTAGACCAGGAACCAGGGGGTCAAAATGGTAGTTCCATAGAAAATTGACAGTGGTCGTTCAAGATGGTGTGAATGTAAAAATGCACTTGACAGGTACTATTGCAATGTGAAATTGTGATGGGGATATATTTTCCCAGAGAATGGTGCAGAATTGAGTGGACTGGTAGCTATAACACACAGATGGGACTATTTCTTAGACGGTAAGAATTTTGCACAATTTGACCCCTGTATGTGAAATAGGGACACCTACTTTCGCTTTGAGCAAAATTGTGAAATTGGAAGCAGTTAATGCCCGTGTTTTTAACTGTTTTTTGTGTTCTGCTTGAATTGAATGTGAATTCTGGAAATTCTCATGGAGTTTGGAGCACAACTGTAAGTGTGACAGTCTACTGTGCTAATATTACGGTCTATGTGAAATTAATGGAGGGCCAGCTTCATATTCCAGACCTATTCCAAACTCCACGGACTGGTTCACTCTACTTCCTGCATTTGACAACCATTTTGTTTATTATGTTACGGAGTAAATGGATTCCTGGTTACCAGCTCCTTGCCAATTTTTCATTGAATGCCGGGTATAATACGCAGCCCCAAATGCAAAACAAATATCGAAATATGCGAACAGTATAGAAGAATTCCGATTGGTTGTCAACAAGACGCGAAGATGCTCACGCTCGGTACATTCTACATTCTGACAACTCTAAGGAATGGTGATGATGCTGTAAGATGGAGACTGCTCGTAGAAAGGTATGACAATATTGATTTCAGCACAATTACTGTATGGCGAAATGCATTTTTTAAAAAATATACAGTAGTCGTTAAAATTACCATCATCAGTGAGACATACTGTATTGCACGTTTCAATGTCGATTTGACTGATTCCATTCCCTTGGGGATGTCAATGTTTGTTCTTTATTATTGTTTAATGCATGGTTGCAATTGAAATGTAGTCTCTATAAATGAAGTTTATATTTTGTAATGTGCTTGATGTATCTTTTCTTATGTCACAAATAAATCAAATCGAAATAAAAAAAAACAGTTTGTCCCCCCCCCCCCCCCACCATTTGGCAGTAAAACAGATCACAACCAGATATTGCAATCCTGTCAAGTCATGCTTCATTCAAGCATGCTGTATGTACAGTCTCGCATTCCCTCTGTCAGACATATACATGCTGGTTTAACTTCACTTGTTGTCTTATATTATTTTATTATTTTGTATTGTATTACAATATATTCATGTATTATTTTAGCTTTGTTTTAGCCCATCAGGGCTCAAACTGCCATTGAAAAGGTCATATTCATTGGTGTCGCTACGTTTGGGATCGTCACAAAATAAACACAAAGTAAGATATGTATGATATATATTTTTTATCTTTTCTTTAACATTATTGATCTATTGATTGAGTATTAGGCATAATTTATATGCCATTGAGGGCTAACAGATGATAAGTTTAAGCTAACCACTGTCTCCTGGTATTAACCAGTACTTGAACATATCTGCAAGTAACTGATAACTCTCGCATTTGATTCATTAGCAGTGACAGATGAATGATAATGAGAAACAGTGTCGTAACCGACTGAGCTAATCGGGCTAATATTATTGAAACTGTATGATAATTAAAATAAATTAAATCAAGTGAGTTAGTGTGAATGTTTACATGGTGCATGATATCATTTGGCTGTCAAATGCATGATATAGCCAGTATTGATGATGAAAGGAGTGGAATGGTATCAGTTTAATGGAGTTGACAAGTATCTTTTCAAATATTGAATGCTTTGCAATCTTTTGTTTAATAAGTATTTGAGAATAATTGACCACACAGTGTGTGCATTTGACAGCACTTGTTTAATACATACAAGTAAACACTGATTGTCCATGGGGTAAAATATTTAAAAAAATGAATTGGTTTCTAATATTTAGCAAGTTTTGAAGGTGACTTAATACAATTATAAAAGGTCAAGTGAGAAAGTGTATAAATTAGCCATAAGCATGTATAATTTCAGCCAATGGAAAGATGGACTATAGCAGAAATGGAATTTATATCTAACCTGTCCTGCAAATCTACACCACACAACTGGGATGTTATAGTAAAACAGTTGTACACATCCTTTGGAACCACCAGAACAGGTTTGTATATACCACTACAAATGAATGCAATTAATAAGTTTTGTATGACATTCTGTTGATTGTCACTGGGACACTTTGTTTTGCTGGGAGCTTTATCTGTTAATGATTATTTCTGTGTATATCTATAATCACAAATATCTTTTCACTGGAACATTTGTTTTACAGTCAAAGGTTGCCAAAGAGTATAGGAAAGAGTGACAAAATATTTGCGACAGATGTGTACTGTTGGTACACAGACGGATTCTGTTGAACTGCAGGGTGACAGGTTAGTATTTATATTAAGTGTTTTTATAAATTCTTTATGGTGGTAGTTTGATGATGGAAGACTGTTCTTAATTGTAATTGTAAATAAGTTATGCTTTATATAATAACTACAAACATTTTAATATTTCATGTCCAGTTTCCTTCACAATTGAATTATGACACTGGATACTTACACATTCTCAATTACCATCTACGAATAATGGTAGCATAGTGTTGAAATAAGTGTATGAAATATTTTTTATGGAATGCTAGTATTAATTCACTGTGACTGTTGTCTGTTGTAAACTTCTGGTTCAACGAAATCGTCTCTCAAACCACGTTACAGATATTCACCAATTTTTGTTGAAAGCATTATTACATGAAGCACTCTTAATTTTGTTCAAACCATGGTCATTGGGACCCAATAAGGGGACTTTGTTATTAACTTAGGAATTAAAATATAAACACAGGTAATTCTCAAAATTCAAATAGAAATGACAGGTGAAATCAGGTGCGAAACATTAGGCCAATTTCAGCATCTTTTTTTTTTTTTTTTTTTTTTTTTTTTCCAGCTACCTTACAGTAACTCATTTATTCTCCCCGTCAATGAGTGTGTTGTGGGTCGAGGAGGAACATCCCACCGCACACTTTACACTGTCAGCATATAAATATAGAAAAAACAATTACGTGCACGCAACACTCTCATTCTTAAAAAGAACTTATTACATATATAAATATATTATATCAAATACACATGTGTATTTGTAATTTGTTTTTGTATGTTTCTCTATGGTCCTTAATATTCTAAAAATAAGACCTTCAGTGAACTTAATATCATACAATATATATTTTTATATGTATTTTGTCTTTGTTTCTACATTTCTATATTTCTTTAATATAATAAAAATAAGGCAAAGGGAAATATAAATGAGTTTTCAGGTAAAACGTCTCTTCTTTTTTTTTTATAGCTTGACATATTTGTCGATGAGAGAAGATAATGGATAAAAGAAAAAAAAAAATATATACATGTGTCTGTGTGGGTTTTGAATATATTATATTTTTTGATTACTTTAAACTAAGTTATTTTATGGTATCGTTTCTGACTAACTGGCCAAGTATCTGTACATCTTACAGAAAAATAATTAACTAACTGCTTGCATAATTGGTTGCCAATTTTTTTCGAAACATTGTAAGTTGTTGTTTTTTATTGCAAGGTGTTTATATGTTTTAAAAGCCCAAGCTACCTTATTTTTAAAAGCATTTATGGATAGAGGGATATCTAATCTTTTTGAGGAGAATATATAATACTTAATTTGGAGTGAAAAAAACAGGTCTGCCTCACAAAAATGCTTTCCAATATTAAAAATGAACTCTTCTTCATTGAATATATATGGTATATTTTTCGACAGTAGGGTTTCTTTTATTTCTTGAAGAAATATTTTAGTTTCGGGACAGGTCCACAGCATATGCGTAATTGTTTCTACCTGTTGACAGGAACTGCAAAGGGGACTTTCTTTAACTTTAATTTTATATAAAAAAGCTTTAGTTGGCAATAGTCTGTGGTTAATTCTCACTTGGAACCACTGTAATTGAGAAGCTATTGCAAACTTAAATGGTGAGTAATATATCTCTTTCCATGTGTTGTCTTCAATATTATAGAGTTCTTCCCATTTATTTTTTGATGTTGGGATTTCATTATTTTTATTAAGCAGTTCATAAAATTCATAACAGCCTTTAGAACTTTTGAAAAATAGCCAACAATAATTTGGTCTGAAAGGATATTTCATTTTTTTAAAGTCTAAAATATTTGGTACTAATGATTTAAATGAATTTATGGCTGCAATCAGCCCATTGTATGTTAGGAAATTTGTTTTAATTCCATATATGTCTTGAAGCTCTTGCATAGAGTACCATGACCCATTGTCTTTGTAAATGTCATTTACATATATTAACCCTTTTTCATACCACAGTTTATAGAAAATATGTGACCCTCCAATAAGAATATTATTATTATAATATAAAGGACTTGATAAAAATTCTTCTGCCCCTTGGGGAACACAAACTTTAAGCAGTTGTACATAAGATATTAAGACATCTTTCCAGAATTTGTTTGATAATGTATTTATAATAGATTCACCATACCCTTGTCCAAAATTAACTAGTTTATTTAAATTAATACAATTGTCAAACAGTAATTTCCATGAACTGTTATTTGTAAATGCTCTTCTTATCCATGTTAATTTTAGACTTTGTATAAAGGCATTTATGTTAATCATTCTAAGCCCACCATCTATGTATTGTTTTACAATAATTGTTCTTTTGATTTTTGCTGGACCTTCCCATAGAAAGTTATAGAAAATATTGTTTAGGTTTGTTATAATGTTTTTATTGGGATTTGGTAGAGAAATAAAAAGGTGATTTAATCTGGAAAGGAGTAGAGATTTAATAACTGTTATTTTTCCTAATGGAGTTAGGTATCGTCTCTTCCAAATTTTTATCAAATTTTCTATTTTATCTAGTTTTTCTTTATAATTTAAGTCAATCATTTTATCTAGGTTAACATGAAAAGTTAATCCCAACAACTTAAAGTTATTTTTTCCCCAAACTAATTTCCACTTTGTCTTTATAGTGTCTGTACTGTATTTTTTTCTCCCTATCCATACCACTTGTGTCTTATCAAAATTAATATTTAGACCAGAATATTTTGCAAATTTAGATAGTTCTGAAAGAGAAGCATTAAGTGAAGACTCAGATCCATCCAAGACTATCGATGTATCATCGGCATATTGAGACAGCTTAATTTCCTGATTATCAATTGAAATGCCTTTTATAGATGTATTATTTCGAATATTTATGGCTAGTATTTCGGCACATAAAATAAATATATATGGAGACAGTGGATCGCCTTGACGACAGCCACGCCCTATATTAAAAAAATTAGAAAGTTTACCATTTTGGTTAACTGCTAACATTGCATTTTTATATAAAACTTTTATCCAAGTTATTAATGACTCACCAAACTTAAAAAATTTCAATACTTTAAAGACAAAACTCCAAGATACAGAATCGAATGCTTTTTCAAAATCTATTAATAAAATAAGACCTGGAATATCATTAACCTCAGTATATTGCATAATATCATATATGAGACGTGTATTTTCCCCCATATATCTTCCGGAGATAAAACCAGATTGGTCCCTATTTATTAGTTTATCTAAAGTGTTTTTAATCCTATTTGAAATCGCGCTGGATGCAATTTTATATACACAATTAAGCAAAGATATTGGCCTATAATTTTTAAGTAAACTTCTATCCTTACCATCTTTTGGTAAACAAGTAATAACACCTTCTTTTTGAGATATTGATAATTCTCCTATTGAATAGCCGTAGTTGATAGACCTAACAACAAAATGTCCAATATATTTCCAAAATGTTTTAAAAAAGTCTGCTCCAAATCCTGAGCTGCCAGGGCTGCGGTTGTTCGCCATCGATTTTAATGATTTTGAGACTTCTTCATACGTTAATAACCCCTCCAAAGAATTGGACTCATCCATGCTAAGTTTTGGAATATCATAATTATTGAGTTCATTATCCAAGTCGATATCTTGAAGTTCATTATCTTTGCTCGAATATAAATTTTCATAAAAGATCTTAGTTTCATCAAGTATCTCATTTTGATCAGTGATTATATCACCATTTGACTTCTGTAATTTTGTAATTAGTTTAGATGTATAATTGTGAGTTTCCAGGTTACAAAAAAAAGTAGTTGGTTTTTCCCCATCTTCAATAATTTGTGCCCTAGACCTAATTAAGTATCCATTTAATTTGTGTTTACGAATTTGTAATAGTTCTTCTTTTAAAGTATCTAGGTTTTGAACATTGTTTTGATTTAAGTTTTGTTCTATTTTTTCTATTTGTGAAATAAGTACTTTCTCTCTGTTATCTGTCTGTTTCTTTTTGTAACAAGAGTAAGATATGGATTTGCCACGTATTTCCATCAAGAGAACTTCTAGAAACAACTGATCATTTATGACAAATTGGATTTCATGATTAGGAATATTGTCTATGTTATCTAAATTATAAATAGGTAGTGCATACTGAGTTTTAATTTCCATTATTTTTTTATTAATTAAGTTTAGATAGTTAACATCACTTAATAGGCTATTGTTATGCTTCCAGAGTGGTTTAAATTTAATGAATTTATCAAATTTTAAGCCTAATATTACCATTGAATGATCTGAACGGTAACTTGATTCTATTGAACATTTGGTTACAGAAGGAATAATATTTTCTGAAATTAAAAAAAAGTCAAGACGAGCTTGCTTTAAAGGTTTTTTTTTCCTCCAGGTATATCTCTTTAATTCTGGATGTAATTCTCGAAATGGGTCAACTAAATTACATTGAATCTTCAAATCTTTAATTTTTTCATGTGTTTTTTTATTGTTGATATTCTTATAATTATAGTAATCCAGTGCAATGTCTTGCACGCAGTTAAAGTCCCCGCATATCACTCGTGTATCATTGTTAAATTGGTGCGATTTATCAATCAGGCTTTCAAAAAATTTAGGTGAGTCATTATTTGGGCCATACAGTGTGATTAAAGTAAATTGTTTATTATTAACAGTTATATCTGCAATTATGTAGTTACCATCATTATCCCCAATATAGTCATGTACTTTGTAATCTACATTTTTGTTGAAAAGTATACCAACCCCCCTTGAATTTGATGACTTTGAACTTAAAATACATTCACTGCCCCATTGAGTGCGAATAAAATTTTCTGATTCACTTGTGCAATGTACATCTTGAAGACAATATATATCGCATTTTTTTGATTTCAGGTAATTAAAAACATCAATACGTTTTTCTTGAGAGCCCAGACCTTGACAGTTTACAGACAATATTTTAATTTCAGTCATTACCAATAATAGTACAGTAAATTTGAACCCACACACACATATGCATTTTATGAAAAAAACTAAATATATGCAGATAGAAATATATCTGCATTTAATCTAAAAATCTATTTAAAACACACTTTTGGCAAAGTCTCCTAGAAATAATGCAAACAAATGTTATTGACAGATAAAAAATATTTTGTTATGTTCAATTTAGAACTTATTATCTAATTATAATAACCAAATATTTACATTGACTGTTTTTATGTTTAATTTGGAAAAATGCTACTGGCCTGTACACACACTTGCATGAACTCACTTACTCATATACATATGCACTCTGTGAAGCAATCAAAACATCTTATTAAATGTATTTATCATGTACTATACATTTAAAAAGGATAGCAACTTAGCAATTGTTCTGGTATTTACATTATTTACAAAAGGTAATAACTCACCTATGGATATATTTTTATAATGATTAAATCCATTTACCCGGTAATCCTTATAATGTACATATATTTAAAGATATTCCGTATATCAACACTTTAATGTAGGCTGCTTTACATATGGTGCATGAAAGTCCCACTGAGTTCTAATGCAGCTACAATGGTTCAAAATCCAAACTTAAAACTATATTACCACCATAAAATTATCCTGAGATGTATCTCAAAAATGATTCCACTTCCTCATGGGGTTGTCACTGTCCACAGAATATTAACAAGCTACAGCTGTATATATTTTTATTATATTCTGTAGATCATTATTTTAAATTTAGGCTGCTTAATGTATGGTGCATGAAAGTCCCATCAAGTTCTAATGCAGCAACAATGGTTAAAAAACCAAAAAAAAAAAAAAAAAAACTAACTATATTATCACACTTGTAAATTATTGAAAATTATTACACTTCTTCATGGGGGGTTGTCATCACTGTCCAATGTTTATGAACGAGCTATTACTTGGGATATAACATCATGGATTTCAAACTTGTGCCGTATTTCTGCAACTGTCTTCCCATACACTGATCCGTTATAGTACCATGCAGATTCAATAGCATCATGGGCTTGGAGACGGGATATCAGCTGGGAATTTGCTTTGGTGACATCATCCACCAGTCGGGTTCCTGCGGCTTTAAACGCTGATCGGTGTCTCATTACCTTTGTTTTCTCGTTGTTGTTGATGAGCTTAACCAGAACTGGTTTTGCATGTCCTGATTTGCCTGGGATTCTGTGGATTGCCATTATCTTTAAGGGGTTAAGCGTAACTCCCTTCTGCTTTACTATTTCACATATTTTGTTAGTGAGTTTTTCCTCAGTTTCCTCTGGTATCTCTTCTACATTCATGAATTTGATATTGTTTTTTCTGCTGTATTGCTCATTGTAATTTGCCTTGTTTTCAGCATCTTTTGAGCGATTTTCACACTTTTCTAATTTTTGCTGAATATCCTTTATTGAGGATTTCTGTTGGATAAGCTCCTTTTTCAAAATGTCATTTTCTTTTTCAAGATGATTTACTTTTTTATTTAAATCTTTTGTTTTTTCTTCTACCTTTGATTTTACGGTGAACTCCAAGTTTTTATTAAAATCCTCCAGAATTTCTTTCACTGCGTTTTTTACAAAGTCTTCAATGTCTTTTTTATTCATAAGTGTGTTGAGAGTTTCCCTGATTTCTTTCATTTCCCCTGATAAGTCCTCTAAAGTGTTCTGCATAAGTGTGAACTCCTCTGCACTTGTGTTGTGAGGAGCCATCTCTGTGTTAGGACGCTTATATCTTGGGGCCTTAGTGGACTGTTTAGCACTGCCTGAAGCACTAGTATTTATCTTTTCTTTCAGCATCTTGTTTTAACCCTTAACTTCATATGGACACCTTTAAACACCTAATATAGAAGGCTTTTGGAAACGTTACGATCGATCAGAACTGGTTCTACACTGTTTTCTGCTCTATCATAATAAAAGGGTAAAATGTATCTATTCATGGAAATTGACTATGTGGGCTTTTGAGTTTTGAAGAGTCCAGTTAAAATGCATATGTAGTAAAGAGTTAATCCTTTGCTCCATAAGCATTTTCTTTGACTCTTCCAAATTGAAAGCATTAATTTACCATGTATCAGCAGTGGGTGAATTATGTTTATATTAACTGACAGAGTGGAAAACAGTGCAGGAAGTGTTCAGATAGCTTGTTACCAGGCTTTCTGTGATTGGTGCGGGAAAACACGCATCTATGGAGCAAAGGGTTAAAGTAGCCGTGAGATATTCACCATACCATAATGTGTTTATGTAATTTATATATGTAATTTCAGAAATATTTGTACTTCTTGTGGAAGAAGCAACATACAACAGCAGTCTCTGGTAAGTCAGTCTCCCAATGTTATATAATCTTTTACTACAAGCCCATACTAGGTCTCACTGAACAATTACCTCCCTTACATGACGGTAGCAAGATTATTACGCCAAAGAAATTAGAGCTGTGTAAAGCGGTTGGGTATTTTTTTTTTTTAAAATGCATAAAATGTCATATTTCTTTGTGCATATGGGAACATTGGAACATTTTCATGATTTCTGCAAAGTTTGGATGACCCTGGGAACTGTTTGATGATGCTATAACAGTTTAAAGATGCGTAGTGATACACTGCAACAAATGGGCAGAATTGTCAAAAATGAAGGGGTGCCATCAAACCATCGAAATTGTGAAAAAGCAACCTGGTCAACCCCATGTTTTTTTCTGCATATTTGGACCAACAGAGGACTATCTATGGGAATAAGGCACTTTTAGAACCAATGGTAATGTATCCAGTGTTCCAGAAGTGCATGTCTCTATATGTAGAACAGTACAAAATTAATTGGTGTGTGAGACGTACTAACATAAATATTCAAAAGTTAATTTACTTACCATACCTGTGCATTAAATAATGGTTCCTTAGTGTTCTCTATGTGTTCTTTAAGATAAAGACAATATCATTTCTTCAATTAAATACAGAAAAAAATAAAGTGATATACATGTATATGTAACTGTCAGTTTGTTTATCAATTGTTAACAGATAGATGTGCTGCATGATGATGGTATATGCACTGCTGATGAACCGTGTCCTATTCAAGTCATAGAAGGTAAGAACCATGCAAGTGTAAAATAAATCAAGTTATAAAATGTATATGAAATGAATACTTTAATAAATGGGTGACTGTGGTATAAAATTTGAGTGTTTCTTTCAAAATAACTTTTCTTATTTAAGTATGTCTTCTTTTATTTTGTTATTCCCGCTGATAATTTTCAGAGGAGCCTATATAAATGGTACCAGACTGGTATGTTTTATAATTATGAATATATAAAATACATTTACAGAAAGGACCACAGCTACACAGTATCAGCAACTCCCATGTGTACAGCTTGACCATGGCTATGCAGGGATAGGTAATTAATCTTATTGTAAAAAAAAGCAATAAATATTTGAAGAACACTGGTTCTAGCCAAATATCATTTCAGGGAGCATTCATTTGATTGACCTATTATCTTGTCTACTATAACCCTGCCCCATAATACCTCATATAGAATGTTCATATAGCCATATATATTATTTACTTGCAAGTTAAAACAATTTCACTCAAATTGTTATATTTATACCCATTACTCAACATATTGCGCTTCTTAGATTTACAGTTAATTTATGAATTGTTAACAGATACATTTAAGAAATGTAGATATTATAAAATACATTTACAGAGCAGACCACTTTCCTGCACGATACACCTGCCATTTACCAGCTCGACCATGGTTATGCCGGGAAAGGTAATTGTTCTTTTTTTAATTCTGTGTCCTTGCTTTGTTTCAAGCTATTTAAATACTTAAACCCTTAACTAAGTATTGACTGGATATTTATTGTATCATGTACTAAATATTGAACTATATATCATTTTACTGGAAACAGTCTAAAATCATGATCACCTCACTGCTTTCCCTAGATTTAAGTATATGTTGATGAAACAAGAGCAATTTACTTGTATAGAAATTGCACTGTAAATCGCAAATTAGTTATCCAGTATCCTTTAATATAATGCGTGTCTGTGTATTATTATGCTATTATTAAAATGTATATATATAAATCATTTAATTGAAACATGTATTAACATTTATAAATGTATGCAATTACAAACATTTTAGAAAGCAATGTAGTTATTACATTTCAATTGCATGTAATTGAAAATGAAAATGACAATTGATACTTGGGTCTAAATACCTTACCTTTCAATGGTCTCCTTTCCCAAATTATATCGACAATAAAGGTGGATTTGGCATCTTTTATAAAAATTGTTTATATAGTTTCAGGTATCAAATCCATAGTTGACAGTCAGATGTCAGAGAATGATGAAAATGATCACGCATATGCACAACTAAAACCAGTTAAATCGGGTATTGCAATATTGGATGATTTCATTCATTTCTCGTTTTCAAAGTAACAATATTTTTAAATCACCATGTTGTATATTACAACTATATTTTAATTTCATTCTAAGCTCTACTAATTAGTCAGTCAAGTTTGTTCATATTTTTTATGACATAATTTTGTAATCATTTTATTATATCATTTTATGTATGCGTTTTGTTTTTCAGGAAGTCATTTACAGGTTGATTCATGTTGTTCTTTTCAAAAGAATGGTCTCTGGGATCAAAGATATGATGAAGGTAAAATAAATGAAGGTTTTTAGCTCTACTGGCCAAATGCCAGAAGGGCTTTTTGGACGGCTGGTTGTCTGTTGTCGGTAACATGTAATAGCACTTTTTCTGAAACCATTATGCTAATTAAACTCAAACTTCACTTGGATTTTTCTGTTGCATAGGAGATAATTGAATTTTTTATTCGATCTGAAATTCAAGATGGCTGCCATTACTAAAAATAGTAGAAAACTTAAAATATCTTCTTCTTATGAACTGCCCAACAGATTTTGAAAACAATTATGCAGTAATGATAAGCCACTGTAATACCATTTGATTTGTACAAATGGTGTCCATGGGGTTAAAAATAAAATAGGGGAGATTTGTCATTATTATAAACATTAATACTTTTTTTTTAAAATGTAACTGAATCTTTATTGATTTTGCCTATATTTTCATATTTTTCCTATATGTGGTGTGGGTATTTATCCTTAAAGGGTTAAGACTACCCCCCCCCCCCCCCCCCCCAAAAAAAAAACACACAAAAAAAAACACAAAAAAAACAACAACACACACACCCTCTCCCTCCAAAAGAGATTGAATATTGTGTGAAATTTCGAAAAAAAATGCTATGGCCACTATGAGCAAGAACATTTCCCCATGCTCTCTTGCTCTCTTGTGCCTCTTGTTTCTATTTTGCATGTGACATCATGAATTTTCTGTTTTCCTGATACAGTAAAATGTTAGACAGAAGCTTAACATTTCAGATTTATAAAAACTGTATTCTATTAATATTGTAGGAACTGTTGATAGTGACACTTAAAAACAAATCAAGAAAATGTACCAGGATCCAGTTTTAAAGCTACAAATCCAGAGATTGATACTTGTTGAACTGGAACAAAATTGTCAATCTCTAACTTCAATTAAGGATCCCTCTATCCTGAAAACCTGTAAAGATGTAAGATATCTGGTTAAAGAAAGTGAAAACTTCATTGAAAGCATTTATAATGAAGTTGCTTGTAGGTTAGCTTTTCTTACATTACAATGTATCCTTTATATAAGCTCACCAGTGCCATTGTTTTACAGATGACACTGTGTGCAACTTGAAGTTTTAAATGAATCTTATGAAATGTATATAGTAGTTGCATTACCATGTTGTAGAATTAATGCCAGGGCTAGCTACCACCTGCATTTTTTGTTGGGTCATATGGGACTATAACATTATTTTTTTTAACTTTCTAATATATAGACAATTAATTGCCTTTGGAAACGTGTTTATATCAGTTTTTTTGCACTCTTGGAACAGTATTTTATCACCATATTTTCACAAAAGTGACATAATACCATTAGATTCTTGTATAACATTTTAAACAGTATTGAATTTGACAATAAATATTGTAGTTGTCAATATACTGAATTTAATACAATGAATGGAAATAATTTTCTTTTTAGATTACCATTTCTGTTGGATATTCTTTCTACTATAATGAAAGGTGTAGAATTAAAACCCTAAGTGTGTGTAAATTATGCTATTGCGATGAAAAGTAGGAATCAGATGATGACTGCATGGCATACGATTATTACCAGTGTAGCCATAAAGAGCAATCTTGATGATAATGTAAGTTTTTATTGATACCTCTTACTTTTAATATAATCAGTATAATTAATGGAATTCTTTGTGACCATGTGGCTGAGGTATGGTTTAAGATCACTCACCTTCAGGTGCTGAAGTACAATCCAATATTGGTACAAACTCTTTCAAATTAGGATTGCTATTGACAATCAGAATGACATTTGCTCTATTCAAATGTTCATCTTTGGTCACTAATAAAACTGAAATCCATAAGAAACATGACTGTAATATGTTTAAAAAAAGAAGATAGGCAATCTAATATTTATTTCATGATTAAGTGTCATTTTAATGCCATCAAGGGCTAACAGAAGACTAGTTTACCATAACTACTCAATCCTAGAAGGTTAACCAGTGCTCAAGTACACACATCTCAGCAAGTAGTTTATGACTTTCCCACTTGACTCTGCGATGAGAAATGAATGGCAATGAGATGCAATGTCAACTTTCTTGTAAATATACTTATATAAATATTATTTATTTCACATTTTAGAATAATCTTTGTTGGTGTGTTAGTACAGACCTTCTGTTTGTAATTTCAATTCAATGTTGAATTAATTAACAATATTTCTGTAATAAATATTTTGTTACAAGTTTTCTACAAATGAGGGATCTAGTATCTATGTTGATATTTTCATTTGCAATGCTCAACTGTTAATTGTAAAAGCTGCATGAATGTAATAATTTTGTAAATTACTGTTTTTTAAGGGAATGGGTATGTTCCATAAACTTGGTGTGGCTATGTCAGTGAGAGGTAAACTTGTGTTACAGGATGAGATGTGCCAGCAGAGCACACAAGGCATAATTGAAACACTGCGGGTAATTTATAAAAAATATTTTGTTTTAGCATATTATGCTTTCCAACATCTTTGTCAGATTGTTGGTTTCCCACATTAAGTGATTAATATATGAGTGATAAAATTCTATTACATTGCAACATGTATATTCAATTATCAGTAATTACAGTCAAACTTTTGTAAGTAGTCATCTCTATTAAGCAGCGACCTGTTTTAAGCAACCATATTTACTATTTCACTGATTTCGTAGTGAATTAGCCTATATTAAGCAACTACCTATCTCAAAAGGCCACTTTTGCTCCTTCACTTGATTGGTTGCTTAAGACAGGTTCGACTATAAATAGAAATGATATTTATGAATAAAACATAATACACTCAGAGTAACAATGCTTCCTTGATACACATGCATAGCTAATAGACATGGGAAACTTATAGTTAGTTTCGCTTTATATATAATAACTGCATAGTAATGTGTGTACTCTATATCTTGATTTTAGACAAATCCATCATTAAAGGTTACAGGTGATAACCTGGACATCTATGTCCGCACAAGCCAACAGGGGATTGATAAGCAGAACAGAGATATGCACTTGTTTGCGAGTAGCGTTATATTTGCAAGAGGAGAGATGAATCAATATGATAAACAACCACCTAGAAGTAAATTTCTATATTGTTATATTGTTGCCTTAGAATTGTTAATTTAAAGATGATCAGCATAAATGAAAGTATGAAGTATTTGGATGGTAATATTTTCCATTATACATTATAGTTTAAAATTATTGATGCTCACTTTTATTATTTTTACAAAATTAATATCAAAATTAAATGTTCAATAATAACGTATCATCCTTATAGTACAATGAAGTACGTCCATCTTTTGAGATGGAAGATGTTGGTTCAAATCCAACTAAGGATAAATTTATGGGTTTTCAAACTAAGAAATGCATGTCAAATAAGAATTTTACATTATTGCGGCATTTCTAAAGTCTATCAAAAAGATGTCTTTGTGTTGTTAGGTTAAATATCTTCTAACACAGGGCAGCACTGCCATAGCTGTTTGATATTGTGAATTTGATATTCTTAAAATTGAAATGCAAGTTGTAGTATACTAATTTAAATATTTCAAACTGACTTGTAAATATCCCATGTTTGTCTGCAGAGAAAATTGTTGAAACGTCTCAAACATACCAGTATATATATTTATACAGTCAAACCTGTGTAAGCGGTCACCTGTATTAAGCAGCCACTTGTCTTTAGCAGTCACATTTACTTTTTCCCATTTCTTTAATTTTAGAGCAAGTTAACCTGTATTAATATTATAAGCAACAACCTGTCTAAAAAGGCCACTTTTGCTCATTCCAATGACTGGCTGCTTAAGACAGGTTTGACTGTATATTGACTTTTCTCAACTTCAATAGATGAAGCAAATTAACATGAAAATGTTCTTTTTTTGTTATTATGTTCAATTATGATCTAAGCATTTTTGTGAACTTATATTATAGTTGATGTGAACAGTCTTAGTCCTCAAGACATCCTGCTGTCCAGGCCTGAAGACAAAGAGAAACTTTTACAGGCATATACATTTTTATTAGCAAGATCCTCAAGGTAAATTTTGTATACACATACATTATGGAGTACAATTTATATTTTAACTTGCACTGTATCAAAATTGGTGAAGTAACATGTAAAACACCTTAGTCTGAATCTCTCTAATTTTCAAAAAAAATTCAACAATTTGATAATAATAAAAATAAACAAATGATATAAAATTAAGTGAAATATGTATGTATTACTATACAGTTTATTTAATATATATGTTGAAAATGATTTGCAGGAGTTCGAAGCATTTAAGTGGATGATTGTCCCAAACTACTACCAGGCCAATATCAGAGAATAAAAAAAAAAAGCAAAATCTTCTCTCTGCCAATTCAGTTTAAAAATGAAACGAAACATGAAGACTGTATTGCCATTCTTGACTCTTAGCAAGATCAGTTTGAAAATCTATTTGAAGAAGCTCTAGGTAATTTAACCTTAATTTTGTTTACATTAGTCAAATGAATAAAAGCCCATAGGTGTTACTTTTCTGACATAGGCAGTGACAAAAAATCAGTATGTAGATTTTTTGCATTTAGATTTTTAACAAAAATATTCAAAGTGACCTCGAATCCTGCTTACATATAACCTACAAAATATTAAATTGTATGCATTACTCTGTTTAATTGAAATTGTTTGGAGCAACCAAACTTTGTAAAAGATTGTGGTATGGGTAGTATTACTCAAAATTATGTAGTATTTCCCAGATGATCAACAATTAATATAGCCATGAAAATGTCAAGTTTATGTTTGTTCTATTTCTGTTTTCACCTAGATCAGCCATAGTTAGTTAACTACTTAAATCAATGCACTATTATTCAAAATGACTTTGAATATATGATATCCTCCACATATTAGGAAACACAGAGATGTACCAGAAAAACAAAGTGTGTGTAGGGGGAGACCAGCTGACCAGAATTCGGTTACATGAAGCGAAGCAGTTGAGGTCACTGGCACTATCGAGGGGCAAGAGATTTGAAGATATTTATCCAATTGTAATAGAATGGTGGCATAACAAACAAGACTTTTTGGAGGTTTGTGTTTGCTTTTAAGTTATTGAATCTCTCAGCTGAGTCTACCATATGGTAGTAATACATTTTTTACTTTTCCAATAACAACTTCCACGTGGCAATTATATAATGAAGACATACAATTCTTGAATCAATAAATGTGCAGAACAACTGGAGTGTTTCTCACAAAATTCAGTGTTATATGTCTACTGTTTAAAAATAACAAAAATCCTAATACAATTTAGCTTGTCTGCTTTTGAGCAAACTATACAGAAATTATATATGCATGTATTGAACATACTATAATAATGTGCAATCATTGTATTTTTATTACAGAAGATCTACAAAAAACTCTACCATGTGAGGTCAACAAGACAACCAGGCACACTCAGCTTTTTTAAATCCCTTCTAGGTATAGATAGCGTGGATGGAAAAGTAAAAAAAAACTACCAGTCTCACGCAAATTTACTTACTGCTGTTGGGAAAGCTATGATTGTTGAACAATTCTTGGAATATTTTGGGATGGATGACACTACTTTACAGCCAACTAAAAATATTCCAGCGCATCAATCAAACAATATTTCCAGTAGACGAGATTTGACAGTTGATACGTTACTAAAATTTATCCCAGTTATGTCACTGGGCACTGCATTTTATGCAACTATGTGACACATCTAAAGCTGGTAATGGTGAACAGTTGATCATCAATGCAATGTACAGTATTTCATTCTTTTTACACATTGAGCCCAAGATCAAAATATATGGTTGAAAACATTGATTTTATTTTAAAGGCAAATCATATTTTGTCACCCTACTACAGGGCATTGATATTAGACACTGCATTTGTTAACATGAAGGGGGGAACAAATCAAAATGTCGAGGCAGATTTAGTTCAAGAACATTCCGTTAGAAATCAAAAAGCTCTTATTAAACAGCTAGGGGCAAACAAAAATGAAAAAGCAATAAAGCGTTGTACACAATCTGCAGATACAATTAATGATATTGTTTCTCATCTTGAAAGTTCTCTAAATATAAGGAAAAAGAATGGTCGGCATACAAAAGATCTTGCTGAAAAGGATGTTACAACCATTTCAGGCAAGATAAGACAGCTTTGACCATTCAGGATAGAAGCAGGACGAAAATGTATTGGTTTCCCGAGTTGCAAGGCGAGTCATATAACAGGGTTAAATGTACAAACATTGCATGATGTCTTACAACGTGTAATTCAAAGAGTTACATGGAATCATCATTACTATGATGTGCATGATGATGATTTTTGGCTGGATTGCCAGACATTTGAATTGCTATGAAGAGATTATATATTAATAACAGGCCCAACTGGGTCGAAGTTGCTCACCTTATCTAATCTGTCACATCTTTTGAATTTTGAATGGATACGATCAAAGTTCCTTACAGGGCACTTATGGACCTTAATTTGAAAATTTACACCAAATATGAACCAATTTGGATTAAAGGTTTTCGTGAAATAAATGTTTGTAATTTCACAATATTATTTCTTTGGGTTCCTGCTGGCCCCATATTGATATTAAATAACATTTAAAATATCTCATCTCAACTGTTAAGACTAAACAATACCTCAGATGGTTAAAATAATTACTAAAATAGATGATTAAAAGATAATATACTGATTTCCCACACTGAAAATTGAAGTTCTTTTCTGCAGTACTTTTAAACATTATTTTAATGAGTTAAGTGCAATTTTCAACACATTTAAGGTTATATATGGCATGTCTGTCCAGTTTTATTAATTCATAATCAATCTGAAAACCTCAATCCTTCTGGAAATAACTGGCAAACATTATCACATACTTTTTTTTTTTTACATAGCAGGACTCTACAACCACAGTGGTAAGATCAGTGATCTTGAGATGATGCCTTAATACAACCGGGAACCACTATAATTTAGGTGTAAGCCAACCATTGATTTTCCTTCTTATTTCTATAGTAAGGGCTTGTAATTCATAAAAAGTACTGTTTGTTTACATCTTCAGTGTCAAAATATCAGTAGAAATGTAGGGGTAACATTTACGTAATTCATACTTAAAATGAGTTGCAATTTCACTTCTTTTTAATAGCTTTTTTACTTTCCATTCCTTTTATTTTTCTTGCAACCCAAAAATATTGATAAAAAAGGTATTTTACATGAAATTATCTACCTTGGGTACATGAAAACTGTCAAATCTATGTCTACTACTTAATAAAAGTATCATGTTTGTATTTAACTATTTTAAACAACTATTTATTTTACATGTTCCCAGAAAGATAAGTGCTTATCAGTTCACAGCAAATCTAACTTGAGGTGAAAATTGATTTTAAAGGCACATCTTAATCAGAACACAGTTATTCACCAATTTGTATTAATAAATGTTTAAGTAGTTATAAGATCATAAGTCAGCAATTAGCACTGGCCTTTCAGTCTTATCTTGTAAATATTTAACATTCTGAAGACCAGAGGTAACCATATCAATATTAAAGTGCCTCCTATCACCCAAATGACATACTATTAATTTCAAGTCTGAAACATTCATCACACTCGCAGAGAGATCTGCACAAGGAACAGCACTGACAACCAGATACTGAATTACTAGAGTGACCAAATGAAGTCAATAATAAATCTCTCAAACATGTACTGGTTGTACAGTACTCTACAATATCTTTCTTAAGACCGTCTACATTACAAGCTATGTCAGAGGCACAAAACCATAAGACTGCCTCTGCTTTCTGGTCTCTCCTAGCAGCCCTGCCAATTTCCTGAAAATATTAAGACAGAGACCTTGGTGGACATGTGTGGACAACACGGGTCACACTAACAGGATCAAAGCCCATTCCTACAAATGATGTAGTAAGCACCAAGCGAATGGTTGGTGTTTCTCTTTTCATTTCCTTCAAGGTCTCTGACACAAGTTCATGATCTTGATTGCTATAAATAGCAGAGTAGATTCGTTTTGAAAAATTCTCATTGCCAAATACAAAATGAATATATGAAATGGCCTCTGACATGGATGACATTGGTAGAAATAAAAGGGTGACAGGATAGAGGTGTTTCAACGTGTTAAGATTATCAATTTCTTGACAAAATATTTCTCTTACAGCTTCTCTTCTGTTTCCTTTTCCTTTCTTCTGCCGGATAAGGAATATGTTCGGGCGATCAGGGTTTACAGATATTACCTTTGGATTTCAAAGTTGAAGGATCTTGGGTATCTGTCTAAGATTTTCTTCTGACAAGGTCCCACTTAAACTAACAAATGGTGCCTCAGGGTACAAAGCTTGTATATCAGCTATTTTTCCAAAACTGGTTCGAAACTTCTCCATCCTGAATATATAAAATGTATATATTTTGTAAACAATAAAAATAAAATATAACATTTCTAACAATTTTTTAAAAACATTTTTCTTTCTAAATTCAAAAACTTTTAAAATATGCTCTGGATAAGTAAAAAAAAAGATTCAGTACAAACAGAGATAATTATTCAAGATAAAGTTATGGTCTTCCATCAGTCCTTTAGGAGTAGTGTTCCAGAAACAAATTCTGATGACTAGATAGACAGACAGACAGATAGAGTGACAATCCTCGAGGAAATAAATATAAACTGTATGCTATACAAAACGATGGCAAAATTAAACTTGAACTGATGGAAGTCTATCATTTTGTCATAGGCCAGACTTGAACTGACATCTACTCCCAGAAGGAGTGTGTACTTTCTTGTACTACTAAGACTATCTTTTTGATAACTTCCTGTGTCAAGATTAATAACAGACAGAGAATAGCATGTTTTAATGGAAATAGGCTAAATCAATGCCCAACAGATTGTCTGTTAGTACTCAAAGGCATAAAATGATGCTTAATAAAAAAAAAACACTAGATTCAATATCCAAATAACCAAACTTTTGTAATGGCAAGAATCTAACCAGTAAATATTTCTGATAGAGCCTAATTTTGAAACCATTCTTAGTTCAAAGGTTCAAATTCTGCTTTAGTAAATTAATAAAACAGTTTTAAAGTAGTTTTGAAATGAAAACAAATTAAACAGTGTTTTCAAACTGGTAACAAAACATGACCATGAATGTTACCATTCTTCAACCACATGGCATTCATCAATAAATACAGCTGATATACATGTTTCTTTCAATAGGTTATGCCTTCTGTTACTGAAAATGCTTTCTGGATGACAGAATATCAGTTTCTGTTCTTCCATGTTATGCACCCGAGTTCCATCTTTACTTACAGCTATACCTAAATAACAGAATGAAATGATTATTTATGTAATTAAGTTTTGTTAAATAAGGTAGTTTCATTGACAATGTTCTTACTAAAAAATTGTTAATATTGATAAATCTGAGGGCTGCAAGGGAGAATAATCACTGCTGTATGATACTAATTGCACCACTTTCTTGAAATGAAGTCTTCATTATTACTATACATGTAATTATTATGACATATTTTAATTTCTCATGTTTTTAATGATCACATGGCGGTGGCTGTGTGTGCTGAAATATACAAATGGCTGAAATATGGAACTGACACATACTTTCTATCAAAGATCAATGTTTTTGTGAAAAAATGAAAATGTATTAATAATGTTACAATTGATTTACTGTGATAAACAATTCTAAATGTAAATTAAATTGCAATGATTGTATTATAAATGTGATATGTGCTAATGTCGGTCAATAGTTATACATAGCTAATGTAAGGTCATTCGTAAAAAATATCTTAATTTATTGTGCTTCAACCATGTATTTTTCATTTGGGTAGGTTGCTAATTATTTATGGTTTTGAATTTTATAACTGGAACTTTTAAAAAAATCACAAACGCTTCAAAAGTAAATAAAAAAATTGGGTAGCTGCAATTAATGAGCAGGAAGGTAGAAGCACAGTAAATATTTTTAAAAAAATAGCCTTATATGTATTTCATATACATGTCACAAAATTAAAATGAAATTTTGTATCTTACCATTGGTTATTGTTTTCTTTTATAACAAACCATAGAAAAGAAAAACCAAAGTCCCATCTAGTCAAATACTGATTTATAATTACCAATTAATATAAAACCACAAAATTGTCTCAATATTATCTTGAGTTTAGTCTTTTAGTAGCCATATATATGGTTATAAAGGCAGCCATAAAAGCAAAATTGTTCAAAATGAGTACATCCCATGGAGTAATGACGTCATAATATTTCTGTATGGAATCTTTCATCCGCTAGGTCACGATGTGATAGGGGCAGTGTAACCATGTAATTATTTTCATGAATAATATTTATGGCCGGTTACAGCAGGGCTAACAAATGACTATTATTTACTACCCTTGCAGTAAAAGTGCAGGTGACTGATTGCGATGAAAGTTCAGAGCTTAATGAATCACTCTCGAGTCCACTTCCTAGGTAGAACCAGTACTGAGTGTCGTTTTGAACCAGTAACCTCTAGTGTGAGGGACCAACATTCCAATCATTACACTACTGTCCCGCTTAAACTATTATTAAGTATTAAAAAACTGACAAAACCCAAAGTTCTAGGTTGTGTATAGTATTAATATAGGGTCTTTAATCTGTATAAACATGTTTTATTAATGTATTGAATTTACATAGTCACTTACAACTGCCTCGCTGTTGAGCCAGCTTTTATATCGACATGGTTAAGCAAAGAAGTATTGGTTAGTACTTGGATTGCTGACCGCTGTAATAATAATAAAGAAAATAATTTAAATAAAGAGAGGAGTGGTTGTCCAGTGGATAAAGTGATCATGAATCGTTGGAAGCCAAGTTAATATTACATTTTCAGCGGAATGTGAATTCAGGAGTAATTGTGTCGATGCTTTATATAGATAAACTTCTGATTACTTTATCTCTTGCACAATACCTTCAAAGGTTATCCGACATGCTGGTATGTCTGCTTTTTTTAAAATTACAAGCTGGTCGTTTTGTATTGCGTTCAGCGGAGAAACAACTGAACACGAACCTTCCCTCAATAGTGAATATAGCATATAAATAAAGACTTTTTCCAAACCCAACCAGTAAATTAATAATCATGTCCCGTTTTTTGTATCATTAAATCTTCTAAGCAGGCTGCTTGTTCGGGCTTGAGATGGTTAATGTGAGGAAAATGTTTACGCAATGCTGCAGCTGCGTTGACATCCATCTTGGTAGATATGGACAAATGGACTTACTTGTGCAGAGGTGCACATTTTGGGCCATATATGCATCTTGGACGCCGAGTGTAAACAATGAATACGGGCTGAATTTCCGGCCTAAATATTAACATTCTATTTAATACAAAAAAAATATATATGTAGATAAGGTCATTTTCTCATACTTTAACTATACATTAGTCTGATAGTAAAATACTACTGCCAAGTTATCATAGTGTTACTGTAGTTCATTCATGCATAGTCACATGACCTCATGTCCATTCATCATTATAGAATTATGGGTATTGTCTTGTTTACATGTGTTGTGAACCTTGTCTGTTGTCTTGACCATCATGTTATGTCCAGTGCTGTCCAATAGTTATCTTGTATATTATGTGTGTAAGAGTTTGATTGGATGAGAGGCACATAACATCTTTATATTTTTACTTCTTTTCACCCCACCTGGCTATGGGCACTTTTTGTTAACCTTGCTAGAGGAAGCGAGTTCTTTAGTCAATAATACAATAATACTGTATTAGTTTATTTCATAAGTTCTGTTGTTAGAACTCTTGGGTTTAACCCATACACTATTTTACACTAGAAGATTAGCCAGCAGTACCTGGTAAGGTTTTTCTTTTATCAATGTATTGTAGATGTAATATTTTGATATCTTAATTGCATTGATTTGTTAATCAACCTGAATTGCCATGAAATACATTGAAATACTGTATTTTATTCTGTCATAATATTCTATGTATTTATTATGATATCATTCTATTTTATAGGTCTAATATAAATATTGAACTCCAGTTCTGAGTTGGTCATTCATTGGTCTTTGCCCACACTCTACATATATATATATATATATATATATATATATATATATATATTATTTATATATTTTTAAAAAATAAGACAAACATCACAACTTTTTAAAAACGTGTTAACAGATTAATACATGCATGTAATCTTATTTATATGCCCAACTTGAATGGACGCCAATTGCAGCAGGAGTCACAGTCAAGGTACGTAGACTGGCTACTGTATGCAGGTTAGACCTATAGCCTGGTTCTCGGACCCAAAATGCTCTCGGCGTTGCCTTCGCATTCCAATGCAGAAGAGCATATTTAAGGGTCAAGGTCAAACATTAGCACATACTGGTCTCTTATATTATATGAGACATAGTCACTTACAACTGCCTCGCTGTTGAGCTAGCTTTTATATCGACATGGTTAAGCAAAGAAGTATTGGTTAGCACTTGGATTGCTGACCACTGTAATAATAATAAAGAAAATAATTTAAATAAAGAGAGGAGTGTTTGTCCAGTGGATAAAGTGATCATGAATCGTTGGAAGCCAAGTTAATATTACATTTTCAGCGGAATGTGAATTCAGGAGTAATTGTGTCGATGCTTTATATAGATAAACTTCTGATTACTTTATCTCTTGCACAATACCTTCAAAGGTTATCCGACATGCTGGTATGTCTGCTTTTTTTAAAATTACAAGCTGGTCGTTTTGTATTGCGTTCAGCGGAGAAACAACTGAACACGAAACTTCCCTCAATAGTGAATATAGCATATAAATAAAGACTTTTTCCAAACCCAACCAGTAAATTAATAATCATGTCCCGTTTTTTGTATCATTAAATCTTCTAAGCAGGCTGCTTGTTCGGGCTTGAGATGGTTAATGTGAGGAAAATGTTTACGCAATGCTGCAGCTGCGTTGACATCCATCTTGGTAGTTATGGACAAATGGACTTACTTGTGCAGAGGTGCACATTTTGGGCCATATATGCATCTTGGACGCCGAGTGTAAACAATGAATACGGGCTGAATTTCCGGCCTAAATATTGTCTCTTATATTATATGAGACCGGGGACCAGTCTAGTTAGACCTCTAGGTAGAGGCTAAATATCAAGAAGGTTCCCTGTCAATGCGCATGATCAACTTGTAACCTTCGGAATACTCGGATTTTTCTATTTACCGCTAAAATCACAGTAAACATGAAATGTTTCGTAATAATAATGTCTTTTACATGGAATTAGTGGTTGGATGTAAACGCAGGTACATGTGATAATCTTAGTTTATGCTTTGTTTAAGTCAATCATGTACATGTAAACGAGAGTTTAGTTTAAACTTATTAATTTTACTAGGCTACAATTGTGAAACTTACAACTTTGACAAATCACGCTCTTCCTTGGTAGAACCAGTACTTAACATATGCGGGAAAAGCGTCTTACTCAAGGACACCACACATAGTCGTGGCGGAGGATTGAACTCCAGCCTCCCCCCCCCACCTCTATCGAACATAGAGTCAGTGCTGTCGTACTACTACCCCCCCACCCCCCCCCACACACACACACACACAACAAACACACCAAGTGTTTAGTATACTAATTGACTATAATAGCCTTAGTTTTAAATTGCATGTCAATAAATCAATGTATGGTCTGGTTGATAATTTAATAAAGAACATCCGTCCACTGCAGGGTTAATATCTTGGTTGGTAACTAAGCTCATAAATAAGGTGTTTATGCACAGCTTTTTAATTATTTTGACATCCGATTTGTTGTCTCCAAAGAAGCAAAATAAAAAGGCTTTCAAGAAATTGCAATATGTCGTACTAAGTCGGTAATGTGTCACACTTTCAGTCAAGGGGTAAAGAGTTTGAAACATTATATAGCCAACTATGCTGGTGAGTAACTGTTTTATGAGAGGTATCTGATCGAGCTGGGGATTAAACCCGCAACCTCAGGCATGAGCAGCCAACACTATCCATTTGACTTCCGTCCCACATTCTACCAATCTTTGAGAACTAACTATTCTTTATTGAAATGCCTCAAAACAATTAATATGCACTTGCAACTTTTATACATAAATATACTGACAATTACCTCTGTAGCCTTTTGGATAATGAGTCCAAGATCAAGATAAATATGACAACAGTCCATGGTGTTGCATTATGACAAATAATCAGACTCAGTTTAAAAAATTGATTCATAGTCTTGTTTTGTCATTTAATCGGTATAAATTATTTATAGAATGAAAATCAACCATAGGTTAAAAGTTCCTGAAGCATTTATGTAACATAAATAATGCAAAGGCAATAGCACCAAAGCTATTTTTTACACATTTCAGGCTATATATGGCTTATCCAGTTTTATTGGTGGTAGAAGACCTTATAATGAATTCGAGTAGAAGCACTGTCGTTCCACAAGTAACTGGCAAACTTCCTCTATTTAAGTTTTTGGAGCAAGTGGATCTTGAACCTATGACCTTAGCTGTGAGAGGTCAATGATCTTGAGACAGCGCCTTAGACCACTAGGTCATGGAGAAACCCTTATGTAGGTTTAAAGAAGCAAATATTTGCATATATTACAGGTAGTGTCAACTGACCATGTACTGGTAGTTAGCCCTGATCAGGCACTGTCTGAAGTCATCCAGGTATAATTAAAACAATATATTTCTTATAAACTTTTTTTCTCTGTTTTTATCTTCTGTTGCATTGATATAAGAATAGCATCATACAAAACTGTGTGTCCTTTCAAGTATTAGATCAAGTCTAGGTCATGATACAGTTTAAAGTTCATATTAGCACAGTGTCTGCTGACTGCTCCAAATGATCTAAATCCCTGAAACGAATTTGATATAGCTTGATACAAATATTCACCTCATTGATACAGCATGTGTTACTAGACTTGCAGTCAGTAATGATTGATGTAAAGGTTTTAATTGAAAGTCAATGATCAAATGTCTGTTTAACAACACCAAAATTTACAAAAATATTAGTAGGTTATCTTATTTGCACCTAAATTTTTACTTGTGATTTCAGGTAGCACCAACTCAGCAACTAGTTGAATTTAGTCCTAATCAGGCACATATTATCCAGGTATAATTTAAATATATATTTATTAAATTAAATTGATGTTTGTGTGCCATGGTAAGTTAAACTCAACTGACACCTGTGTATGAAAAGTGTATGTGTGTCAAGGTAAGTTTTACTCACCTGGCACCTGTTTATGAAGAGTGTATGTGTGTCATGGTAAGTTTCACTCACCTGGTACCAGTGTATGAAGAGTGTATGTGTGTCAAGGTAAGTTTCACTCACCTGACACCTGTGTATGTGTGTCACAGTAAGATTCACTCACCTGGTACCTGTTTATGAAGAGTTTATGTGTGCCAAGGTAAGTTTCACTCACCTGGTACCTGTTTATGAAGAGTGTATGTGTGTTAAGGTCAGTTTCACTCACCTGACACCTGTGTATGTGTGTCACAGTAAGTTTCACTCACCTGGTACCTGTTTATGAAGAGTGTATGTGTACCAAGGTAAGTTTCTTTCACCTGGTACCAATTTATGAAGAGTGTATGTGTGTCAAGGTAAGTTTCACTCACCTGACACCTGTGTATGAAGAGTGTATGTGTGTCAAGGTAAGTTGTACTAACCTGACACCAGTGTATGAAGAGTGTATATGTGTCAAGGTAAGTTTTACTAACCTGACACCTGTGTATGAAGAGTATATGTGTGTCAAGGTAAGTTTCACTCACCTGACACCTGTGTATGAAGAGTGTATGTGTGCCAAGGTAAGTTTCACTCACCTGTCAACTGTGTATGTGTGTCAAGGTAAGTTTTACTAACCTGACACCTATGTATGAAGAGTGTATGTGTGTCAAGGTAAGCTTTACTAACCTGACACCTGTGTATGAAGTGTGTATGTGTGTCAAGGTAAGTTTTACTAACCTGACACCTGTGTATGAAGAGTGTATGTGTACCAAGGTAAGTTTCACTCACCTGACAACTGTGTATGTGTGTCCAGGTAAGTTTCACTCACCTGACACCTGTGTATGTGTGTCAAGGTAAGTTTTACTCACCTGGTACCTGTTTATGAAGAGTGTATGTTTGTTAAGTTTCACTTACCTGACACCTGTGTATGTGTGTCACAGTAAGTTAAACTCACCTGATATCTATTGATTTTGTTTAAAGGAAAGAACTGAGTGTACTCCAAATATTTTGATCATTGATATTAATGTATTTCTCTTTCAAGACTGATGGTTCCGGTTTACACAACCTGATAGCTCCAGATGTGTTTGATCAGGTATAACAACAAAAGAAAGATAATACAAATACTAGTAATACTGAAATATTCAAATACTAATTAATAGTTATTGAAGTATATTTTACTAAAGAATACTTTTATAATTTATTAAGTATTGGAAATTAAATATTTTCTGCATATCAAAATTGATATTGATTTGTGAAATACTATACTAACTTCGGTGATATATTTTTTCATAAATACAAGCATGTGTCTGTGAACATACTATTTTGTAGTTAATTGTAATGGTAGAAAACAACTATTGTTTCAGATGAACAGTTTCAGCATGCAATGTGTAGACACATGTAGTAGAGCTCTTGTACCTCTTGATTGTTTAATCAGGATGAATATATTTGTAATTTTGGTTTAATTATGCGGCATGTGTATGGAGATGGCAATTGTATTTTTAGAGCTGTTAGTTTCGGATTATTTGGTCATGAAAGTAGTTATTCCGAGTTACGGCAAATTGCAGTGTCTTATATAAGGGAACATGAAGATGATTTCAATGATTTCTTTATCCAAGGATCAATGAGTGACGATTTAAACGGGTTATCTTTAGATGGTGTATATGCTGGATTTGAGTGTATAGTCGCTTTAAGTAGGCATTTCAGGCGTAATATTTTTGTTACACAAGGTGTTATTGATAATAATGTTGTTAATACTATCACTTTTGATGAACAAAACAGTTACATATCAACAGCTCCTATTCATATTTTGTATACAACCAGTGTAGGAGGTCATTATGATATTGCAATTGATGATGTCACTGGATCCACATTTCCTTACCAGAATGTAGCAAATGAATTACTTCATAGTGGTAATACTTCTGTTGTAGATGATTTAAAAAGTACTTCTTTCAACGAGAGTGTAATAACTTCAGATCCATCAGTAGCATTTGATAACATTGGTAGTAGCAGTCTGCAGTAGCTTTACTGATCACGTTAACATAAAACTACCATTAGGTAAAGATTCTTGTCTTGTTGGAACTGTTTGTAGTCATTGCAATATGTATTTCTCTTCAAAGAAAAGTTTGAAAAGACATAGTCGTAAATGCCGTTCTAGTCCATTAGACAAAAAGGAAAAAACATTGACTTCAATTCCTTGCAGTGTACCATCTTGTTCTGAAAAGTTTAGGACAGTAGATAAAATGACTGAACACCTTAAGACTATTCATGGAACTGAAATGGCAATACAAAAATTTAATTTTAAAACTGAACAGGAATTTATGTGTTGGAAATCCAATGAGGAATGTACAAATGATGTGTTTTTTAAGTGCTTAGCTACGAAAAAGGTCTGTGGTAAAGTATACAAGAACTTTATATGTTATCGTAGTGGTTCAAAACTTAGTGAAAATAGTAATAACATTAAGAATGCTGTTTTAAGTAATAAACGTGCACGAAAAGGCTCAGCAAAAATAGGTAAGATCTGCCCATCAAGAATGAATGTAATAGTGCAAAGTTCTTGGGTTGTTTCTGTGAAGTACATACAGACTCATTTTCATGCAACTGGTTTAAATCAAACTCGTTTCCTTCCTATCCCAGAATATGTAAGGAATCAGATTAGGTCACGTTTATCCATGGTACAAAATATTAGTAGTCAACATCAGTGCATTTAAGAGTTCAAAGTCTGCAGTCACTCCCCAATAATCCTGTGCTGTTATATAAGAAGCAACACACACAATCTAATTCTATCCAACTTAGGAAAGAAGATTTCATGTTGGTTCTGATGACCAAAGAACAGGCTATAGAATTTAAACATTATGCCCCTGATGTTATATGTATAGATTCTAGTCATGGCACAATAAACACAATAGAAAAACTTACGCCTAAGTAAAAAATCTCATCAAACAAGAAAATAGAAAAACAACTCAGTTTCAAGGCAACACAGAAGAAAAAAGGAGTTTGTGTGTCAGGGTAAGATTCCCTCTCCTCATACCAATGTATGAGAAGTGTATGTGTGTCAAGGTAAGATTCTCTCTCCTCAAACCCATGTATGAGGAGTGTATGTGTTTCAAGGTAAGTTTCTCTCTCCTCATACCTATGTACAAGGAATATATGTGTGTCAAGGTAAGTTTCCCTCTCCTCATACCAATATATGATGAGTGTATGTGTGTCAAAGAAAGTCTCATTCTCCTCGTACCTATGTATGAGGAGTGTATGTGTGTTGGGGTAAGATTCTCACTCCTCATACCTATGTACAAGGAGTGTATGTGTGTCAAGGTAAATTGACTTCTCTTACCTCTTCATTCCTGTATGTGTATGTGTGTCGCTGTAAAAAGAGTGTAAAATTATTGAAAAAAAGTTTTCCAATTGTTGGTTTATTCAAGTTGCTTAATGGCGATGATTTAAATTTTACAAAATCGATAATTAAAAGTGCTCAAACATTTTTAAAGCTTGAATTACTGTAAGACTTAAAAATAAAACAGGAATTTGAACTATCATAATTAATGTACAGTGTAAGTTTAATGCAGCTTCAAAATGCATCCTTATAGTACAATGAAGTACATCTGTCTTTAAGATGGAAGATGTTGGTTCAATCCCAACTAAGGATATCTGTTGGAGGCTTCATACTACGTATTGTAAATCAGTTTTGAATTTATGAAATGAGGATAGTGAAAAATGCTTATATTAGTAAATAAGTTTGTGTTTATTTCAGGAATGGTAGCATAATTTTGAGTTTGATCCAGTGATGAAAAACAGGCTAGATTAATGTCTGAAGTACGAACTAGACTAGAGAATGTTTTTCATCTTTCAATGAAAACTCAAAATTGTATAATTTACAATATATTTTCAAATTATTTAAGATGAAAGAATAACTATGATGATGTTTTTTTTATATTAAAAAAAAACAAGTATCTAGCTACAAATTTAATGTCATTGTTTGAATAGTGACTTTGTTCCAAGTCCTGTTGAATAAGCACAGTTGTGCACATCTTTATGGCTACCTAGACTACAGTAAGCATCCCATGAAATGTAATGTCCTACAAGCTAAAAGCAAAGCAACATCATGGTGCCAATGAAATGCAAACTGGTACTTTAAGCACTACCCAAATTCAATTGATTTTCATAAAGAAACAAAATGCAGTTTCTATTGTTCCAATAATGCACATCATCAACACATAACGCACGGTTTTCTATATATCAGATGTCCACTCTCTTTGCTAAATGACCATAAAATATGTTACTAATTCTATTTTTGACCTGCTGTACGTGAACCTTTGACAGTTCAAACTAATTAGTATCTCCAAATCTTAAATAACTAAATGCTTGTACTTATAGTATGCCATACACACCATTATTATTTTGGTTTAAGTTTTACATTATTAAAAAAATAGAATACAATAATTAATAATTGAAGTGAAGTGACTGACAATTACACACTATATATAAAGTTGACATACAGACTGAATGATTGTATGCAAGTATTTCAATATTCTTTATTTTCATTTCAACTTGCCTTACTGAATGGAAACTAAATAGTTAAAAAGTTTATAAGTTAAACTTTGCCTAATGATTGTCTTATTTGTATAAATAAGCCATATTTCATACCAAATATTTTAACCAAAGTCCACATCATTGCACAATTGTAAGCCTTTATTATATATCATTATGAAAAAGTAATGGAAGTCTATCAATTTGTCCAAGGTCAGACTTGAACTGACATCTCACTCCTTGGAGGAGTTTGTACTTTCTTGTACTACAAAGACCTTCTCCCTGATAGACTTCCTGTGTAAAGCTAAGAAAGTAATACCTATTTTCTGTATTTACAATTTCTACAATAAAAACACAATTAATAATGATACACAGAAGTTACAGAACAATATTTAATGTTTTAAACCACTCTTTAATAAGTATAAATACAAACATTCACTGTCATTTTTTTCTCGAAGAGTAAACGTTTGTTGAGACTGCAGTATACTGTTAAAGATCTGCAGTATACTGTTAAAGAAGGGCATCTTAATTATAGCTGGAGACTTCAATCTCTCTGACATAGACTGGAAAGACCAAACCATAACTGGAAACCAATACCCGTCTAGAGTCAACCAATCATTCCTGGACATGGTAGCAGATAACAGTTTTGAACAAATCGTCAACTTCCCCACAAGAAAACAGAACACATTAGACATCATCCTAACAACTCATCCCAGCTTCAAACAACGATGCAAGCCCATGCCTTCTATTGGTAACAGCGACCACGATATTGTCCTGTTCGATACTACAATCACTGCGACACGTCCAAAACCATCAAGAAGAAAGATTCTCCTGTGGAAGAAAGCAGACATCAGGGACGACTTATCCGACCTATCGAGTATAACCAACCTGAATGACCCCTCCATAGAAGACTCTTGGGCTAGACTAAAGTCAAAAATACAAACTACCATTGAAAAGCGAGTCCCTTCGAAAATGACAACATCTAGAAATACACACCCATGGATGAATACTGAGATAAAGAGACTAATTCGTAGAAAACAACAAGCACATAAGAAAGCGAGGCATTCCAATCAGAAACGGGACCTTGACAGGTATAAGTGCCTACAGAAAGAAGTACAATACCAGATAAGAAAGGCCAACAAGAAGTACTTAGTGGACACGGTGAGTCATGACTTCAAAGACGACTCTAAGAAGTTCTGGGCCTTCGTCAAAAGTAAAGGACAGGAAGCCACTGGTGTTGCGCCACTAAAAAATAAGGATGGTTACCTCCAAAGCAACAATGAAGCTAGAGCTAACATTCTCAACGAGCAGTTTGTTTCTGCCTTCACCCGTGAAAACACCACCTACATCCCAGACATGGGTCAGAGTGAAATACCATCAATGTCAAACATTACAGTCGACTGGAAAGGGGTCCACAAATTGCTGATGAATCTCAAGACCAAGAAAGCCACTGGCCCAGACGAGATTCCAGCCTTCATCCTGAAAGCAGCTGCTACAGAACTAGCCCCGGCTCTAGCAAATCTCTTCCAACTATCCCTCGACCTAGGAGAAGTGCCTCAGGACTGGAGGGAGACATCCGTAGTCCCTCTTTTCAAGAAAGGAGACTGCCACCTAGCATCCAACTATAAACCAGTGTCCTTGACGTCCATAACGTGCAAACTAATGGAGCACATAGTGCATAGCAATGTCATGCAGCACTTTGACAGGTACAACGTCCTGAGCGACAACCAGCATGGTTTCCGCAAGCGACGCTCCTGCGAGACTCAACTCCTAACCACCATCCAGGAAATCGCCTCCAACACAGCCAAAGGGAAACAGGTAGATGTTATTCTACTGGACTTTGCCAAAGCTTTTGACAAAGTCCCTCATGTACGGCTACTACACAAGCTGGACCACTACGGTGTAAGGTGCAACATCAAGAGATGGATACAGTCATTCCTATCCAACAGAAAGCAGCAAGTCTTCCTTGATGGTGCCAAGTCAAGAACTGCAGACGTACTTTCCGGCGTTCCACAAGGGACAGTACTCGGTCCGCTACTGTTTTTAGCCTTCATTAATGACCTCCCAGATATGATCAAGTCGTCGTCTTCCAAACTGTTTGCTGATGACAGCGCAGTCTTCAAGGTGATCGAGAACGACCATGACAGACAGCTCCTCCAGAAAGACCTCACAGCACTGGAAAAGTGGGAAGAGACATGGCAGATGAGCTTCAACCCCACTAAGTGCACTGTCATCAGGATCGCCCCTCGATGTCAGAAAATCATCGACACTACATACTGTCTCCATGGCCACACACTTGAGGTGGTGGATGCAAGTAAATACCTTGGAGTCACCATCACAGAAAGCCTCACCTGGGAGAAGCACATAGGCAACATCACGAGCAAGGCCAGTCGGACTCTGGGGTTCATTCGCAGAAACCTGAGGGAATGCATGCCACCTGTCAAGGAAGCTTCCTATAAAGCCATGGTCCGCCCCCAACTCGAGAATGCCGCCACCGTCTGGGACCCATACCAGCTAAACCACGTCAACACTATTGAACAGGTTCAGCGCCGAGCGGCCCGTTTTGTTTTCAACGACTATTCGACTAAGACCCCAGGATGTATCTCCAACATGCTTAAAGAACTGAACTGGGATCCCCTTGAACAGCGTCGAAAACACAGCCGGCTCTCCATGATGTATAAGATCCGCAACAATCTTGTAGACATCAACGCAGACAAGTTCCTCCAAAGCGGCGACGCGCGTACCAGAGGACAACATAGGCTTTTCCAGGAGCGTATCAAAGACCAGATACTGTCGAACTCCTTCTTCCCAAGGACAGTGCGAGAATGGAATCTTCTTCCTGCCAGCACCGTATCTGCGCCTACCTTGGATGCCTTCAGGCTACTCCTGGTGGAGTAACCTGACACTTTCTTCATCAGACATGACTACTGTATATAGTTTTAAATTTTTAACATTTGAGACTTCTGTGCACCACCACCACGCCTAGTTTCGTTGAGCTACGTACGTTCTTTCAAGAACCCAGCTCAGTATATGGAAGAAGAAAAAGAAGAGATCTGTTTGTGGGTGGGTTGCATTTTAATGCGGTGTATTATTTTGATGTTTTTGCTTTTAAACTCTTATAATGGCAGTTCCATATACATGTCTGTATGTGTGTAAGGGAAGGGGTGGGGGTGGGGTAACAATTTTTGTAATGAAGGTATATAAGTTATCGATTACATTGTTATACTCATAAAAAACTAAAAATAACAAACTCCGACTGGCAAAACCAAATTTTAAAGTCACATTATTATGATATTTACAGAACTCTGATCGAAAAACACCTACCAATCAATGTCTAAATGTTATTTCTCATTCACAATGTAGAAACATATAATGTATATTCGTCAAGAGAATATCATTTTTCCTTCACAATGCAGAAAAATGTAATATAAACAGATAAACGTCAAGAAGGTTCAATACTCTCCAAAAATGGAGGTTTGGATTTTTTCATATTCGCAGGAGAGATATTGCGAATATGAAAAAATATTGATCATGCGCAGTGACAGGGGAACCTTCTTGATAGGGTATGACTAAACACCGGAAAGGGGCCCTTTCCGCGGAAAGGGCTTTTCTAAACGGAAAGGGCCTACAAAACACACATTTTTGGTGCAAATCATATAAAATGGTCTTTTAATCATTTATAAACATGTTTTACGATATATCTGGGAGTTTTATAAATTTTAGTTATATTCTAAAGATTTTATAACAATAAAACGAAGTATGACCCAAAAAACGGCTCTGCGGAAAGGGCTTTTCTACACGGAAAGGGCCTACAAAACACACATTTTTGGTGCAAATCATATAAAATCGACTTTTAATCGTGTATAAACATGTTTTACGATATATCTGGGAGTTTTATTAATTTAAGTTGTATTTTAAAGATTTTATAACTATAAAACGAATTATGACCCAAAAACGGTTCTGCGGAAAGGGCTTTTTTACACGGAAAGGGCCTACAAAACACACATTTTTGGTGCAAATCATATAAAATGGTCTTTTAATCATTTATAAACATGTTTTACGATATATCTGGGATTTTTATAAATTTTAGTAATATTCTAAAGATTTTATAACAATAAAACGAAGTATGACCCAAAAAACGGCTCTGCGGAAAGGGCTTTTCTACACGGAAAGGGCCTACAAAACACACATTTTTGGTGCAAATCATATAAAATCGACTTTTAATCGTTTATAAACATGTTTTACGATATATCTGGGAGTTTTATAAATAAAGTTGTATTCTAAATATTTTATAACAATAAAACGAATTATGACCCAAAAACGGCTATGCGGAAAGGGCTTTTCTACACGGAAAGGGCCTACAAAACACACATTTTTGGTGCAAATCATATAAAATCGACTTTTAATCTTTTATAAACATGTTTTACGATATATCTGGGAGTTTCATAAATTTAAGTTGTATTTTAAAGATTTTATAACGATAAAACGAATAATAATGACTCAAAACGGCTCTGCGGAAAGGGCTTTTCTACACGGAAAGGGCCTACAAAACACACATTTTTGGTGCAAATCATATAAAATCGTCTTTTAATCATTTATAAACATGTTTTACGATATATCTGGGAGTTTCATAAATTTAAGTTGTATTTTAAAGATTTTATAACAATAAAACGAATAATAATGACTCAAAACGGCTCTGCGGAAAGGGCTTTTCTACACGGAAAGGGCCTACAAAACACACATTTTTGGTGCAAATCATATAAAATCGTCTTTTATTCATTTATAAACATTTTTACGATATATCTGGAAGTTTTATTATAAATTTAAGTTGTATTTTAAAGATTTTATAACAATAAAATAAATAATAATGACTCAAAACGGCTCTGCAATAAATATTACATAGATATTATGTAAGAGTGTTCAGTTACAGATGGATAAATAAGAATGCCATTTTTTTATATATGTATACTTTTGTCAGATCATAAAAAAAACACTTATATTTATCCATCTGTATCCAGGCCACACCACGTGGAGGCGCTCTTATCATGGCCCGCCCGTCATTCATTTTATTTACATATTTACCGTTCGTAGCAGTTTGTAGAGACTACAGCCAGCGTGTACTACACTAGGTGTGACCAAAGATCACCCATTACTGACTGTAGAATCAGAGTCGTCGCTTGGCACTTGGGGCTTTTGACGGTGTGTGTGAGCGTTCAGCCCGTTTTCGCTTGACTTGGTTCGGTTTTTTTCCCGCTGTTTTTATTATGACAATGGCACGTATGTTGTGTACATTGTAAATTTAGCGTCTAAATAAACAATACAGAAACCCTACTTCGTTTGTATGTACACTTGTGTAAAATTTAATAAAATAGAAAAATAGAATTGAATTGTGAACTGTAAGCCATTCGCACGTGTTTTTATTATGACAATGGCACGTATGTTGTGTACATTGTAAATAGCGAGAGAGAGACTTACCTCACAGTAGATGCAACTTGTCTTGCAATTTTCAGAGCAAACGGAACAAGGATACGTTTTAACCATTTTGATAATAATGACATTATCAAAAATTATCAGAGTTATATATTCATTTAAATTATTGAGGAATTTGATATAGCAAACTTTCATAACGTTAATTGCATGCCGACTAACCAGGTGCGATAATCCAATAAACAATAAAAAGAAGAGGATAATGACAAAACACAAGGTGTGAAAACGATATGGTATCTTAAAGGATACCGGGGCTTTAATTATATATTGTCGCAACCAATCAACAGGATAAAGAGAGTTAATCCCTCTCGCTATTTTAATAATCAACAAACACCAATATATAATTAGTGATTGAACTTTATGTACCATAATTAAAACAATATATTGATTTATTATAACATTGATTTATTTACAAAATATTAAATATTTTTTATTTATACACATGTATTTAAACAACATATTCTACAAAGTCATGCTAAAGCAACGGTTAATGCTATATCTGAACACTTCGAGACAACCTTCCTTGTACCCAGGATGAACCATGTCTCTGTCGTATTGTCTAGGGTATTTCATTTTCTTTTCTATATTCACATAATCATCACCGAATTTTTTCTTCATTTTCTTGTTAACGGCACCTCGAATCTTATTGAAGCTAGTAGCTGTCATTCCGGTCCAGTGCGGAAAGGATCCTCTCTGAATTATCGACGCCACAAAAACGCGTTCCACGCCATGTTCTTTCAGTTCATCGACTATGTTGACTATATCATGAAATATAGTGGCTGGGCTGCAACTGCTATCAATATTGTTTCCTCCCAAATTCAGGAAAACGTATCTGGAAAAAAAATCATAAAATATTAGCAATGCACACATATATAATAACATAACAAATTACCATTCTAAATATTGAAGTATTTATACTTCATTAATATGTATCAAATGTTTGTAATTTACTTTATATACCTGGGACAATATGATAGCAGTCGATCAAAAGTTGGCTGGAACTTCTTCTTTGTAGACATCCCGGATACGCCAAAGAATTTGCAGTGGTGCTTAAATCGTATATTGCCGTTCGTAAAACGTTCTAATCTTGTTACGTAGCTGTCTCCAAATACGGCATACATGATGAATCAACAAAGTGTTTTGATAGAAATTGTCAAAATAGTTATATATATATATTCATGGCATCGACTTTAAAACATTAATCACTCAAATTCTAATTTCAATAATTAATTGTATTAATTGTAAGCATTAATTAGCACTCGCTTGTTCATGACATTAACACTCACTCCGTGTATTCATTTATTGTAATTAATAATTAGCACTGGCTTGTTCATTAATTACTCATGTGTCTGACACGTTCTCAGTGTGTTCAAATATTGTAAAAAATAATTAGCACTGGCTTGTACATTAATAACTCATGTCCCCGACACGTTATCCGCGTATACAGTTAAAGAACAAAATACCAAAAAGGTGTGTTTTGTAGGCCCTTTCCGCAGAGCCGTTTTGAGTCACTATTATTCATTTTATTGTTATAAAATCTTTAAAATACAACTTATATTTATAAAACTCCCAAATATATCGTAAAACATGTTTATAAATGAATAAAAGACGATTTTATGAGAATTGTACCAAAAATGTGTGTTTTGTAGGCCCTTTCCGTGAAGAAAAGCCCTTTCCGCAGAGCCGTTTTTGGGTCATAATTCGTTTTATAGTTATAAAATCTTTAAAATACAACTTAAATTAATAAAACTCCCAGATATATCGTAAAACATGTTTATACACGATTAAAAGTCGATTTTATATGATTTGCACCAAAAATGTGTGTTTTGTAGGCCCTTTCCGTGTAGAAAAGCCCTTTCCGCAGAGCCGTTTTTTGGGTCATACTTCGTTTTATTGTTATAAAATCTTTAGAATATAACTAAAATTTATAAAACTCCCAGATATATCGTAAAACATGTTTATAAATGATTAAAAGACCATTTTATATGATTTGCACCAAAAATGTGTGTTTTGTAGGCCCTTTCCGTGTAGAAAAGCCCTTTCCGCAGAACCGTTTTTGGGTCATAATTCGTTTTATAGTTATAAAATCTTTAAAATACAACTTAAATTAATAAAACTCCCAGATATATCGTAAAACATGTTTATACACGATTAAAAGTCGATTTTATATGATTTGCACCAAAAATGTGTGTTTTGTAGGCCCTTTCCGTGTAGAAAAGCCCTTTCCGCAGAGCCGTTTTTTGGGTCATACTTCGTTTTATTGTTATAAAATCTTTAGAATATAACTAAAATTTATAAAACTCCCAGATATATCGTAAAACATGTTTATAAATGATTAAAAGACCATTTTATATGATTTGCACCAAAAATGTGTGTTTTGTAGGCCCTTTCCGTGTAGAAAAGCCCTTTCCGCAGAGCCGTTTTTTGGGTCATACTTCGTTTTATTGTTATAAAATCTTTAGAATATAACTAAAATTTATAAAACTCCCAGATATATCGTAAAACATGTTTATAAATGATTAAAAGACCATTTTATATGATTTGCACCAAAAATGTGTGTTTTGTAGGCCCTTTCCGTGTAGAAAAGCCCTTTCCGCAGAGCCGTTTTGAGTCATTATTATTCGTTTTATTGTTATAAAATCTTTAAAATACAACTAAAATTTATAAAACTCCCAGATATATCGTAAAACATGTTTATAAACGATTAAAAGTCGATTTTATGAGAATTGTACTAAAAATGTGTGTTTTGTAGGCCCTTTCCGTGTAGAAAAGCCCTTTCCGCAGAGCCGTTTTGAGTCATTATTATTCGTTTTATTGTTATAAAATCTTTAAAATACAACTAAAATTTATAAAACTCCCAGATATATCGTAAAACATGTTTATAAACGATTACAAGTCGATTTTATGAGAATTGTACTAAAAATGTGTGTTTTGTAGGCCCTTTCCGTGCAGAAAAGCCCTTTCCGCAGAGCCGTTTTTGGGTCATAATTCGTTTTATTGTTACAAATCTTTAAAATACAACTTGAATTTATAAAACTCCCAGATATATCGTAAAACATGTTTATAAACGATTAAAAGTCAATTTTATGAGAATTGTACTAAAAATGTGTGTTTTGTAGGCCCTTTCCGTTTAGAAAAGCCCTTTCCGCGGAAAGGGCCCTTTCCGGTGTTTAGTCATACCGTTCTTGATATATAGTCCAGTTATTCTAAAGTTAACCTCCAAATAATTGCAACAGAAAATGTTTTCAATGTAATCAGTAGCTTAACATAGGGTAAAAAACATATCAAAAGTCTAACAAAATATATTTAGTGGAACATGGTGAATTTTAACCTTGAAATAAAATAAAAAGTGTTCTAAAAAGCATGTCCGCTTTAGACCACCATACATATCTACTCCTGGAACGCTTCAGTCATCCGGTAAAAAGCATCCAGTGAAACAGATCAAAACAAATAATTCACGTGTTTGCAGACAACATTTAATCTTCACATTATGAGGTGAGTTGCGCTTAATTGTTTTGTTCTGATATCAGTAATCGATAAGGTAACATTATACCAGCTAACATGACTATTAGTAATATTAATATTTGTCTCTAAATGGTAATATTGAGGAATAATCGTTAATGTCATGTGTTTTCGTGACTTCAAGAAGGTAAAAAATGTAAGCTAATTTTTCTTGAAAATTGCAAGAATATTCTTTCAGATTGAGAAGTAAACGATATTTACAAATATATAGAATAAAAATTGAATTAAAAAAAAATATATTAAAAACAATTTCGGGGAACTTCTGCCATTTTTTTCAAAGTACGGAAGCCCATTCGGGTAATTTTTTTTATTTTTATCTATACTTTTTGATAAATGCTTCAAAACGTGGTGTTTAGTTATTGTTTCTTATTTTTCTTTGCCAATTGAGTAAAATATTTGTTGTTTAATATGTTAATTCCTAATCTATTGCATTTATCATTAAATAATGAAGACCTTTACTAATAGATATATTGTTTATAAATCAGATTTTTTTTTCAGTGATGTATCTGTCAACTGCATTATCTGCAAACTTACTCTTGATGGCAATACACTAACAGTGAAGCTACGAAAAAAGGGAAGCAATGGCATCAATGAAGCAAGTAAATTACATACAGAATGCCGTCGATTATATTGCAATCCAAATGAAATAAAAAAGACACTTAAAAAAACAAACACAACGTCCCCTAGTCCTTTTTCATTACGTTCAAGTAATGAACCCTACCATTGCAATACACATTGTTTGTTTTGTGGTCAGCTCACAAAATATAGCGGAAGAAAAAGAGGTTGTGATGTATTTCCTGTTCGAACACTTGAATTTCAAGAAAAAATAGAAAACGTTTGCAGAGAAAGAGATGACCATTGGGCTGAGCAAGTAAAATATAGATTAAAGAGTGTACATGACCTACCAGCTGCAGATGCAACTTACCATCAGTCATGCAGTGTTAATTTTAGAACCGGCAGGGAGATACCACAAATATTTCAACTTGATGACAAAAAAAAGCAAGAAACATTGTGGAAGGCCAATAAACTATGATCAAGCATCAGCATTTTTAGAAGTTACACAATACCTAAGAGATAATGATGATGAATAAATAACAATTGTAGATCTAGTAGAGCGAATGAAAGATATATGTGGGGAACATGCTTACACGATAACACACATGAGGACAAAACTTAAAGAACACTTTGACTCCTCTATCATAATTACAGATATAAATGGCAAAAGGAATGTTGTAACATTCAGAAACAATGCATCATCAATTTTACAGAGTTTTTACGAACGTCCGAAAACGCAGGATTCTTTATCTGAAAAGAAAAAAATTATAAAAACAGCAGCAAAGTTGTTGTTAAATGACATAAAAGCTATAGATGCAACTAAACTGAATTACCCAGATCCATCCAACTTGATGTCAATGGAAGCAAATTTAAATTACATTCCTGATAGTTTGAAATTACTTTTGAGAATTTTGTTTATTGAAACAAATGCTGATATGAAGATTGCCTCTGTTGGTCAATCGGTAATACAGGCTTCGAGGCCAAGGGTACTTATTACACCACTACACCACTACTAAGAGTTCAAATGCACCATCATTTCTCATCGAAATTTTTGGTTGATACCCTTAATAGGTTGGGATTCTGCTCATCATATACGGAGATTAAAAAGTTTGAAGTCAGTGCAGCAACTTCACAAGGAATGGATATCCCTGATCTTAAACATGGCCAGTTCACACAATACATTGCAGATAATGTAGATCATATTGTCAGAACTTTAGATGGACACTTTTCACGGCATGGGCATTATTGCTTGTGTCACACCTGGAACTAAAGAAACCAAGGCAGTGCCACGGATTTTAGCAACAACTGACGATCTTATCGCAATCGGAAAAATTAAAATCCACTTTTACAGACAAGAAAACAATAACATGTTATCAAAAACATTTGAAAAGCTACCAACATTTGAGGCTGATGATCCAACAGATAATGTAGACTTATTAGCAAAGATTACTTGGCCATTAAAGTCGCCAAAGCCAGGATGATCTGGAATGATGCAAATGATACGGAAGGGACCTTACCCAGGACAGTCGTCTGTCTACTTTCTTCCAATGATTGACATGAATCCTAGTGATGTATCATGCGTCTACTCAACACTAGTTTATGTTTGCGAACAAGCCAAACGACAAGGAACTGAACCAGTGATAACCTTTGACCAGCCTCTATACTGGAAAGCATTAACCATTATCTGTAACGAAGCATCGACAAGTGATTTAAAAAAAATTGTTCTCAGGTTAGGTGGATTTCACATTGAAATGAGCTACCTTGGTTGTATAGGAAAGCTTATGGAATGTTCAGGAATAAGTGAATTGCTAAAAATGGTATATGCCTCAAATACTGTTGCACATATGTTGTCTGGGAAAGGAGCTGCCCGAGCAATTAGAGGTCACTTTCTTGTTGATGATGTCTTAAATGCCATGCTTGTTGAAAAGGCTTTTGACATTAATCTATTTTCTGAGCAGGAGAAAGAAGAACTTAGTCATAAAGAAACTGATCCTGACATTTATAGTGACGAAACTGAAAATTTAAATAATAAAATCGACTTAGAATCTGAAACAAAACAGCAGTCTAATACAATGGCAACTCACATTTGTGATGAAATATTAATTAAGGTTGGAAATATGTATGATAAACTTATGGCATCAGATATCACTGTTGAATCCATTTCTTGTGAAGCTGTATTTGAAAAGGTAAAGGAAAAAACAACAAAAAACAATCTCTTTCCAATTTCCCCACATCGAAACTATGGTTGATGTATATGACAATGGTAAACTTGTTACGCAAATTTATTAAAGCACTGAAAGACATGTTGCCCTATTTTGCTGCTGCAGGTCACAACCTGTATGTCAAATCAACATATCTATACCTTCAAACAATGGGAAGGCTTCAAGAGGAACATCCAAATATTTTTTGATTTTTTCAGTGATGGATATCATGTTATACGGAGAAGTGACCGCTTTTGGGCTGGTTTGTCATCAGATTTAGTGATAGAACAAGTGTTGATGTGTAGTGTTAAAGTAACTGGTGGTATGACACATGGACGAGGTGTGTCAGAATCACAGAGGACTCAATGGTTACTTTCAATGCCAGCATGTGCCGACATTAACAGAGCCATGCAGACAGTTACAAACATTGATTATCAAACAAGTGACCAGCATGTAGAAAGCAGACCAGCTAGGAAAGAAAGAGATCAAAAAGATAAATTAAAGTTCTATTCTTTCCTTCAAGAGAGAAATCCATTTGCGGAAGATTCAACATTGCGTAACATTGAAACTGGCATGTCAGCTGATTCTCGTGTTAACTTTAATGCTGCGAATGAAGTTGGTTACAAGATTCTGGATGCTATGGTTGATAAAAATGTGCTTGAATATAGCTTTAAGAAGTCTAATCAAGCAGTTACTCTTGGTTCCAAATCTTCTGTGAAAGTTGACGGAGAAGCCATCGTCGTAGATCCACAACTATTGTTTCAACGTCTTATCGCAGCGGCTGACAGACTGTTTGATACTCAGGCAGAGATATTTTCCTCTGAGTTGTGTAGTTTGCCCTATTCACTTTTTGAAGCATCGGGTCTTATGAGAGAGGCAGATAAGCCATCCCTTGCTAATGCAATCTGGTCATTAGGTGAATGCAACAAGCAGGACACCTCAGGCGAACATGTACAATAGGTTTTAGATGGTGGTTCACTGTTACAACGCTTGCCATGGAATAAAGGAGATTCATTCGGATGTATTTGTGAAACATACGTTGATTATGTAACAAGAAAGTATGAAACTCCAGTTATCGTTTATGATGGCTACTCAACCGGTTCTTCTACCAAGGATTGTACCCACATACGGCGTACAAGAGGCGTAACTTGTCCTAAAGCACAGTTCAATGAAACTACACCATTCAGATCTAAAAAGGAACATTTTCTTACGAATGTGGAAAATAAACAAGCTTTCATCGATATGCTTAGTCAGCACCTTGATATAAAGGGTTGCAAAACATTTCATGCAACAAGTGATGCTGATGTATTAATAGTCAAAACTGCTGTAGATTGTGCTATAGTTTGTGATACTGTTGTTGTAGGAGAAGATACAGATCTGTTAATTCTTCTTTACTATCACTGTAACATTGGTACTAACAAGTTATACTTTACATCAGATACAAACAGAGTGAATGCAAAGAGTGTAAAAAAGTGGGATATAACACGAACAGTGCAAGCAATTGGTCCCGATTTGTGTAAACAACTCCCATTTGTTCATGCACTTACTGGTTGTGACACCACATCACGTCTGTTTGGTGTAGGGAAAGGTGCAGCTTTCAAAAAGCTCAGATGTAACAATTACCTAAAGGAGCAAGCAGATGTGTTCATGAATGACAATGCAACAAAGGAGGATATTATTAAAGCAGGCGAAGAGGCAATTATATGTCTGTATAATAGTATACCACATGAAGGACTAGATAATGTCCGATTTCGAAAATTTGCAAATAAGGTAATGACAAGTGCAACATTTGTCCAGGTCCATACCTTGCCACCAACGAGTGCATCTGCTAGTTATCATAGTTTGCGTGTATATTTGCAAATTCAAGAGTGGAATGGTGAAAATTGTAACACTTTGGATGCACTAAAATGTGGTTGGAAAACTGTTGATGATTTGTTACAACCAATAAAGACACATCTGCAGCCAGCACCTGATGACTTGTTAAAGATTATCAGATGTAACTGTAAAGTGAATTGTGACACCAAGCGTTACGCTTGCAGGAAACATGGTTTAGAGTGTTCATCTGGATGTGGAGAATGCCAGGGGATCAGTTGCTCTAATACAAAGACTGTGGTAGAAATTGATAATTTGGAAGACTTATAGACTTCAAATAAGTTTATTTGAAGTAAGTAGTACTTGTGTTTAATAGCAGAGACATGTCTGGTCACGTTTAAAGTTGATGGAGAAGACCATTAATTCTGACAAACTTATTTTTGGTTCTTTGATAAGTTAACCACTGTTAAGTTCCTTCATTGAAATATAAATTGCTGTACTGTAATATTCATAAATGACAAAAAAGATTCATTGGGAGAACATAATTAAACTTGTTTTCCTCTATATACTAAGTTAAAATTCTAAGTCTTAATCTAAATGTAAAGACTATAATTATGTTGTAAATCTATAGAATATTTAAGTGGGTGGGGTAATATATAAAAGGTTTGGTTAAAAAACCTCCCCGACACCCCAACCCCATCTTTAAACAATTGTTTGTGGCATTAAATATAATACTTGTAACCAACAAAGACTACTTTTAGGAGTAAGTGGAAAAAAAACACATGAATACTGTCTTTGGCAATTTTTTATAGAAGATACTGTGAAAAACAGAAAATATTTTCAGATTTGTGGCATCGTTGAAATAATTAATTTTTACGGTGGTTCCACCAATGATATTTTGTTAGACTTTTGATATGATATCAGGTAGATATTATACTTTTATGAACAACAAATTTCATTTCTGTTGCAATTAGTTGGAGGTTTAGCTTTTATTCTCATAGAATGAGTGGACTAATAGCCTCTTCCAGACCTATACACGAGCATTCGGATCACCCCGCCAATTATCCTAATTGAGCTCGGAGATAAGCGATACTAGCCATTTGTACTACTTTCGGTCCCGTGGATGGACTACTTTCGGTCCAGTGGACGGAAATAGATAACAACAACAACAACAACGATGGCGGCGTACTGTAGGAACTGTAGTTTTTGTGTGATGATTAATGATAATCGCGACAAACTGTTAATGGATGGAAGAAAGCATGAACAGCTGAAGGCGGTCATGATGTTTTATTTCGAGACCATCATACAACAGATTAATACAGTGTGCAGGAACTGCTGGAATAGACTACTCAATTTTTTTTAAGTTCTAGAGGTAAATTTTGTCGTAGACTAACCGGTTTTCGCGTAAACGAAGACAAGCTCTAATTTCATGCACTTTGTAAACATCCAGTTATTTCAATAAAGTGCTATTGATAACGTGTTAATGCAACTGTTTAAGTACTACACCAAATCCCAACTACACAGCTTCAGTAAATATATAAATTATGATTGATAATGGAAAATATGATTATCCAGGACCAAGATGAAATTGATTAATTGAATGTTTAGTGTCATTTTTATGCCATCAACATCTTACATATGATAAGCGGTACTTGAATCTCATACTCAAAGAGAGGTTAGCTGGTAAGTGCCTATTTCACTTATTATTGCGGTTGAATTTAATGCTCGCGGTGCTTCAATTTCCCCTTTATCGCACTTCAATATTTTGTGTAAAGTTTACTGCATAAGCTTAAATGCAGAGTATCTCGGTGATCTCCAGTACAGTCGCAGTGTATACACAGTAAATTGTGTATTGGTGTGTGTTATTGCATTGTTCAAAAGGTGTTATTGGACTCTACAATGCTTAATTGCTTTCAATTACAGTCGTTTCATAACCTGGTTGATTCGTACCCTAGCCCTGGTTGATGATAATTTTCCATACTCATCTATTAATTTTTCTAATTCTAGAACAGTTGATATCAGTATAAGATATGTTATATCAGGTACATATCCCTTGTAAATTAGCGATGTTTGAAATATATTTGAGAGTATAACCCTTCAATTTTATTACCAATAGTTTATAATTTCTAAATTTACACTGTCGGCATTGATTTTACTATTAAATATATATTTGTGAATTGAAATGCTTGTTATATTTTTATTCATCAACCTTCCTGCAACAGTCTCTCTGATGATTGATATAAGATGTTCAGGCTTCTCCACAGGTCATTTAAGTTCAGGGGCACCCCAGTATTTAAATGGTATTCACCTAGCACTTACATTCTTTAACAGAATTTTGCAAAAGCTTACTTTCTTCTAAATCATGTTTTTTTCTTTGCATATATTTTCGCATTGTAAATTTTATTTAAAATGAAAAACAGTATTATGATGACTTAACCTGATTAATAAGTTTTATTAATGAAATATATTTCAATGAATGCCTTTCACAGAGCTTGAAAATGTGTTTAAGTGTTCTTACCCTACTAGGCTAGTGCTTGCATTCTTTCCTGTGGAAAACCCTGTTATTATCTATCATTTTCTTTCGTCTCTCAAAGCTGATTCAAGTGGGAGAGATCATTGGTTACTTGCGGATATCAAATGCCATGAAAGATCACAACACCACCCACCCCCAACAAGAGGTCTCTCGATAAGTTATATAAGTTAAATGACATCAACTGTAAAGTGCAAAAAATGCCTGTGTATGTTGCCAATTGCTCCGAACCGAGACAACAAATAGTTTCCCAAACAGTTACAAACAAGTTGGGACTCAACATCGGTCCCAAAATGTTAATGTAGAAATAAGAAAAGTTAAACATTAGAGAGGAAGCTGACGGAGGTTTGTTAAATAGTATAATTAATTAGTAATATTATTAGTATAATTAATATAATACACTTCAGTATTTTTTTTCGGCCATTTTTATAGCCGTTATTGGGTCATATTCCCAATGGCAAATAGTATCTTTTTTTCCCAATTGAATGGTAAAAATTCCCAATTGAAAGCTTCAAAAATGTAAATTGAAACTTGCCATACTTCCTTGATAAAATAAAGAAAGTTTTGCCCATTCTGAATTTAGTATGACATTGATTATTTAATTAAATGGCCTGATAAGCAAGTGTACACTTTTTATAAATATATAAATATGTTTAATGCAAAAAAATTCCCAATGTTAATGAAAATGCCGCTAAAATTCCCAATTCCAAGGGTATGGGTCATCTTCCCAAAATGGTGAAAAAAAACACTGCACTTGCATTCATTCTCCAGTTTGGGCTGTTTCTTTATATATTCAGCTAAAATTATAACACAATATTTACTTATATACATAATGGTTCCTGGTGTTGAGTACATCTTTATAGTGTAATGTAGCACACTTTTCTATATGCAAAGAGCTCCAGGTTCAAGTCCTGGTGAAGACCTCAACCCTTTTAATCATTGGCCAACATAAACACTTAATTTTATCAGGCATAACTATTACATGAATGCTAACAGACATTGAACTAGCCTAAAGTTTCTCATCAGCTGTTATGAAAACTCAAAATTGTTCTATCCTTCCTGAAATAAACATGCCCCAAATTACAGATCAAAACAATTTTACTACCTTCATTTCATTAATTCAAAACATATTTGCATTGCATTGTAAGAAGCCTCCAACTGATATCCGTAGTTGGAATTGAACCAACATCTTATCTACATTTAAGCACTGCACACTAATTATAAATATAACCCTGTTTTCACTGGCTGCTGAAAAAACATAATTTGTTGAGAAACAATAATTCTGCAAAAGTCATTTGAACTAAGCAGGACCCAAAAGTGATTGCAAAACCAGTACATTCCACTCCTATTGATTTGGGTATAAATAATGCAAGTACTATTTTATGAATAATTGCAGCATGCACAATAGTCCTGTTACAATTGTATACACTAATATATTTAAAATGAAACTACTGACTACTATTTTAAGGTATTATTATATCATGACTTACCAGTTGTATTCTGTGTAATCTTCTAAAGTATCTAAAAAAAGTTATGGATAATGGATAGTTTTCACAAAAAAATCATAGTAACAAACAAACAAACAAATATTTTATTAGACATAAAACAGCACTTGTGTGTTTTATACTCATACAACAAATATCAATGTAAACATAAAACAAAAATTAATCATAATATTTTCAATATTCATCCAAATGAACCCAGAGTTGGCCCATGCAGAATATCATTTTCCTATGATCCTCTCAAGATGATGATCGCTTATCTCTCACTGCTAAGGTTGTAGGTTAAAGTTGCGCTTGCTCCAAAAACTTCATGCGAGAAAGTTGGCCAGTTACTTGCGGAAGTGTTGTGGTAGTTCAACTCTGATTCATTCTGAGGTCTTCCTCCACCAATAAAACTGTATATGTCATTATATAAACTGAATGTATTGAAAATGGCATTAAAACACATTAAAAAAAGGTATATTTTCTGGAAATACAATCATTTAAATATTGATAAATATTTGAACATACAGAATTATTTTGTGAAACGTAGCCAAGGTGTTTGTCTATCAAGCCATGGGTTGCAAGTTTGGTCTGCTGTTTAGCATTATGGCCTCTCAAAATCAACACCCAATACTGGATCTACCCAGGACATTAACTCAACATTAATTTACAAAAGCTGTATGATTATTTGACAATCACAGCTGAAGCTGCACTTAAAAACTTGTATAATATAGAGATGGTTTTTTTTTTACAAATTTACTTGCATTAATTTTATTCATCCTGTGTCGCACTATAATGAGTAAGGCCTTAGGCCTTCTAAAGGACCCCTTATAAATTTCATGCGTGGTTAATCATTCCCATGAGTAGGGGTTTGAAGTACAAATCAAGATGCAGGGGAGTAAAGGTGCCCCTTAAAGGTACATTACACAGGAATACTTGTGGAAAATAGAAAATATTGTCACCATGTAATAATTCTTATAATATTTTTATGAATAATATTTAATATTGTACCATATTGCTATATTAGAAATTTCTGTAATTAATACAGTTAATAATATTAGATAAATAATCACTTGTATATAAACAATCCTAAGTTTTATCAAAGCGTACAAGTAAATAAGCCTATAGTCATGAGATGTCACATATGTTGTACATCCCGGGCTGGAAGGAAATATTATTGCCAGAATATTTGCACAGTAGTTGTCACAAATTGGGTACATCCTGTATAGTGTAAATGATAAGTTGTTTGAGTGATGGGTATAAGTAGTTAATGAATGGAACTGACCAATGAAAGAAAGGATTCATTAGGTTGTTAGGGAGTTTAAAGACTAATGAGAGAGATGATTGAGCGATACTAAATATGGGAGGAGTCTGAGAAGAAAGAGTGTGAAATATATAAGTAAAAAGGTAGTAAGAAAAGGGAGGTTGAAAGGTTAAGTAAGGAAAAAGAGATTGAGGGGTTAAAAGGTGAAAGTAGGTTGAGAAGTGAAGGTTAAGATAGTTAGGAAATAAGAAGAAAGAAAGTTAAATAGGGAACATTTGAAGTGAAGAAGAATTAAGAAGTTAATGTTAAAGTGAACTGTGAGATATGAACTTGATGATTAAATGGAAATTAAAATGATGTAAATTGAATACAAGTGTTAAAGTAATAATTGAACATTCCCCAAATAGAGATAACGTAAATATACGGCCAGTTACATATGGCCGATTACAATATTCTCATTTTGTCATTCATTTCATTTGTGTAAAAAGAAATGTTCAATTTGAACCATTGTGTTATAAAAATTCAAAATAATTAGACTTGGTTCAATGAAGATTATATTCCCATAAATGTCCAGGATGGACCCCCAAAAAAGTTTAACGGCTTAAATGGGAAGGGTGATGGGCTTATGACATTATTCTGTGCTTTTTGTATTGAACTTTTTCTTTTATTAAGATGTTCAATTTATAATTTTCATTATAATTATAGTTTGACATTTGAAAAAAAAAATCCAGTGGATTAAAAAAAAAAACAGAAGTTTTTTTACAGGTTTTGTAGTTGAGCTGTTCTAAATATTTAAGTAGACTGATCTATTTTTCCCATACAATTATTATTATTATGAAAAATGCAAATATTTAGTACTTTAAAGTATTGAAAGAACATGAAAAAAAAACAAGCAGTTATAGCAGTTTCAGATGATGTTGATGTTTGTAAATAAGTAAATGTAACATATGTTCTTTAAATCAAAACAGATAATACTGCATAGTCTTCCTTTGAGATAAAATATAGTATACAAGTATGTAACATACAACATATATGGTTATGATGAATACTTCAATGATGTTATCTTATTTAGTTTTTTCAACGCACTGAGCATGGGTTTTTGTTTCATCAACACCTTCTTTGAATTACTGTCCTAACTGATTTTAGAATGGTGGTTTGCCTATTCTGTAACAAGTTGGACAAATGCAATTCTACAGAATCCTGTGCAAAAACACTGTTACCTAGAATATATTTCTGTAAACTTATGTTTCCTTGAGGTACTAGTGTGAATGACCGAGTTTGTGTTGGTGCTCTCTGCTCATATGGTTTTTGACTGAATTTAAAGAGCAAACTTTCCTTGCTAGTAAATGTTTTTTTTTCTTAATGTTAGAACAAACTGAAATACATTGGTTTGTACAGTTATTGTATAACTTACCGGTATTTGATACAAAATACATAAAAAAACTCAGAGTTAATAAATTTACTTAAGAACCTGGAAAGTTTGCCTCTTAATTTGCAAATATGAAAATGTTATATCAGAAATTTTGTACAGACTACATCATAATTTGTATTTTTTACATTTGATTTTGTTAAATGTTACAATGAAATAAAAAAATACCAAAAAAATTAGCTCTATAAGTTTGCAATTTGTCGTTTGTTCTTTGTGCAATTGGTGTACATGTTTCTTTCTTCTTAGTTCTTTGATGAAAATGAAATATTTCACCTTTGTAACTTTGCTATTTGTCTATCCATCCTACTATATCCTATCATTGTAAAAGTTACATACTTCCTGTAAAAAACTACGCAGTAAGCATGTTGTACAACGCACTTAGGCATAATGTAACAATGCGAAATACACAGTTTGCATTGTCAATTATGACGACAGGTGCCGCTAGAAGCATATGAAAGAAGAACGACTGGTCCCTAGTGGAATCGGCGTTGCTTTGTTTTCATCGTTGGTGGTATGTAACATATGGTCAGCTACCACCATTGAGAGAGGCTCTCTGATCGGCTGAAAAAACTATAGGGATGTTCAGGGTGTATATTTTAATAGTAAGCTTAATTTTATTTGGATGAAAATGTAAAACTGGGAAATGATCACACTAATATATAAGTTTACTAATTAGGGGTGGCATAAAGTAATCGCAGCGTCCTTCCGTCCCGTATTTCGTGTCCGACCTGTATCTTTGTCATGCATAGATGGATTTTGTTGATACTAGCTACAAATGATCAACATAACATGACCACGTGTTGCGAGTAAGACCCACATCCGTACCTCAAAGGTCAAGGTCACAATTTGAGTTTGTTTGACAACACTTCGAGTTTGTGTGAGATTTCGTGTCCGGCCTGTAACTTTGTCATGCAAAGATGGATTTTTTAAATACTTGCTTCAAATGATCAACATAACATGACAAACATGAAAATGATGTTGCGAGTAAGACCCACATCCGTACCTCAAAGGTCAAGGTCACAATTTAAGTTTGTTTGACAACACTTCGAGTTTGTGTGAGATTTCGTGTCCGGCCTGTAACTTTGTCATGCATACATCAATTTTAATGATACTTGCTACAATTGATCAACATAACATGACGACGTGTCGCGGGTAAGACCCACACCCTTACCTCAAAGGTCAAGGTCACACTTGAGTCTATGAGATTTCATGTCCGGCATGCAACTTTGTCATGCATAGATGGATTTTTATAAATACTTGTTTTTAATGATCAACATAACATGACGACGTGTTGCACTTAATACCGAAACTCCCATTTCAAAGGTCAAGGTCACAATTTAACTTTGTTTGACAACACTATCAGTCATTTTGACATTTCTTGTCACTTTGAACCTGTTTGAGATATCAAGTCCGTCCTTTAACTTTATCATACATGGAGGGATTTCAAAAACACTTGGCTCAATTTATCAACAATTGATCTGTAACTTTGTCTTACATTTAGGGATTTTAAAACAGCTTGACACAAGTGATCAGCATGTCATGATAATGTTTCAGCAGCATTTAACTGTTGAAATACCCAGACCATTACATCAGATGTCAAGGTTACACAAAGGTCAAGGTCACACTTTAATGTAAAAAACCCCCATGAAATTGCATGTCTCGTCATGAAACATCAGTCCATTACTCTTTCATATTCATGGATACATCGCTACCTATTATAACATAATTATATAGTTATTTTTCAACGACCATTTGAGGGGCATGCGACACTTACCAGGGACATTTCTTGTTTCATGCTGAAAGAGGGGATACCCAACTTCAGGGGGCAAAAAGTGGTAGAAATTGATACTTTTGACCCCATTTGGGGGACATTTAATTTGATTCTAGGATAATACTTTAGTATGATGTAAGACTTTTGGTGAAGCACGTGGTCAAATGGCAGAGCACCGAACCCATGATTGGAGAATCGTGGGTTCGATCCTCCACCACGGCTCTGTGTGGTGTCCGTGAGCAAGACATTTTTCCGCATATACTTATACTGGTTCTAACAAGGAAGACATCAAGGGTTATTTGCCTCAATTGTAATTACTTGTTTCACAATCGAAGTAAAATAAATAAATGCAATGGTTGTGGCTGATCTTAAAGAAACCTCACACTTACCTTTTGTGGTCAGCTACCACCATTGCGTTTTCCATAGACACATTATAACGTTTGACTTCACTATTTCTACCATTCGTCGACAAAAAGTCCTACATCTTATTGAAGTACTATCCTAGACTCAAATTAAAATATTTTAATTGTGATCATATGCCAGTTTGACATTTTCATCCAACCAAAATTAAGCTTACTATAAAAATATATACCCTGAAACATCCCTCTACTTTTTTCAGCCGATCAGAGAGTTCCTCGCAATTGTGGTAGCTGACCTTGTGTAAGGCTGTATTTAGAGTCGCGAATTCTGATGACTATTTACAGCAAATATTCCCATTCGCAACTTCTTGAGTTGTTTACTGGGGACCTGTCTGTAATTTTGCAGCGCCACTGAACGTTATATGGGGAAGTTGGGATTTATTACGATGATGACGTTCAGCGGCAGCACAGTCGAAATAGTCCGGTACCCTGTCCCTAAAATCATTATAAAGGGGGCGATATTCGTGACTGACTGCAGCCGAAACACATATCGAAACATACATCAAATTCTAAAAATACATTTTACGCAGCAAGTAATCGGGCACGAATAGACAAGACGTATGTAACTTTTACAATGATAGGATATAGTAGGATAGACAAATAACAAAGTTACAAAGGTTAAATGTTTCATTTCCCACAAAGAACTAAGAAGAAAGAAACATTTACATCCATTGCACAAAGAACAAACGGCAAATTTCAGACTAAGAATTATGGCGGTGATGCCCTTCCATACTTGTCAACAGACGATGCCATATTTGTTTACAAACATAAGGCGAAGACACCAACAACAATCCGAATGAAACCCAAAAAAGTTCCTGTTGTGTTATTCGCCGGGGAAAACCTAATCACATTTCCAATTTGGTGGATCCTTGGACTACCTACGAGGTCTCAATCTGACCACCTCGGCCTTTATGCTACGCAATAGACCTCTGACATAATAAGGCGCCATTTTGGAACAACTTTCAGTCACATGATAAAATAAAATGGCGCCTCATTTATGCCAACTTATATACATGTACGTTGAAAATACAAACGTTGGTTAACCAACACTGATATTTTAAATTTCCCCATAAACATGACCAATGTCGAGTGTATAAATAAAAAATCGATATAATTACGCCATATATTCAAACTTAATGACGGATACATAATTTGTTACTTTCACGCGAATGAACACAGACTTTTAACACAGGCGAATAGCGTTGGTGTATTCTAGAGCTATACACGAGGTGTATTATAGGTGTAACCCCACCATTGATTTTTGTTCTTTATTCTATAGTAAATAATAAAAGTTTGAAGGCTTGTCATTCATAGAGAGTCCCAAATGAAAGAAGTGAAACCTACATTTACTGTTTGTCAACCTCTGCACTATCAAAATATGATGAGAAAAGTAGGGGTCATGTGTCATATAAGAGATTTTTTTTCTGCTCAGTGTGTACACTGGTGACAAAGTGAAAGTAGACTTCCGAAATCATGAATTCATACCCCAATTTCCAAACATCATTTTTTTTTTCTAAATTCACAATTCAAACATGACAATGCTATCAAAATGTTCAAAATACATCAATAATGCCATTCAAATAAAAAAAATGAGCATTAAAACAAGGAAAATGTATTTTTAAAGAAGAAGAATTGAGGATTATCTATAGCCGCCATTATGCGACTACCTCACGAAAGCAATTCCTTTTTGCAATGGTGGCACTATGCCTATACGGAGGATACGGAAATACCCGATGTTTCACGATTGACGAGGTCTAATACCGAAAATGACTGAATTAGCCGAATATGTACGATTGATACACGAGGCGTTTTATACGGAGATTACAGAAATACCCGATGTTTCAGGATTGATAAATTATTATCAAACGATCAAAGATTATCTGGTTGGAATATAAGGTTTTCGCAACAATGTCGAACATAGCAGAACAGAATGTTACGGTATCTGGCGATGGGAAAGACAATACAAATAACGAGAAGGTATTTTCATATCTTAGTAACATGTTTAATTTAGAAAGTAGATGGGTAGGCGTATTAAACCTGCTTGTTTCGTTTCAGGTGATGTGTATTTGTATATTAAATTTTATTGAATATGAATTTAAAATTAGTTAAGAACACAATTGTTATACGGATTAATATATATATTGATGACAAATAACACTTGCTGTTATAAAAAGTGTACACACAATAGATACGTAATATGGGTTTTCCCCAAGATGACGTGTATTTGCTACTTTCGTTATCATATACGCGGTTGACTAAAATATGCGCATAAAAAGTCTCTCTTATTTCACATTTCCATAAAATATATATTATTAAACCTTAAATAATATTTTAATAGATATACATAAACAAACATAATTATTTTAGTTTGCACTGAACCATTTTTGTACCGGAAATAATGCTCACCATGACGTGTATTATACAAAATACGACCGTATTGTGGCAACCATTAGTGTAACTAAACCCTTAGTTTAACCATTGTATCAATAGTTACAGTGAGGGTTGACACCGCAACCCTTTGTGTAACGGATGCGACCCTTAGTATATCAATTGTTACACTAAGTATGTTTGGTACATTTGTTGACATTTGATTATGAAACGAGTTCACTAAGTGTAACTTTTTTTTTTAACTAGAAATTTATTCATTTCTGCTATGAAATTGAGGCATGTAACTCGTGTTAGTCCGTCCGCACACGGGACAGGGGCGTAGCTTGGCTTAAAACAATGTGTAGGCACACGGTTGTAGGGGCCCGAGGGCATGCCCCTCCGGAAAAAAAATCAGCAAAGACTATCGTAGGTGTGTACGTCTCACACCACTATTACATTTCCCATAGGGCCCCATTGTAACATTTATGTAAAAAAAAGAGTGAAAAATTAAATTCTGCAGCATGTGTCTGGGCTCAAATTCTTCACTGGTTCAAGATATACAATTATAAAGAAAAAAAAGTATACTTTGACCAGTTTTTTTTTTTAAATTCAATGCTTTTGTGAGACCCAACAATTTCCAGAGTAATGATATGTCAACTATTCGCCCTAGATGCGGTTCGAACCAACAATTCTGAAATGACACAGAATTGTCCAGAAAGCTGGTATCAGCATCAATTTTTCAGTGGTGATTTCTAAAATACTGACCATTTAACTGATGCTAGCAAAAAACAAAACACTGCAGTACAAAGCCCTGAAAAAAAGAAGAAAAAGAGAACTAAAGTTTTATTTCTACCTCTTTCATCTGTAGGTCCGGAGTACTCAAGGGAGATAATAGTGGTGTGAGTCCTGAAGAGGACTTTTTTTTTTAAATTTAAGATTCTAAATTTTCATATTATGTAACAATACTCAATACAAGTTCAATTAAGCTAAATACATCCCCATATCTGAACTAGTTCTGAAATGAAATAAGTTTTAGTGACACATGGTTTCAGTCAAAATGCTGCTATTTCATGTAAAAAAGCAGTAATTCACAACCCTACAGTCTAACTTTCATGATAACATAACCAATTGTGTCTAAAAAGGTCTGAAACTTTCACAACTATATGGTAAAATGAAAAGGTGTCTGAAAAAGGGAAGAAAAACAGACATTTTGATTACAAAAAAATGATATTGTGGAACAAATCTTATTAAACATAACATATTTTAGATAAAATTTCAATATCAGAATGATATGGCAGCAACACAAGCAAACAATTCAAGCTATTTTCATGCTAAAGTACTCCATTACCCTGTCTACACATCAATTCCAATATAAAAAGGGCAACACAGGCTCAATAGATAATGCATACATGACATTCAATGTAAAATTCTGCACATCTATTACATTTTCTATATTTCGCCAAATTTATTGATTCGACGCAGAATTTAATGCGACGACAACCGAAAACAACCATAGTTAACCGTAAACTGGCCTCCTGTCCCAAGATTGCAACTACTGCCTTTTCATAATTAAACAATAAAAAATTAGTACAAACTCCCAGTCCACTGTAAATATGCAATTTATTTCATTTTCCAAACAAATCTATTTTTGTATACAGAAATAAGTGGGTGGGGTAATAAATTAATGTAAAAATCAGCTTAAAATTCACAATCTGAGCAATAAGCATGCCCACTGGAATTCAGTGTGATCTTGCAGATACTTCAACCTGAATTAAGGGTTGGTAGCTCTACAGAAATATGGCAAAACCACACATGATGGAGAGAGTGTCACAAATGGGATCTGTCTATGAGGACAGGTGTTCATGAAATATGAGACTGGACACTGCTCATAAACCTAAACTTAGGGCAAGGAAACACCAAAATGACCATCTACAGAGTAAACCAGCATTCTGCCATGCATTAGAAATGATGTATCTCTCTTTTTGTTTCCACATTTAACAGAATACTAAATCATACATGGATAACATGAATATCAAGAAATTGACATATACAAAGTTTGGACAATGTGTGTAATCTCTATCATAAATGCATGAAAAAAAATGCAAATCTACACCATCAGTTATATTGAAATGTTTAAAAACTCAGATTGTGTTCAACTATTCATAACATGTCCAAATTATAGTTTAATACCTTCTATTTAAAGAAATCAGCATTCGTCAACACTGCAACATGCAGATCTGTCAGTTTCTGTGAAGAGGACTTTTTTTTTTAAATTTAAGATTCTAAATTTTCATATTATGTAACAATACTCAATACAAGTTCAATTAAGCTTAATGCATCCCCATATCTGAACTAGTTCTGAAATGAAATAAGTTTTAGTGACACATGATTTCAGTCAAAATGCTGCTATTTCATGTAAAAAAGCAAGAATTCACAACCCTACAGTCTAAATTTCATGATAACTTAACCAATTGTGTCTAAAAAGGTCTGAAACTTTCACAACTACATGGTAAAATGAAAAGGTGTCTGAAAATGGGAAGAAAAACAGACATTTTGATTACAAAAAAATGATATTGTGGAACAAAACTTATTAAACATAACATATTTTAGATAAAATTTCAATATCAGAATGATATGGCAGCAACACAAGGTCCGGAGTACTCAAGGGAGATAATAGTGTTGTGAGTCCTGTAGGTGTATTTTGACATACATTTCTTATTTTTAGGACCCTGGTTATCTTTAATATTAACAAGAGTTGTCATAAGACAACAAAGCTCACCGATGGGATAAAACTCACCACCCATGCAAAGAGGATTGGAAACAGCAAAACGTAACGCAAACGTTTAACTTGGGTGTCTACAAACGAAACATTAAGTCCAAAAGGGCCATAACTCTGCCAAAATGCAACCCCGAGTTACGGTTCTTGTCTCGATGATGGTTAACACACATGGGGAGTTTCATTCATATCCAATTAGTGGTTGCATAGATATCTTACCTGAACAAAAAAATTAACCTGAAATATTAAGTCGAAAAAGGGCCATACATGTGCTTAAAGGCAACCAAGAATTATGGTTCTTGTTTCTGTGTGTTCCATTGATGATGGTGAACACACATACGAAGTTTCATTCACATCCAATGAGTGGTTGCATAGATATTGTACCTGTTAAAAACTCTAACCTTAAAAATCAAGTCGAAAAAGGGCCATTACTGTGCCAAAATGCAACCCAGTGTTGTGGTTCTTATTTCTGTCTGTGTGTTCCATTGATGATGGTGAATACACATAGGAAGTTTCATTCACATCCAATGAGTGTTCCATAGATATCTTAAACTTAAACGGAACTAAACGCAAAAGTTTAACCTGAGTGTCTACAGCCGACGACGCCGACGCCAACGACGACGACGCCGGGGTCATTGCAATAGCATTCCTTAGACTTCGTCCCGGCGAGCTAACAATGAAGTCACTGTTTTAAAACCAAATAAATGTAATTCTTCTAAGGTTTGTTCACTTCAATAAAGGAAACGATGAAGGAGCATAGGACTTAGATTTTATTGCATTTTTTGGCATTTTTATAATGCTAATAAAAAAAAACTTGAAACTTGAAACTTTATTTTTTCGATTTCTCAGAAAAAAGTGTAGGCACGTGCCTACAGTGCCTTTAAGAATCTACGCCACTGCACGAATGGGTAGTTGAATGTCTAGGGTTTAGGGTTAGTAACATTTTTGGACGGTTGAAAAGCTTGAAACAAATATGTGGCTGTTTCTAAGCACTTAAACACAACTTTTATAGACATTTTATTTTGTGTGGCTAAAATTTAATTGGCCACAAAAGTAATAAGCTGGGCGCAAAGAAGTCACTTAAATACCCATTAGTGAGAACGTCCGTCCGTCCGTCTGTTCTGTTTCGTAGTGCTTCCATATCGAATTTACACACAAACTTCTATTTAAATGATATTAAAATATAGAAGAAAAAATACTGGTGAACGTTTGTGTAATATTGCAGTTTATATTATATCAAGATCATTGATACTACAAATAAAATAAATCTATCTTAATAATAGCGATATCTCGAGTTTTGATTGTCAGAAAAGGAATACTAACATGTATTTTGTTTTGGGGATGCGGGTCGAGGTTTAGGGGAGAAAGTGATAAAGATCAATTTTATCAAAATTATAAAAATGCATTGGTTCTTTGTATCACAATATTTTTAAAAGCATTATTTTAAAGGTATGCTGAAATAAGTAACACAATAAATTTTGTTACACTAAGTGCTATTGATAACACAACCCTTAGTGTAACAAACTGAATTGTATGTGTATGTGATTATGGTGAATTAAAATCTTTTTCCAAGGATAGGTATAACGGACGGACAGACGAACGGACGAACGGTACGACGGTCGGATATGGGTAGCACTATATCCCCATCACAATCCCACATTTCAAGGCGGTTGCATAAACAATACGTATCAGTATTCAACAGATAAATTGTGTAATTTGCCATAATATGTAGGGATATAATAGAGAAGATGATTTCCTAAACTTTGTTACATATTGCAACAATATGTCACATATCGCTCCCTTAGTGTAACAAAGTATTTGTGTTACAGTAAGGGTTGTGGTGTTAACCCTTAGTATAACGAAAACTGGTTAAGTTACACTAAAGTTGCGGTGTCATCAATTGTTACACTAAGGGTTTTTGTTACACTAAGGGTTGCCACACAGTGCTTGATGGATTAATCAAACCAATCAAAATGTAACTGTAAAAGTTCGATATAAAATAGTTGTGATGGCAACAAATCCCAGAATTCATGCGTACGTAAGCGCAACCACGTGGCAACACAATGTGTGTAATAATAGATAGAAACGGGGACAGCAGTAATTGGTAGGGTGTTGGCCGCTCACGCCAGAAGGTGTGGGTTTGATCCCCAGCTCGACCAATGCCTCTCATATTCGCTTTCACATATCAACTGACACATATCAACTTACCCTCTAACTTACACTTATATATACTTACATATATCTACTTACACATATCTACTAACACATATATCTACTAACATTTAACTTACATACATATCTACTTACACATATCTACTTACACATATCTCTCATAAAACAACACTCTGTACTGGGTATACCCAGGAAGCGAACTCGGGAGCGGTACATATAAACTCTGAGCTTTCATTGCAATCGAGCCAAAATAAATCAGTATAAACTAAATAGAATTTCAGTACAACATATTATTATCAATTTCATTTCATTTAAAGTGGGCACTGAAGTGGTATGGACTAGCAACGCAATTTATGTACTCGTTATAAACATATTTTGATTGAATATATTTTGTCATTGTTATGCCATCGAAGGCTAACAGACGATCAGTTAACCTAACCGCTCTTTCTTGGGGTCCTGGAAGGTAAACCAGTACTCGAGCACACACCATCTTCGCAAGTAACTAATTGTTTTCCTACTTAAATCGCGGCAAAAGGCAATACCATATATCAATAATCACTGAGACTGTGGCTAGTTGGGGATTCGAACTCAAAACCAATTGATTAAAAGAGAGATGCGCTATCGATTAAGCTTACAGAGACCGGTGAATTTAAAAGCATATTTTATGCTATTTTGGACAATACATAAATAATTCACCGAAAGCTCTATAATTTATCAAAAACATAAATTAAAGCCGTTTTTATCTGTTTAAACACAATTTCAGACTCAACGGCGATGGAAAATGTATGTTTACATCCAGTCGGCGTTGACCCTACTTCTACTGATTGCGCTTCTGAGTCTGACAGTTTTCTGGAGACAGACGAGGATAAAGTCGTTGGCACCAAAGCAGAACAAGATGTCCGTTCCTTGTGCAAACCTACAACTCAATCACGAAGATGACTACGGGGAGTTTGTAGTGACTTTCAATAAAGAAAAGAACGTAACAGTTTGTTTCGGAGATGTCAGTGACGTATTAAACAGACTGGTTAAAAAGGTGATGTATAGTTCTGACTTTAATATTCACTATTTCTCGACCAAAATATAACAGATTGTTTACCCTCTTATTTACACCTACCTATAAACATACCCCACTTCTTAGTACTTATCTCACTTACACCCATATACCTACACACATCTGCTTATCCTTTTATTGACACCTACCTCAACTTTGTACTCTCTTACTTACACATAATTATTAACTACCTACACATATATACTTATCCTCAAACTTACACATATATTCTTACATATATCTCCGTACCCGCCAACTTAACATATTTTCATACACATACATACATGTTCTTACTCTCTTACCTACATATATTTACTTATTACTATCTACTTACCCTGTTACTAACACATATCTACTTACACATGTCTACTTGCCCTCTTACTAACACATATCTACTTACAATTATCTACTTACATATGTCTACTTGCCCCGTTACTTACACATATTTACTTCTACACATATCTACTTACACATGTCTACTAACACATATATACTAAAACATATTTGCTTAACCTTTTATTTACACACATATACTTACACATATATACTGACACATGTGTACTTACACATATCTACTTACCCTCTTACTTACACATATCTATTTACACATATTCGCTTACACATATCGACTGACACATATCTACTTACCCTCTTACTTACACTTATATATACTTACACATATCTACTAACATATATATTCTTACCCTTTAACTACATACATATCTACTTACACATATCTACTGACACATATCTACAGTACTTTCGCTCTTACTCCGTCTCTACATACGCTGCTGCTAACACATACATGTATATACTTACCCTCTTACTTACACTTATATATACTTACACATATCTACTAACATATATATTCTTACCCTTTAACTACATACATATCTACTTACACATATCTACTGACACATATCTACAGTACTTTCGCTCTTACTCCGTCTCTACATACGCTGCTGCTAACACATACATGTATCTACTTACCCTCTTACTCACATACAAACATACATACTTACACATATCTACTTACTCTCTAACTTACATACATATATACTTACACATATCTACTAACACATATCTACTGACACATATCTACAGTACTTTTGCTCTTACTCTGTCTCATTCATTTCCTGCTACTAACACAACTTGAAAATATCCACAATAATCAACAAATTTGTTTTTTCTTTTCTCCACACAGAATGTGAAACAACAGTTTCGTGACAACTTTGCAAGCAGTAAGTAGTATTTTATTTCTGGCAGTTTTTCCATTACCGTCAAAGTTTTATAAATAATGGATAAACTTTCTTACAAAATGTTTTTGGCCTGAGTAGGTATGGTAAAAATACAATAAAACAATCTGAATTGTGGCGGATAAAACCCTCCATACACATAGTCTCATGTAAAGTTGATGTTGCTGTAAAATATCTTTCATTCAAATTTCGGTTTATTTGTTATTTCTCAAATATATCTTCAAACTCGGGCACAATCATAAAAAAATCCCCCGTCCACCCCGCAAACAAGTTTTATGAAAACTTTGAATGATAATCTAGCAATTCATTTATAATGGCCTAAACTTACATGTTCATTGCTGTTTTATTTAGGACTGTTTTTGTCAATGGACTCCACAGACTGCCAAAACAAAACAAAGAAGAAGTCGGCAGCAAGTGTTTTCGGATTGTCGTTAGAGCACATGCACGGCGGTAAATATTGATATGTTCCTCATTCGTTTCTTACTAATTACATACAAATATTACTATATTTTTTTATTTTTTTTTAACAGTATCCGTCTAGCTGGTATATCGTATGCATCAACTGCACAAGAAATACATATTGCAATGGAAGTAATATTAAAAAATATAAATACAAGCAACACGTATAAACATCAAATAATTATATAGTGAAGGAAACTGAGAATTGAGATTTTGTAAAGCTCGCGTATTCACGCAAAATCTCAAAATATCTCTTTTCAATTATCTCAAGGAATTATATAGAGAAAGAAATGCAACTGATTGAGATTGTGCGAACGCTGGCGTATGCACGCAAAATCTCGCAATCTCTCGTTTTCAATTATCTGAACTTCCATTCATCTCAGGAACACAAATAAAAATTCTTACACTGTGATTAAAAAATTGTATATTGCAGCTAAAATAACGACACATTAGAATACGATATTTTTTTCAAACCTCAAAATCTTTAATTCAAGATCTTTTTGCGCAATTGAAACATGTTTAAACATCCAAGATTGCATACAACTTACAGTTTATGTACAAGAAACTAGTTGCCTGTGAATTATGAATGTTTAATTTGCACATTATGAATCCTTCGTGTGCTATTTCATTAACATTCAGTCAGGATATGCAAGTGTGTGTGTGTGTGTGTGTGTATATATATGTGTCTGTCTGTCTGTCTGTCTGTCTGTCTGTCTGTCCGTGCGATCATGTGTGCGTGCGAACGAGAGACTTGTGAGCTCATCTTAGTTGTCTTGATGTTTCGTTTCGATTAAGGCTGTCTAATATGATGTGCTCAGTATGTATTATCAATGTGAATTTTAATAAACAATAAGATATGTAAATATTTTTCTCTAACAATATATAACTATGACTTTTATCCTTATCATATATGTAAGTCAAATATGTTTGTGTTGTTGTTGTCATTAATGTAAATAGCTATCGTACAATCATTACTTACCTGCCTCATTTTTCATATGGTCCTTAACTAGTTCTATATATGAAATCAACATGTTGAAATGTAAATACTGATTGTTAGACAATATTGATATTGTAACTACATGTATTTATAAATCTTTTCAAATAATTGCCATTATATCATGTTTGCATAATATGTATTATCTCTTCATATATGGAGGAAATAAAGATTATATATATATATCTACAACTTACATTTCTTGTACAAGAAAGCAGTTGTCTGTGAATTCTGAATGATTAATTTGCCAAAAAATTAATCCTTGTTGTACTATTTTATCAACATTTAGTCAGGAGATGCAAACTTTCCATCATTCTATATTAGACCTTGCAAATATATAGCCAATAAATGTAATGGGAGATATTTCTAAAAAAATATTTAATTCAAAATGAAAATAACAACACACATATGGTACTTTCTTATTTCATAAAAGTATGGTAGACAGTTATGATCATTAGTTCATCCATAATGAAGATTACAGGTGACGTGCAGACAAATAGGCGGGTGGACTCCCATTTTAACCAATATCCCTAAATTTTCTTTGAAAAGCGGGGATGTAATAATAAACATTTATATGCAAAAAAAAAATGTTATTAATATATATTTTTTCAGAGTATTTAGCAAAACATAAACTAGAAATGAAATAGTTAGGATAGACCTGAGTTGTCATTTAAACGAAAACAAATCGCTACAAAACCAAAATTTTATAAGAAACGTTTTTCCGTATAGTCAGTGATATATTTAACAACTCACTATTTATCTACTGTATTCACTTTATGTTCATATAAACGTCTCTCTGGTTGACTGCAATGACCAGTATGTCCAACTTACACTACACACCCACTTGTATTGATTACATGGCATGCTTGTAGGAATAGTTAACCTACAGGTGCTGCTCAAAAGCCAATACTACAGGTGCACACAAAAGTTGATTATGACGCGGGTTTATACAATAAACAAAATTAAAAGTACCTTATGAAGCATTTCTTATGACGGTAAATTTACCTCTAGTTTTATATATACATCTAATGCGGATATACTCCAGTCTATTACATTTCGAATGAAGTGAATTTCATATACACTTTCCGAAACTGGTCTGACCACTGACAAGAGTTTTTATTAGGGTACAAACTATAAATAACTCGTGCATAAACAAGTTGTATTGACCAAGTATAGCTGACCATGTCAAAATACAGCATCACATGTTGATGATACTACATCAAATTACCCAAATGCGACACCACTATGTTAACGCAATACAGTATAGGCCCAAAGGGCGTACACTGTGACCTTTGAAGGGTTATTATATCACGTGTGGCAATAATTATCGTTAATATCCACTTTAATTTATATTTAACGATTTGTAACAAATCCATACAATTTACGAGATTGTGTGGTTTCTGAATAAGAATGCTCTTGTGCAGTGTGGATAAGAATCCTCCAAATATTTGGCAGGTGCCCATTTTATCCGTATTGTTATGTTCATTACTGTGTTGTCTATCACAAAGCCTCATATCTCCCGAATCAGGTCTATTAAGTCCCAAAACAGGGAATTTTATGCCTGTCCCACAATTCATAGCAAGCCGGGCCCGATTAGCTCAGTCGGTTACGCGTCTGACTATCAATCCAGTGGTCGTGAGTTCGAATCCCCCGCCCGGCAACAGCTCGAGTACTGGTTAATCCCAGGAAACAGTTGTAAGGTTAACTGATCGTTTGTTAGCTCTCGATGGCATAAAAATGACGCTAAATATTCAATCAATCAATCAATTCATAGCAATTGAACGCTTATCGAACAGTGACGTCATTCAAACTTTCCCTAAAGCAACTGACCAATCAAAGTACTCAAATGGGTTTTTCCCAACATTGCTAATTAACGGACACAATCGGGAGAGCTGGGACCGTTCTACAGACTAATTACTGCGATTCTTTGTAGTATCTGGGTGACAACGATGACAGTAAAGGACCGATGTAGCTGATGCATGTCGTAAGTGGCAAACAATTGAGTTTTGAGTATATGATCTCTGCAGTTCTGCACTATTAAGGTCCTACCTCTAATATAGGTTTAATATGCATAGTTATTAGTTGTAGGTTTTCTTCAACGAGTGTATTTATTGCCTGTATATATAGAGAGTGCGCTACTAATCTTCTTCTCATAGACTGTAAGTACACCGTAAACACAAACGAATCGATTCATTGCATACAATTAACTATATTTAGATTTATCGTTTTTCTCAGGTGACGTTATTCACTGGAACCATAAAAGTCCAAACTCTTTCCATCACGGAGTACATTATCACCGTGGTTACCTGGAGATCGAACAACCCGGGTATTACTATGTATTCTCTCAGATAAAACTCGGATCACAACCCCGTGATAAGGTATTAACCGAAGTTTCCCATTCAGCGGTATCAGATAAGTACAAAACAACTGATTCTAACGATGACGTGGCACAACGTCATTATATTCACGTGACAAGTCAGTCTTCTGAAAAGGAAAAGAAACTTCTGGAAAGTTCAAAATCAAGATGCGATATTTCAGAAGGCCGTGAAACCACCAGTGTTATCGGCGCCGTCTTCTATTTAAACGCAAACGACAAACTGTTTGTAAGAACATCACATCCACAACATTTAGTGGCGTGTAACCATACAAACCACTTTGGCGCATATATGGTATAATACGGCGTCCTTACACCATGTTCAACACGTGGCAGGTTGTACATGGTATTGGTGAAGAGCTCCGAATGAATTTGTAATGTACACATAATTTCGTGGATTACAGGTGATAACATACAATTAAGCTGTTGTAGACAACACAATAATAACAAGAGAACTGTGATACAAAGTATCACAGCGGGCCTAAAACCACTCTTTAAGAGATATAACGATTCCCACAGTTATTTACTTAATTATCCTCAATTTTCACACACACACGCACGCACGCACGCACGCACGCACGCACGCACACACACACACACACACATTTTCATCCATACAGAAGTATACTACGAGGAAATTTAGAACAAAGATGAAATGCTGATATATTGTTGAAATAAAGTATTAAAAGAATCGAAGGTTTTAAAAAATCGCCTAAGGGGTACGAACTGGTTAGTGTACGAATAAAATAATCATGATTTCAGGTGAGATATTGCTTGATCATAAATATTTTTAGAGTGCCTTTTATGAAATTATATTTTAGACTTATTATTTTATTTTTTTTTTATTTTTCAATCAGTCAGTGTGTATCCGGTCAAAATAGAATCACTGACGATCTCTGCAAACGGGTTGGGGGTGGGGTGGGGCGGAGGGGTGTTCCTCCAAATGGGAGTCACGTTAATTTTATCAATTTTGTTCATTATTGTGGTTAAGTTACCAAACCCTGCGTGGTTCAAAACGTGAACAATGAACATATAATGTATGGTGGTGTGATGTTAACAACAAAATTACTAGAATTGTTTAATTTGATGTTTAACAATTCATATGTCCCAAATTCCTTGAAACAAGGTCTTATAATAACCTTACATAAAGGAGGTCGTAAGAGAAAGGATGATCATAACAATTACCGTGCTATAACTTTGTCATCTTCAATTCTCAAATTGTTCGAGCGCATTCTATTAAAACGTTTGCAACAAAGCATAATAAACCCAATTCATGGTTTGCAAGGTGGTTTCCAAGAGCAAATGGGGTGCACAATGACCTCATTTTTGTTACGGGAATGTTGTCTATACTAATAAGAAAATGACAGTAAACTATATAGCTGCTTCCGTGATTCCAAGCAAACGTTCGACAGGGTCTGGCACTGCGGTTTATTTTATAAACTTCGTAAGCTAAAAATTCCACACAAGCGATGGTCAATCATCGTTGAAATGCACGAAAGCATGCTTAGTCGTGTATTTAATAAAGGATTTACATCAGACTGGTTCCCTGTAATGCAGAGCACCAGACAAGGAGGTGTGTGGTCTCCGTTTTTATATCTCATTTACATAAACGACCTTATGCAAGCCCTGTGTGACAGTGGTGTTGGTTTTAAAATAGGCAATAATAACTTGTGCTGTCCAACTGTAGCCGATGATATGGTCCTCTTAAGTCTCTCTAAACACGGCTTTCAAAACATGTTAAATATATGCTATAAATATTCATGCTTGTGGCGATATGAATATAATGCTTTTAAGTCAGCAGTTATTATTTTCAATGAAACTAAAATTAAATATGGTAATACTAACCAAACTTGGTTTCTTGGCAATGACACAGTTAATGAGGTAGAGCAATAAAACCATTTAGGAGATACATGTAGTAAATATTTCAAACTAACTGATAATGTTAAACTATGTTGCAGTAAGATCAGAGGAACGTATTTCAGCTTAGTTAATTCTGGTTTATTTAATAATGGTCTGTAGCCATTGACATGCAAAACAATATATAAATACTGTGGTACTCCCAAAGGCATTATATGGCAGCGAATGTTGGTCTTCTCTGAGTGTAAGTGACACACTATTGTTAGAAAGATCACACAGACTATGTATTAAGCATACGCAAAAACTACACATTAGAACAAGAACCGATATTGCTCTAAGTCTACTAAATTGTTAACCAATTGCATCGGAAATAGACCGAAAAAAACTTAATTTCCTTGGTCAGCTGTGTAGGCTACAAAGGGATTGTGCTGTTAAGCAAATGTTTTTAATAAGATCTAGTGCATTCTTAATTAGAAACTGCTTGTCAGGATTTATTCCCGATATATTCAATATTTTAGATAAATATGGTCTTACGTATGTTCTTGATGAATTCTTCTCAGAAGGTATTTTTTCGAGTAAAGCCATATGTAAAAAGAAAGTTAACTGTAAGATATATGAAACTATCATCAGTGATTGGATAATTAGAACTAATGAACCTGCATTTTTCAGATTTTGCTCAATACATTGTGATTATAGCGTTTCTAATATATGGTCATTCGCAAACAAATTTCCAAGGTGCCTGATATTTTGTAAATCTATATGTACTATTATTTCTAACACAGTGCGAAATTATAAAACTTGCAATAAATGTAATATAAATACTGTTAATATAGTTGTTCACTTCATCTGTGATTGCCAAAGTGTAAATGAGAACAGACGTAGGTTATGGTTACGACTAGAACAACAATTTGGTGTAAACGTAAAGTTGGCTCTTACAGAACTTAGTAATGATGACTTTGTCAAAATAACCCTTTGTGCAAGCAATAACTTGTTGCAAACTGTCTTAAATGACAATATAGATCGCTTCTATGAAATTGTTTTTTCATGCCTGCATTGGATTTGGCTCAAATATGTATCTACGTAAATCATATTATTTGAAAGATATTATTGCTTAACACGATGACATTTTAGCCATTACTGTATTTTTCATATGCATGTATACTAAACAACTATTATGCATATATATATGTATGAACGAGCAGTCATGTTAAATATATGAATAATGCTCATATGTTAATTATAATTAGTATGTTGTATTAGAATATAAATGCATGATGTATTTATATTTATGTAATTATATCTATCTTTTCTTGCTGTAACATTGTGAATAATTGTATAATAATGTCTTTGTAGATGTTGTAAATTTGTATTGATGTGTTGCTGTATTCATGTTGAACTCTCCTATATGGAGGAAATAAAGAATATATATATATATATATATATATATATATATATATATATATATATTTATATTTACATGAAAAATGAGCCTGGAATCTTCCATCTAGTTGGCGTCGAATAGCCTATGGTGTGTTAGTACCCTGTACAACTGTACAAACCATTCATTCATTATTTTTCAACACATTGTTTTAACTATAAACATAAAAAAGCAGCATGTTAATATATTTTTGTGATTACGTATTTGATCTCATAAAGTTATTTACTACATAAACATAGTCATATAACAATACATTTTGATGCAAACTTATACATAAAATTATAATGAATAATTATTATTATTTGTATATGTAACAGTTAAACTATAAAAACGACATGGTAAATTGAGAAAAAGCAAATCAATCAGCAACAGATATAAAGCTATTTTCATATTGTAAATTTACCGACAAGATAGCCATATTTATTTTGTATGTAACATAATGCAATAACTTATTTGGACATATTTAAGGACTCAGAATAAGGGAAGAGTAAAGTATAAAGGAGCAAAAGGAGAGGAAAGATGAGGAGGGAAATTAGGATCAGCAGGAAGTTTTAATGGAAAAGAAAATAAAGAGAGAGAGAGAGAGAGAGAGATGATGGAAGTGGTATAGTAGTAGCGTTCCTTTAATTTAAAAATGTATATAGTTTTTGAGAAATAATCTTCATTTTTTGTTCATGTTTGTCAAATGTATTGTGTTTTCTCCTTCTATTTCTATTGTTTTTTTAGATAGCATTTGAATAATGTAAAAATAGGAATGTCACATTGACATTTGTTTTTGTAAATATGAAATATTTTTCACAGAATATATATAGTTTTTAATATCCTTCATTCATCTTTCAATTTTTCTAAATTAAAAGATATTTTAAAATTTAAGCTATCTAAGTAAGTTTTCAGCTCATTCTAAAAACGCTACAAGTTCGTTTTTAATTTTTTATGTATTTGTATTGAAACTTTCTTATTTTTTATTCTATTTTAGACTTAAAAGGAGCAGTGAAGATGTTCTTCGATATAAGATCGGTTCTAACAAACAATATCTCCCATTTTTCTTGCTGTATTGTTTTATATTTTATTTCTTCATCTATTGGAAACCAATCGATGAATTTATTTGTTTGTTTTTTTCGGAAGATAAACCTTTTCCTAATATATTTTCGGACTGTGTTATGTTTATTTGTTCATTTTTAAGTTAAGACTCGATCCATTTTTTAGAAATACATGTTATGATTTCATTAAACTTTAGGAAATCGATATTATGTTTATAGATAACTGAAATAATAATTGAAACTATAAAAATCTTTTTTCCTATAATCGTATAGTTGTTCAATGTATTTAATCCTCTATAGTACCACGTTTTATGATACATAGTTTGTCCTTATTATTTAACATTTTGATTGTTCCAAATTATTTATTTACTTATTGATTGTAAATCATTGCTTTTTATCTTTGGTCAAGCCTTAAAACTATGTTGAATAAATAAATCATTTTTTAACATCCTTTCTATATCCTTTTTATGTAGATTACATTAAAAACATTTTCCACCGTATTTTTCAAGTTTCATCATATAGTAATGTTTCCACAAGTCTGTATTGTTTTCATCAAGTAATCGTTTAATCCAACTAACTTTTTAGAATAAAATACATTTTCTAATATCAGTCATTCTTAAACAAAACCTGCTGTAACATATGTCTCATTATCAAGTAAGCATGATTTATTGATAAGCCCTTTTACGTAAATACCACTGACACCCAAATGATTTTTATATATACAACAATTAAATCATCTATTGTCCAGTTGCACACTTAACGTATTTTATTGTTTTAAATTGTTGTTTATATTTCAAGTTTTCTTTTAATATTAAATGATAAATTATAATAATGGTTCCGAGGTATGGGGCTTTCAAATATCTCCTGATATTGATATTAAATGATAAATAATAATGGTTCCGAGGTATGGGCTTTCAAATATCTCCTGATATTGAGCGCATTCCCATACAGTCAGTTTTATCTGATTGACAACAGTGAATATATCAACATAATGAATTATGGTTCAGGAAGATCCATATGACAGCTATTCGAAAAACCCATATATCAAAAAAGTGGCTAAATAAAATCAAAGCTCCAAATTCTTTATATTAATAAGTTACTTAATATGAGGGATGATGCATGACGTGCTCATCATATAAATAGCTGGTCAAAAGAATGTTAAAAACATTCTTCAGTGTTAAGGATTTGCTCACTATGGTATGATGAAAATGCCACAAACAGTCAATTTATTTCCACGAAGCAATGCGAGTTCGCTGAATATATCTAGGGCTGTTTTTTTTCTAAAATTAATAAGCCAAGTGAACTCGATCATTTAAATGTAGTTTCTAATGAATACCACCGTAACTATGTTAGTAAAAGTTCACATAGAACAACATTATCAAGACTGATATACTCAGCCCATAAACTAATGATTGAAGAAAGTAGATATACAAATATAACAAAAGAACATACAATCTGCTAAAATGTAATGTTATTAATACTACTATTGAGAATGAGTACCGTTTTCTCCTTGTTTATTTATTTTAAAGAGATTTTAGAATATAATTTTTGACAGAATGTTTTGTTTATAGTCCAACATATCTAAGTTAGAGATGCTTGATGCAATTAAAACAAAAATATGTTCTTGTTAATTAAATTTGTACCAATAATAAGCGGAAACAAGCGCTAATATATTACATCGTATAAAAAGTACCTTCGATTGCAACCATTATATCACTTAAAAAGTTAATTAGATAATTAATAAAGAATTCCATACTTTTATTCTTCATGATATTGTTGTGTTGCTATTGTTGTTATTGTATTTCTTATTGTTGTTTTCTTTCATGCACTGAATCAATTGTAATTTTGAATACAATTATTTTTACAATAGAAATACTTTGATGAAATATGTTTTCATTCTTTTAAAGATTTAATTTGATTTATTAGTATTTTCTTAGTGAATTTTAACAGGATTTTAATTTTCTATCGACAATTATATAATTGCTGATTGTATATATTTAATTAATTATTGTTCATTTTAAAGACCATTATATTTTGCTAATTGATTTTCCTTTGATGATTAATAGCTTGTACTAACATATACCGTGCATTGTATAAACTTAGCACCAGTTTAGTATCTAAGGGTGGACTTTTATTTACCGAAAAGTAAATAATAAATAACAGAGTGGTCGGATAGTGATAGACTTCAGTTTTGGACATAGTCGTTGGCTGAAGAATCGACCAGTCAGCTCGGAATTACCCTCAGAATTTTGTGAAATCTACGCTTATAACTTTCTATCTTAAAATACAAATTTGGATTCCAGCTACTATTTTATACTGTGTTAATATCTAAGTTTTGTTCACAAAATATACTGTTTTACTGGGCACCGGTTTTAAAGTGTGATTTTTGAGTGAATTTGATATACAGCTTAGACTGTGACTTGAAGTAGACAATATCACATATATTTCGAACTTTATTTGTTAACAAACTCGTGTTGTATTGGCTGCCTGCCATCTTCAGCATAATATAAATTTAGTATCTTCAGCTCCATCATACTTATATATATATATGTATTCATATATTTCTACTTAGATTAACACAAATGTAGCCACTGTCTGGGTATTTTACTTGTATGTCAAAGAAACCGTAAAGTCTTTATCCCATATTAGGTACAACAAATTAGTCTGTTGCAACACTTTGACTTTACATATACATCTGGGGAACTATTTGTTAATAATCTAATAAACTCTAGGACTTTTGAAACAAGGTAAACTAATAAAAACCTATGAATTTTCCTCGATATGTATATATATCTAAATATTCACTCCATTCCGTAGAATGATAGTTTGCTTATTACTATGTCGATGTGAATATACGAATAGGAGTTTTTTCCCTTGGATTGTAATTTATCAATAAACGTAGGAAAATATTGTTACGATTTAAAATTTTTTGCTGTTATACTGGCTTTGCCCTTTGATTGTCTCTTGTTTACTTCTGCTAAGAATTATACAATATAACATGCTGAATTTAATGCAAAAACTATAGCTTATCTTCATAAACAATGATAAATCAATGCGTTTACAGGCTTAAATATACGAAAAAACAACAAATGAATATTGAAATACATTATTGAATGTGACAATCAAATGATGAAGCTATAGCAATTTGATTTTAATTTCCTTAGGTGGTATTCTTGTATTATATGATTGTCTGAATTGTTCAATATTCTTACTTTGTGCTTGCTTAAAACATTTCTCCAAAGTATTTAACGACAATATACAGTTTGTTTTGCAAATGAGAATAAAAATATACACAAATACCATGTGATGCGTCATTTTATTTTACTATAAATATTTTACTATATATATATATATATGTGTGTGTGTGTGTGTGTGTGTGATTACATTACAATAGAGTGTTATATAAATGACTTCGTGTAGTTAACTAACATACTTACATAATATGACAAGTTATAAACGTTTAATGGTACATTTCTGTACTAATTAAAAAATTCCAAAGCAAAAGGTTTACAACTAACCGCCACTCTATAGCCTTCCCAAATATTACTTACTATACTACAGTGAAACAATTTGGTCAATGCAAACAAATACAAAATAAATCTTGATGGTATCTTCTATCAATGTGTAAAAAAATAATCATGAAATTAATAATACTAGAATGAGAAAAAAACATTTTAGCATTTAGGACTTATTTCTCATTTTGATTTCCCTTATCTTCACTTTCAAAAACATTACTGAGCCAATTCAAAGTTTGCCGACTTGCATGATTTTGTTGAACAGCATCAATAAATAAAAAGAGAAGAAAAAAATATCAATTTTGTTATAACTGTTATATAATGTAGGTGTAAAATAAATATGCAATGTAAAACATTAAAGTAATATTGCTGTTGCTTTATTCTTTAATACTTTTAGAAAGTTAGTTTATACATGTTTTCATCTACACAAAAATGCATGTTTTCAAATATTATTTTATATTATCTATATACTACACTTTTACAATTCTTAAAAGGGATACATTGCAATGCTGAAATCGATTTCAATATTGTTCACACTTCAAATGAATATTTACACTAATTTACGTATAAATCTAGTGACGTCATGCTAGTGTTTGATATACATGTATGAGTTTACAAAATACAGATATCTGTCATACCAATAAACATGATGAAAATATTCAGTACGTTACGTCACAAATAGTCACACATGGGTGAAAATGGATGCATTCATCAGAATTGTCTATAAACGATTGATTGTATATTTATTGAATATTTAGCATCACTTTAATACCATAAATAGCTAACATATTATCAGTTATTAACCTAACCATTGGAAGGCTAACAAGTACTCGAGCAATCCCAGTCTCGGAAGCAACTGATAACTTTCCAACTTGAGCGATGCGAGACGAATGATAATGGGACGCAATATTGTATATCAATCATCACGGAGACTGGCCGGGCGGGGATTCGTACTCACGACCCCTGGATTGATTGAATACATGTACAGAATATTAACTAAAACCTAAAATGATGTTCGTACAAGTATATACTGTATTCAGTAGAAAGGTGTATAGAGAATTTTAAAACCTATGAAATATGTTCATATATTCTGTCATCAGTGGAAAAATGTAACAAGAGCCATGTTCATTCTCAGTTATTAGCAAATACCTAAAGTATGTTCTGATATAAACTATCAGTCGTGAAAGAAAATTTAAAAGTATTATGTGAATGTGTAACGACCCTCAAGTTTAAAATACAGTTTTACAACCGACAACATAGAAATAAGCATGCAAACCGTGATTCAGATACACACTGACGGCCAGTGACTGGGAATAACAGCTACACCTGACATTAAACACCATATCACGTTAACATATAATTGCTCATGGCACGCAATACAAGGAAATTATATCTGAATATCAGCTATAGCTAATTGTTATACTGTTATATTTGTTTTGCTGTTTTAGTTTTGATCTTGTTGTCATAATATAGTGCTCCTATGTCTTATTTATACTAAATTGTGCCACACAAACATAGTTCTTTCGGCATTTTAAAGCGTACACACGCTCTCCCTCACCCACTAACCGGCTAAGATGCAGAATCAAACAAATAAATTGTTCACCACTACTGTACTACTATCGTATCTGTAAATGTAAGGTTTAAATGTTTTAGGCCTCATGTTGTTTCACCAAGTATTTATATGTGACGTTACCTGAGCAGAATTAAAGAAAAGTAAATACTGAATTTAAAGCGCACTGCACAGTTGAATTTTATTATTTGGTCTATATAAAATAATATCAAGGATTTTCACGGTAAGAAGATATTCCACATAGAATATTATTCTAAATCATTTTTCTTCATAGCAGGAAGGTATCCTCACATAAAAATGCACAATAACTGGTAGGTTGACTAGCTTGTGTATTTTTAAAGACGGTGTAGTGACACCCTCAGATTTTGTTTTAAAAGAAAGTCCTGAAATGGTCATAAATACATGCATATGTTAAAATCCTATGAACGTCACTTTTTTAACACCAGCGATGTCTTGGTGTGGTATACGCTATGTCAACCTTTGTTCTACACACATGTAGCAAACAATCCCAACCATTATGAACCATGATTTTGAAAATATTTCAAAGCATAAGACTTTTTTAAGCGCAAAAATCATGGCAAAAAGGGGTCGCAACTGTGGAGTGACACATGGCCACTGAAATTAACACCTAGAAATGTATTCATATACAAATGTACTACCATCAGTATAAAGAATAATCTCACGGGAAACGTGTGATTTTTAAATTAGATCTAAAATTATGTGCATGCGTAATACATAACGGGAATCGTGTGGAATTTGCTATTTTCGTGTAATATGTTACGCGATTGTATTCGTGTTCCGGACGCATGCCATTGAATATAGGTCACACTTTGTTTATATTAGACCCTGGAAGAGGCATAATAAAATAGACACATTGTTTCTGTAATGATATTGATCCGTTATTCAGGTGTACACGTAGTACGTGAAAAGGGACGGTGCTTTAGCAGTCGCGCTCAGAACTAACAGGCTTTTCTTATACCATGTTTTAACAATCGCGTTTCCTTACTGCAAACCTAATAACCACCTCAACCTCAAACAAAACTTAGTTCCATGGCTATATGTATAGATTGTAATTAAATAGATAATTAATATAATTAAACATGTATTTAGTATAAATGTACGTTTACCTGCAGCTATCGGCCTTCAACGATAATATCACTATGCAGTAGTGCCAAAGGTTGCAATATATTATGCTATATCGTATCTTGCTAAATTATACAATTTCATTGCACGATTTTGGTGAAGGTCGTTGTAGCTGTGTATAATTCTGGCTATTTTATACCATTTTAAACGTACGTATAGGATCAGATTATAAGAATCATACATGGGTTGGAGGTTTTGATAGAAAATTCCGTCTCGAGGGATAATTCTTTTTGGAAAATCGTTACAAAACGGAAACAGTTATCCCAAGGGACACAATTTTCTATCTGAACCGAAAACGCTATTTAAGATTATTTTTCTTGTTAACCAAATACATTGAATATTTGTTCTAATCTAAATTATTATCATATTTTACCACAATGACTTTTAAGACATCAACGAAAGATCTTATCCCATTAAAATGCAGATATCCTCATCCGGTATGCAAGAAAAACGTGTTTTATCGAAGCAGCGTACACACTTTCATAACAATTTCCGATTCACGCATTATATGACAGCCTTGCTATCTATTTCTTGGTCACCGTATAGTAACATGCATCAGAAGCAAATCTACGTTGCGATCAGGAAGTTAAGTGATCCTTGACTATATATGGCTCTAACGTTTAAACTATTCGGAGTTTCAAATAATCCTGTCTGTTTTTATGCTTCCACAGTTCGGAAAATGATGATGGATAAAATTATCCCTGTATGTCCGTTCGTCCATGTTTCGCCGTCCGAGGGAAACAATTGGTTTCAGTCCGGTCAATAACTTTCAAAGAGGTCTATGTATTTATAAATATGTCGCTTGTTGCTGAATAATGAGTTGCATAAAAACATTTATTTCTGGTCTATCGTTGGTGGCATTCGTATCGCAAGTTTGTTTTTTTTTCTACTAGCTGGAAATTGAATGTGCTAGGTCTAGAGCATATTTTACATATGGCAGAAAGTATGAACATTATATGGAGTTGAGCTTTAATACTAATATCATATCCTGGAACTGAAAGAGATGTTCGAGTTGAACGGTCACACATCTCGGAGTTGAACATCCGCAAATTTGAGTCTTTGCCATGCCTATTACATAGTAGACAAAATACTTTCAAAGGCAACACATTCAGTTACCTTCTCCACCTTATTCTAAAAAAGGGTCAACCTTGCACAGAACAGTATTTTTTTTTACCCTATATTAGAAATTCTCGTAACGGCGCAAACTGGTCTACTTGTCTATTACAAAATAGAACTGATTTTTTACATCTCACACATTCCGTTCCGATTAGTACTTTTAATGCTTTGTTTAGAATGGGGATTACGTTTCAAGTTTACCATTCCAATTTAAATATCAATTAATATGCTATTTTGCTTGAACCTGTTAAGTCATCGGACACCCAACTGTGCTTTATTTGCTAATCACTTCCTCATTTTATTGACACACTTATCTCAGTTGGTCATGTTTACCAAATTGAAAACATATGCATGGGAAACTTAATACGCTTTTATCAACTATAATTATATCATCCCATAATTCATGCGTTGGGACAACAGATGTAAGCGCCACCTAGTTGTAACACAATGTTTCCATAAACAGCAACTGATGGGTCATCGGAGACCCCCTGTGCTAATATATCGTGAATCGCTTCCCCAATATAATGACAAACTCATGTTTACCAAAATATATGCAAACAACAAATCATGTGTTTTATTTACTTTATTTACTGCTATGCACATTAAGCTATATATTGCCGTTTGCACGACTTAGTTTGTGGCTTTACTCCAATTGTTGTTTATGTTTCCGTTAAGTTCCTAAGTTCATCAAGGTAAATGAGTGTTTATTTAGTATTAAATTCAGTATTGAGTCAGCAAAAATATATTATGTCGAGCATTATATCATTTTGCCAACAAGTTTACTAAATAAGATAATAAATGAGCACAAAGGTAAGATTCTTTTTATCATATAACTGACGGAAATTTTAATTTACCCATTTATGTGTGGGTTCATCTCTATGAGGAACAAGAATTAATCGGCCATATTAGATTCAGTCAGTCACCGTAAGACGTAATGTCTCAAAGTAACGTCATTTAACAAATCACTATTATGCAGGAAACCGAACTGCCTAAATATATCATACACATTCGTACAAATTGCAGTAACTTGAAACAACATTTATTCAATAAAAACATAGTTGCAAGTCCAAATTGTCTTTGTGGTGAAATTGAGGACACATATCATTATTTATTTAGGTGCAGACTTTTTCACCAATATAGACAAAGAATGATGACTAAAATAAAATTAGCTTATCCATATGATCCTTCCTTGAATGATCTTCTGTATGGTAATGAAAATTTTACACTAACTGACAACAACTCGATTTTTATGACAGTTCAAAATTATATTATAAAGACCAAACGTTTTGAATATCGCACAGTTAAATAGATAGTGACTTGTCCTGTTTTCTACTTATTTAATTATGACAACACGCCTCTATTTGATCTTGGATAGTAAGAAACAATGGTTAATGAATGGACTGGATTGATAAAGATAAACTTGCAAAACACCTATCCCCTTTATCGGTGAATTACACAAGGTTAATATAAAAATAAATCATGGGTTCATTACATTCATGCACCGTAAATTATGTAATAATAGCGGGTAAGTAAAGGTATGGACAACAAAAAAAGAATTTACCGACCTACCTTTCCATGTGTAAAAAATAAGCTCACCTGAGCAAAGCTCAAGATGAGCTATTCTGATCGCCTGTTGTCCGTTGACCGTCGTCCGTCCATTAATTTTTTGTTGTTTGCACTCTAGCACCTGCATTTTTCATTGGATCTTCATTAAACTTATATAGTAGTTCTATATTCCACTAACATCTCAGACAAGTTCTTGAACTGGCCAAATCGGATTACTAATGTCAGAGTTATGGCCCTTGATAATTAAAATATGCACTATTTGATCTTGTATGCACTCTAGCACCCGCATTTTCATTCGATCCTCACAAAATTTGCACAGTAGTTATATAACCATAATATCTCGGATAAGTTCTTGAACTGGCCAAATTAGAATATTAATGTCAGAGTTATGGCCATTTAAATATAAAATTGCAGTATTTGACCTTTTGTCCACTTTAGCATCCTCATGTTTAATTTGATCCTTAGCAAACTTACATAGTAGTTATATAACCATAATATCTTGGACATGTTCTTGAACTGGCCAAAGCGGAATATTAATGTCTCAGTTATGGCTATGGAGTCGTCAAAATTTGCATTATTTGACCTTGTGTGCTTTCTAGTACTCGCAGCTTTCATTTGATGTCCAGCAAACCTACACAGTAGTTATCTTCGACAAGTTGTTTGAGCTGGTCAAATCAGGTAAATAATGTCCCAGTTATTGCATTTGAATCATCAAAAATGCGTTATGTATTGTTGTGTACACTACACTCTAGCACCTGCAGTTTTTATTTGATCCTCATTAAATTAACACAGTATCTATATTACTATTAAATCTAGGATAAGTTTTTGAACTAGCCAAATCGGATAAGTACTGTTGGAGTTGAATTGTCAAAATGTGTTATTTGAACTTGGGTACACCTTTTACTTGCAGAATTATTTAATCTTCGACAGACTCACACAGTGATTATGTTTTTGAACTGGCTATTCGGATTAACATTGGCAGATTTGTTGCTCTTGAATTGTCAAAATGTGTGTGTATTGATGTAGTGTACACTCTAGAACTCACATAAAACTGTCTACGTAATGGCATAAGCTCATTCCTAGCCTGGAGTTCCTAGGCAGGAGGGGATTGAACCCAGTATTGAACAAGGGGTCAAAAGTTTACATTATGTGTCCAGAAAGAAGGGTCAAAACTCTACATCGCATTATGCAAAAGAAATAGGTGTCAGAAAGTCTACATCATATGTATGGGTCAAAACGGCGGCACATATGTACTTACCAAGATATAGGGAGTGCCCTCACCCGGGAATTTAGTGTGCCACTACTTTCGTTTTCTTGAGCGATTAATGTTAAAAATACTCTGTTACAGTGTACGGCTCAAGGTAAAGTTTACTGTGCTATATATTCGTACTGTTAAACGGACACACTTAAATATTAAAACTGTTTACCCAAGCTATCACAATTTCATCAATCTTTGAAAGGGCAATGGGGTGTTAAAGGCAGTGCGTCAGGAAAAATTGCGTTACATAAAGTATTTTATGTGGGTAAATAAATTGTTTGAATGGGGTTTAAGGTCTCACTTAAGAATTACCTACCTTACATGACGGTAGCTAGATTCTTATGCCCAAGAAATTAGAGCTGTATAAAGCGGTTTGGCATTTTCTTTTGTTAAAAATGCACAAAATGTCATATTTTTTGTGCATTTAGGGTCATGTTTAATGCCAAGTTTTGAGGACATTTGGAAATGTTTGATGAAGTCATAACAGTTTAAAGATGCGTAATGGTACACTGCAACAAATGGGCTGAATTATCAAAAATGAAGGGGTGCCATCGAACCATCGAAACTGTGAAAAAGCAACCTGATCAACCCCATGTTTTTGTTCTGCATAATTAGACCAACAGAGGACTATCTATTAGAACAAGGCACTTTTAAAACCATCGGTAATGTATCCAGTGTTCCAGAGGTGCATGTCTCGATATGTAGAACAGTACACAATTAATTATTGTGTGATACGTTAATGCTATTTCCATTTTCCGTTATTTATGGCATATCCAGTTTTATTACTTGAGGAAGACCTCAGAATGAATCTGGGTAGGAGAACCGCCCTTCTGCAAGCAACTGGCAAACTTTCTCACTTAAAGTTTCTGGAGCGAGCGAGCGTTTCAATCATTGGGGAGAGAGTGTATAAGGATGTACTTCAAGGCCCCAAAGTATATGCTGAATATTTGGGTGGTGGTGGGGGGACTTCCCCGCCACACCACCCCCCGACCCCCACCCCCACGTCTCCTACACTTATTGTATAATTATATTGTTATTATTGTTATAGTAATACGCGCTATCAACTGAGCTAGTCGGGCCCGGAATATATAAACGAAATTGAGATTCGAATACATACTTGGGTATTTACACCATATATATATATTTGACTCAAAAAGAATTGAAATTGAAATTAAAAAATAACACTATATATATATATATATATATATATATCTTTATGAGTCATAAATATTTTACAATGTCCATCGCCCATTACATTCAGGCGGTTTATACAGATTATTACTATTTTAACAGTTCAATATCGAGAAGAACATAATCAATACTAAATACGAGTACTTTGTTTAATGTTATGTATCCTTATGTGATGTTATTTTTCAATACACATTATTCACCCGACACGTTATGTACACTTGTAACCGCGCAACGTTAGAAATATTTACATGAACAAAGACAGCTTGAAAGTCGGTTGTAAACATGATCTAGTACGGTTTTGCTTTGAAGGGAAATTTTACTGTTACTTTATTTAGTTACTAATTATCAAGCAATGTTTTGCTTTGGAGGGAAATTTTACTGTTACTATTTATAGTTAATATATATCAAGAACGTTTAACGTAGTTCATTTTCACATGCTTTGAATTTCAAGTATAATTGATTTTTGTACACACTGAAGTTAAAACACCTGTGAGGATTAAGGTAACAATGAATTTATGTGAATATTAGACTGGCCACGGATCGAAAAAGGAAGAGAATAGTATTTGTCGATATACTGACATTTTAACCTTCACTTATGAGATAAATTAAAAAAAGGTATCTGTGCTACTTTGTCACTCATGAATAACACGGCAAAAGTATGCGTAACATTTATTCATTATTTTATCATATGCAATTGGGATAGTTTCTTTATCACATTACGATTCACAAAACAGTATTTCCCTTTCAAGCTGTTGTATTTCACACTATCATTTAGCGATTATAGGTGGTTTTACATAAATATATAACGAAACAAGCGTGTTAATTTAAAATACAAGTATGATAAAAGTAAAATGATGACTTTCATTACCCCGAACTATTAATTCTGAATACATTTACTGTTAAGAACAAGTCTGTTTCATTTACTAAGAAAACAGGATTGAAAACATCCTCTCAAGTTGATAACTCAAAGCTTTTGTTTTGTTCATGGTATCATAGAAATATATTTCAATATAAAGGACGTCATTCAGCCGTTTACAAAAGAAAAGGGCGACTGAGGCAAGCTTAGAACGGGTCCGTCTATACAAGATAGACGGGACGCCATGGTGGATAATATATTCGATGATTCGGATGATCAGGCTCCTCACAATATTTCTCGCAAACATCAGCACATTCTCCAATACGCTCAGGCTCCGCCGAACCAACAGGCTCCGTCCCAATAGGCTCCGCCCTGACAGGCTACACCCCAACAACACCCGCCTCACCATACACCCGTTAATATACAACAAGGGCATATACTACGTTAGTTACATAAAATTGTATCTTAAATTGTATATAAATCAAAATTATATTGATTTACTTTTTAGTTTAACTGTAACTATATTGCTTTTAAGGTGTTCGTATTATAAAAATTAAGTAATGACAACTTGATATTTATGTTTTTAACATATTAAAACAGAACAGTATAATTTATGATAAATAACTTATACATTCCCAATTAGTTTTTAGCAATTACATTCCTGAACCAATTTAAAAGATACATAACATGATTAAAATCAGCTTTTATGAAGCATATTTAAAACACTGTATTTTTATACTTTAAGCACCAGACCAACAACAGGGACATGCAGTTGCGGTGCCAGTCAACGGTGCCGCTTACAGCCGACGTAGAACTCGAAAGATACCGTTAGTGGCACAAATTCGGAACAGTCAGCTTGCATAGAGCAAATCCATCAATAAAAAAGGTTCCTTAACTTTTAAGAAAACTATGAATCAGCTGTTCGAACTCGGATGATGATGATATGTAAAATGCGTATTAAATGCTTACATATTGAAAACTGTGTTTTTCTTATATTTTATAATACGTTTCCTACTATTACCCCAAACAATTAAAAAATATCCGCAACTACACGATCATGATCACGCGTATTGGTCTAGAGATATGACAAAGTCCATACCGGGTGAGTAACTATAAATAGTGCGGGGAACACAGCAATGTTACAGTGAAATTTGTCGCTTTTAGTACTGGCATTGTTGTTCGCCAAATGACTTGTCCAAAGCGCGAGGGTAAATAAAAACTTATATTTACATAAGTACTGTTATTATTTATAGTTTTGTACTAAGTCTACATGAAATAGGAATATTCATTAAAAGGCTATGGAGAATGACGATGATAATAACAGTATGAAGGTAATAGTTATATTTATAATTGTTAAATAAATGCATTTTAAATGTTATGCTAATTAAGCGCACCCAGTCCAATTGTTTTATTTATTGTTACATTTGTTACTATACTTATAAAAAAATAGAATGGACGGTAAAATAATATCAGTCGCTTTTCGCACACTGTTCCAAAACAATATCTTTATCAAATATTGGCATATGGCAAAAGATTCCGTGCAACCAAAAAATAAAACTTATACGTCGAAATGACTGCGAAAATGTACTGTTGATCAGGAATCGATTGTTTCAAACTACATTTCCCACGGCCCTGTTAGTGTTACTTTTTGGTTAACAATTACACTGTTCAGTTTTATTAGTGTAATATGCTAAAGTATTTGATTGTACAAAAAAAAGGAATAAATAATGAGTGAAAAAAATGTCAATACATACCAGGTCTATGTAAAAACCTATCAAACTATCAAATATGTAATGAAATGTATTAATACCAACGGCTTTCGCCATAGTTGTTGTTTGGTGTTAAGCGTGGCTTTCAACAATCGTTCAGTCATATCGGGCCGGTAACTACTAGAACAGTATACCGAGCATTGACACACTGGGGTACCATACCAAAGACACATGCTATCGTATCCCACCCAGTCACATTATGCTGACACCGGGCCGACCAGACCTAGACCTATCCTCTAAATACTGAGTGCCAAGTGAGGAAGCTTCTAGTATCATTTTTAAAGTACTTGGTATGACCCGGCCGAGGATCGAATCCACGACCTTCCGCATGCAAGGCGGATACATATACTCTACCCTCAGACCACCGCTGCGGTTTTGGAGACAGTACAATTACATGAGATCATCGACCTATTATTACATTACGAAAACAGTGTGCTGTAGGTTCTGGCTACAACTATCTCATCGTCGTATTTACTTTTGTATTTTAGATATACTAATCATTCCATCCTTATTCCATTCATATTGCGTTTCGCAATTCTTCAATGACGGCGGTATGCGCATACATGTGTTTTATATACATATATAGTTTAAGCTGAATGAGCTTATAGTATGTGACTCTAATTTTTAGGTTCTTTCGAATAGTGCACAAAAATGGAAAATATGTTTATACAGTCTGTTCGCATTGGCAATGATACAACTTCTCGCATTACTTTGCCTGACCATTTACTCGAAAGATACTCGAGTGCAATCGTTGTTACCACAGCAACAGAAGACGTGTGTTCCCTGTGAGAATGTTCAATCCGACCGAGACGACAAAGACGAAGAGTTTGAACGAATGTTTCAAAAGATCGGAACAAAATGTTGCGGAAATGTCAGCAACATATTGAATATACTAGTGAAAAAGGTAATATTATTATATATATTTATATTATACCTATGCAATTTTCTATTGGCATTCCTTCACAACTTTAAACAAATACTATCTCCCTATATACTACCTGCCTGCCTACCTGCCTACCCTACCTACTTAACCTACCTAACCCACTAATCTACCTGCCTTCCTTTCTCACTACCTACCTACTCTACTTACCCTACCTAACATAACCTACGTATCTACCGGTCTACCTGACTACCTGGATACCCTACCTACCCTACTTACCTAACCTACCTAACCCACTTATCTACCTGCCTACCTATCTGACTTCCAGTCTACCCTACTAACCTAACCTACTTATCTACCTGCTTACCTATCTAACTGCTTACCTACCCTACCTACTATACTTACTTACCCAATTATTTACCTGCCTACCTTTTTTCTGCCAGCCTACCCTACTTACCTAACCTTCTTACATGTATCTACCTGCCTACCTATCTAACTACCTGCCTACCCTACCTACTCTACTTATCTACCTGTCTACCTACCTGACTGCCTACCTACCTAACCTACCTAACTCACTTATCTACATGTACCTGTCTACCTACCTGACTGCCTGGATACCCTTCCTACCCTACCTACTGAAGTTACCTAACTCACTTACCTGCCTACGTATCTGACTCCCAGCCTACCCTATCTACCCTACTTACCTAACCTATTTATCTACCTGCCTACCTAACTGACTGCCTGCCTACCCTAGCCTACGTACTCTAAACACCTTACCTACTTATTTACCTGTCTACCTATCTGACTGCCTGCCTACCCTACTTACATGTACTTTACGTACCTAACCTACTTATCTACCTGCCTACCTACCTGACTGCCTACCTACCCTACCTATCTAATCTACCTAACCTACTTATCTACCTGCCTATCTACCTGACTGCCTGCCTACCCTACCTATTTAATCTACCTAACTCACTTATCTACCTGTTTTATCTACCTGCCTACCATACCTAACTAACCTACTTATCTACCTGCCAACCTACCTGACTACCTAACCTACCTAACTCACTTATCTACCTGCTTCCTTCCTGACTGCCTGCCTACCTACCTAATCTGCTTATCTATCACATTTGCGAGAATATTTAAATAATCATTTGCAAGTATCAATTACAAGGACTATTTGCATTTACATGCTTTCACAATCATTTTTACATAAACTTATATTAAATAAAACGAAGTGTGTGAACATTCAAGTATGCGATTAATATTTACAATGATTTGCAATGCATTTGTATCTACGCTATCGCTCCATTGCATTTTTCGATAATGCACATTCGCTACAGACGACTATTCATGCATGTCTTGGTTAATATCTAGTTTGACTAATGTTCATTGTGACACATATTCTGCCAATGTTGGAACATATAAGCCCAACAAAAGCGTCATACCATAATCATAAATTAGTTAAATGGGGTTTAACGTATTTTTAAACACATTTCAAGTTATAAATGACATTTCAAGTTATATTGGTGGAGGAAGAATGAATCAGAATGAATCTGATTAGAAACACCGTCCTTTCGCAAGTAACTGTCAAACTTTCTCACAGTACAGTACATTTTTGAGTGAGATGGACTCGAACCTACGACCTTAGCGGAGAGGTTAGTTATTTTGAGACGGCGCCTTGGACCTCTCGGCCACGGAGGACCCATTAAAATTGTTAGTAAATTAATTTGCATTTACATGTACGTGTTGTTTATTATCAATAATTTCATTACGTTTTCCACACAGAATGTGAAACAGCAGTATCATGAATACCATGCCAGCAGTAAGTAGTACTTTATATATATATATATATATATATATATATATATATATATATAAACGTCATTTTATTCCATCGAGAGCTAACAGACGATCAGTTAACAAAACCACTCTTTCTTGGTATACTGGAAGTGGTTAATTAGTACTCGAGCACTTCCATTTCCGGAAGTAACTAATAACTTTCCCACTTGAAGCAGCGATGAGAGACGAATGATCATTAGACACAATAATGTATACCAATCATCACGGAAACTGTGACCGGGCAGGAATTTGAACTTACTACTCTTGGATTGATAGTCAGACGCGCTACTAACTGAGCTAGCCGGCCCCGGCTTTGTATATAACAATGATGTCAATTTCTTGTTATGATTATATTTGTAAGAAAAAAATATGCTAGAAATATACATTCTTTCAGGACACATTTGTTTACGTGACGTCATTGCTAGGCGGACTTCAGTCAAAATTACCGATATTTAGATTTTACAAATAGCTTGTAGATCTAAAATCAACAGTCAGATTTTACTCTCACTATTCCAGGTTTACGTTCAAGTATATTAAGTAAAACGCATTACTCTTTGTTACGTAAATTTACACCTCGAATGTGTCAAGTAAATGTAATACTGACGTATATCAATACCTTTAATATCTTAAGGAGTTACCCAAATGCAATGTCATGCAATAATAATATGCATTCATTCATGGGTTATGAGCCTACAATATTATTTAAATAGTGTTATACAAATATTGTTTAGAGTTGTTCTTTTAAAGTTTGATAAATTGTGTAACGTAATACGTTTAATGATCTGTATCGGGTCGACACATTAACTGACAGTTTAGTAATCTTAATGTATCCATACGACAAGGATTTTAAGTGGTTATATACTGTCTTCCGTGGCTTAGTGATTAAGGTGTCCTTCTCTTTACTATAGCGGTGTTATGTTGCAGATAAGAAATCGCACCCTGAGTAGGTAAATATGCGCGCTAAGTACAGACTTCTGCCGAGTGATAGGTCTACTTATTCTTAAACATTTTTAATTAGGTTTGTCGTACTAATCAATACCATGGAACAGGACGTTTTAGTAAGTACCTGTCACTCGTAAATATTCAGTGTAAATTTGGGAATTAATTTTCGGTGTCCGAGCGTAAATTATGATATAAACAGAAATCAATATATTACTAAGTCGGCATCATATCGCATCTATCTGTGTCGAGAAAGCGTTGAAACGCCCGAATATTATTGGCAAAGATTAATGACAGCCAGGTAAATACTTACGCACAATGGAATCTAGACGAAGACACGCATGATAAAATCATCTAACATCCCGAGTGACAAATATGAGCACATGTGTTTCAACAGACACACTGATATTTTATTACACAAACCTCTTGCCTTTAATAAAGTAACAACGCAATAGGAAATACTATGCTATAATGTCAACTACGCTATATTGGAGATTAGTCTATGCTATAATGTCAACTACGCTTTATTGGAGACTAGTCTATGCTATAATGAAAAATGTGCTATATTGGAGACTAGTCTATGCTATAATGAAATATGTGCTATATTGGAGACTAGTATTTGCTACAATGACAACTACGCTATATTGGAAACTAGTCTATGCTACAATGACAACTATGCGTTATTATAGGCTAGTCTGTGCTATAATGACAACTATGCTATATTGGAAACTAGTCTATGCTACAATGACAACTACGCTATATTATAGACTAGTCTAAGCTACAATGACAACTACGCTATATTATAGACTAGTCTATGCTACAATGATAACTACGCTATATTGGAGACTAGTCTATGCTACAATGACAACTATGATATATTATAGACTTGTCTATGCTATAATGACAACTACGCTATATTGGAGACTAGTCTATGCTAAAATGACATCTACGCTATATTGTAGACTAGTATATGCTATAATGAAAACTACGCTATATTGGAGACTAGTCTATGCTATAATGACAACTACGCTATATTGGAGAATAGTCTATGCTACAATGACAAATATGCTATATTGGAAACTAGTCTATGCTACACTGACAACTACGCTATATTGGAGACTAGTCTATGCTACAATGACAACTACGCTATATTGGAGACTAGTCAATGCTACAATGACAACTATGCTATATTGGAGACTAGTCTATGCTACAATGACAACTATGCTATATTGGAGACTAGATTATGCTATAATGACAACTATGCTATATTAGAGACTATCCTTTGCTATTTATTTTATTTTTAGGATGCCATCACAAAAAGAAGGTTAAACCGGCTGCAAGCGTCTTCGGATTGTCGGAGCACAAAGGAAGGAGGACTGGTAATCAATTATGTTAATTCCTTCTACATTTGCATATATTACTTGATTACCTGCATAAACTGCAAGCATATATCATAATCTTACACTGTGTAAACTAATATGGTGAACTCATTTAGTCGTTTTGCATGTATTTATACTCTGCATTGAACGGGGTAATCAGGCATCTTATACCAATTAAAAACACGGAAGTCTGTTTTTGTCAATAAATCTACTGCGGTTATTGGTAGCGGGTGTTCTTTAATAAGTAGTTAACATTTTAAACAAGTTAGTCTTTTTGTAAATCATGGCTTAACTGGCAAGATCAGTTTAGGGCATTATTTGATTATAATACAATGTGCAATGTTTCTCAGTGTGTACGAATAGCGGCCATGAAGCCAAATCTGTCACCACACTGGTGATTCCTTGTATTGTCTTATGATAATCCAAGGGTCAGCTTTGGCCGCCACCCATGTGACAACTTTACTTAGAGTTAGGCTGAACTATTTTCAAAATTCTTCTTCTTTGAAACTGAATGAAAATATAGCTCTGAAAATAAAATGCGTGTAGAATCTAGTTTATGGCACCATGTCAGGTTTATGTATACTAGTATGTAGTCTAGAATTTGTCCCTTGCCCCAACTAGAGAAATAAAATAATAAACTACGTTCATATCATCTCAGAATATTGTAATCAGGCCATCCTGGACTTCTTAATGTTATAATAAATACATGATTTAATGCACATATAAATACTCTGCGCTTATGGTAGATTTGTGTTACATTGTTAACAATGTGTATATTTTTCCAGGTAACCTAGTTCACTGGAACATAAACAGTCCAAATTCTTTCCAACGCGGAGTACACTATGGTCGTGGCTTCTTGGAAATCAAGCAATCCGGATACTACTACATATTCTCGCAAATCAAATTCCGATCCCATCCACGTCATGGTGTGTTTATCCCAATCAGCTTCAGTCCAGACATCTCACGTGACTACAAAACAGATTCTGATGACGACAAGACACACAGGCACTATATGCTTGTGCTCAGTCAGAGTTCTGAAACTGAAAGGATCCTTCTGGAAAGTTACAAATCAACATGTGGTATTTCCGAAGTTCGTGAGTTCACTAGCACTGTTGGTGCTGTCTTCTATCTGAACGAAAATGACAAACTGCTGGTTAGAACGTCACATCCTCAGCATTTAGTGGCGTGTAACCATACAAACAACTTTGGCGTATATATGGTTTAGTGGAGCGCGTGGTCCAGTGGTAGAGCACCGAACCCATGATCGGAGGGTCGTGGGTTCGATCCTCCGCTACGGCTATATATGGTGTCTTTGATCATGACACTTTTCCACATATGCTTAATACTGGTTCTAACCAGGAAGACTTCAAGCGTGATTTGAAGTTGTAAGAACTTGCTTCGCAATCGAAGTAAAATAAATAAGTTTAAACCATGTAACTGTATGAAGAGGCTTTGTGGTAACCTTCATCGAGAATCGCTGCTTTCCATTGTACTAATCAAGTTTTATTTTATTTTAATTTGTGAATCTTTCTGTTCAATGCAGATATAAATATAGTTCAGCTAACTATTTTGAAAAAAACATAGTATGTGTTTAAAACAGTTAACAAATACAAATTATGTAAATATCTATCCGAAGCGTTTAAATTAAGATGTTCAATACCAATCGTTGTTACAGACTAATTGTATTTCGTATGTTTGAGAAAACATATTTACATATAATATATTGACTTTTAAGCTGTATACTAAAACGAAACACAGTCGAGAGAAACTAATGCTTAGTTATTTCCCTATGATTGTATTTTTTCTTGTCGTTTAAAAGCGGCAAACGATAGTATTTGTTTTAACACGCTGTCTTTAATGTGCGGGTTTCATTTATCAGATTTAACAAATAATTTAAAAATTTAACATATTTAATGATTGTTAGTTTTTTTTATCTAAATAATGTTAGCGAACTTCATTGCTTCATATTTCGTGTTATTCTGATGTAAACAAGTCTTCGATTATTTTAACATGTACTGAACTCGTAATTACCCACCCATGACCTAATCGTTGGTATTTACCAACACTGTCAATGTTCATTTTAGCATACTTTTTTAAATGTCTACCAAAACTACATAAACAGTGTGCTAATATTCGAATTTCTGTTACATTGTTTCTGAAAGCAAATTATTTACCTGGCAGTGACAACAACTCAACTCAATCCAACTTTATTGGGAAAGAGGATACATAAATACGCACATGCGCAGTCAATTTAGGAACTAGAGTAATATCTGAATTATTAGACTGAATACTTACTTTTGATCATTAACAAAACCAGAAAAATGAAAATATAGACATGAATGACGTATTACAACCGAATGGCATTAATGAATGGATAGGATTTTACGACGTACTAAAACATTGTAGGTTTTTCGACGCCAACAGCAAGGAAGATTCAAACTTTACTATACATGTACAAAAACAACAAATAAATATACAGATTTAAAAGATCACATCAACAAAAGTATTTTAATGAATATTCAGAATGGACCATGATAACTTCAGAGTGTCAGCAAATTACTCAAAATGTCGCTCCTTATGGCATGCATGATCCACGGTGATCTTCTTCTTGTCATCACTAATATAGCTCCTTTGAACCACACAGGGGTTTGCAATTTAACCACAAAATGAACATGACAAGAAATGATAAAATGAACATAACACCTATTCGGAGGATTCCTACCCTCTGCAGAAATCAACCGTTCGTGCAATAGAATCACATCGACATACTTAAATAATAAGTCCATTCATATAATCGAATTTCTAAGACGGAGATAGTTTATTAAAGAACAATATTATTTCAAAACATGAGAAAAATACAATGAAAGATTATTAATAATATTATGCTTATTATTTTATATTTTTGGTAGTTTTACTTTGATTCTGCTCACTTAAAGACGGTATTAAGCCAACTCCAATATTTGGCGACCTTAAATATTTTTGTTAAACATACGCATTAACAAGAACGAAAGAAACTATTATAAAGAAAGACTGAGTTTAAACCAATGCAGTAATTACTGTTAAAGTAATATTGCTTTGAAGTTTGCCTTTTTCGAAAATAGATTTGCAAAATGTTTATTTGCACTAGTATTCGCATACTATTTTATAAATATGAATTTGGAATATCATTATACTTCTACACACTTCACATTTACATGTCTAAAAGAGACACACCGTAATGCTGAAACCGGTTATGAGACATTCACCCATTAAATGAATTACACTATGAACGTATAACCATGCGGAAATATGAAGAATTATTATATCAAAGTTAATGAATTTACGTTCTTCAAAAATAAACTTAGCTACGCTCTTGTTGGTAATTATTGTTTTCAAATATTTTCTGGGCCACCTTATAAACAGTATGATAATATAAGACATATGTCTTAAAAAAATAAGTTTCAGGATAGCAAATAATTGAATATTTTGTTTGTTTCCCATGAAGGTCAATATATATAAACATGTCATTTCATTCACTGCTTGCCGGGACTGGTTAGCTCAGTCAGTAGCGCGTCTTGTTTTCATTTTATGGGTCTTGTGTTTGAATCCTGCCCGACCAAATTCTCCGTGATGTTGATACATGACATAGTGACTCATTATCTTCCGTTCGCATTGCTGATTCAAGTGGAAAAGTTATCCACTCTATATTCTTGTGGAGATGTGCATGTGCTCGAGTGATGATCCCAGGAAAGAACAGTTAGGTTATCTGATTTTATGTTAGTCTTTGGTGGCATAAAATAATGGTAAATAGTATATCATTAATCCTTTGATAACCACTCAATATAATACGTATACGACTTACATTAATTTACCGTCCCTTTACTCGTGTCTTTATTTTCAATGGATGTTTATTATATTTTAATTGAAAATCAAAGCAATGTACATGTACGTGTCACAAAAATTTGGTGTATTTTTTGTATATACGATATTGGAATAAAATGCACATATAACTTGTCATACACAAAAGCTCTTATTCTTTATTTACAGTTATAGGTCACCTATTGAACTATTTCCACTCTAAAGGCAATCACACCACAGGTGATGCCTCTCTTACTGAATTACACAATGGAATGAGAGAGGACAGTGTCTTTTTAATACGACGTACCCCTCCGCATGTAATCGATAACCTTGCAGACGCCAGCGCAGCCATAGAATAAGTAAGCGAGGGTATCAAAAGAGATAATGACAAACATTATAGCTGAACAAGTTTTTGGATGTTACCAACTAAATGTGTGACTTAATGTGTGACCTTGCACCTAGATATTGTGATTTTGTCATATAATCACCCTCCGCTAAATTGACACATATTTTACAGGTGAAGTTTGATTTCCGATTAGTACAAATTGCCAAATGTTATACCTGTATGCATTTATTTAGTTAAATAACACTTATCTGAACAAACTCTATATAAAGTGTTTAAATAATTATATACCCTTCATGCATAGTCATATTAATATCTGGAGCAATGCAACACATGTCATCTAAATATACACCATATCAACAAGCAGTCACGTTGTGCACTGTTGGTGAAACACTCATGGGTGCAGAGAGGTACACTAATATAGAGAAGCACAAACTGGTCACATTCCTAGCTAAATAGCTTCATAAATAATTAGTAACTGCCTTTTGTAAACAAATTTAATTACTTCTTTAACATATATTGACCATGTCCCATAATTGTCTGCACCGAAACATATATGAGCTAAGAAATGGAACAAATTACCGACCTTTTCTATAGACTGCGCAAGACAAAAATTGACTATACTTAATTATTTTATTGAGATTATATTTGTGGTGTTTTTCTTTGCTATTATTAACGATGGACTAATAGCTAGATTTCAGTATTAGAGATATCAAAGCAAACAGGATAAATTGCATTAACGGATGCTACTTTGATAAAAATAAGTATATTCAAATATGCACCCGGCTTATGCGTATAATTACATGTATTTATATTTATATTTTGGATAAATGTAGTACTTTGACTTAAATGATTCAAACATACATGTAGTTTCAAATATAACTTGTAGCATACCAAGTGTAAATCTTAACATAGCATGTAATGAATCTGGTCATTACTAACGCAACAACAGAAGGCAATATAGAATAAAGGGATCAAGTTTTGCTGCCTTTACAATGCTCGAATTAAATATGAAATGTCTACACTATCTTAACAAGAATGTGTCTACTGTTAACGTCTACATGGTGTTCTGGTAATGTTATTAACATTTCCATATTTAGATGCAATACAGAATAAATGTTTATAAAACACGAATTCTAAGCGTTTATTAAACAATTAAACAAATGTTGTAATAAATTAACATGGACAATTATCAACTTCCTCTCTCTCTCTCTATATAATGTCTTAAATAATCTAAGACTAATCTGAAATAAACACTTTTCACATGACTATACCCATAAACCCTTTTTATGTGACATACATTGTATTATATACTGTGGCTTGAATCTATATATGAAAGGTTTAACTTGGGTATCTACTTTACTGATGTTAAGTTCCTTCTGGTTATATAACATACAGTATGATGTATAAAATAATACAACAACATGAGAGATTATATGCATTAGTTTATCAGATTGTCAATTGAAACACAAACTCCTAATACTTTTTAAAGTGTACGACGCACTGCAAACAAACTATACAATTACAAAATGAAGAGACTGCACCTTTTTCATCTTCGTCGCAGTAAATCATGATTGAGTTGGCGCTACGTGATATTTCTATTGGCAGTTCATATTTTTTTCCAGCAACGGAGTGCTAAATTGAATCTTGAATGTATTAATTATTGTTTTGTTTTTACCGACTGTGACGAAGTTGATCGATTTATCTAAGACTCCTATTCACAGACAACGACAAAGACAGATGTATTCTGCTGATCTACAATGCTGAGTTGAGTTACCCTTCCCATACGTACCAACTGTTGAAAAGTATTACTTGGTTATTGGTTCGTTTTATTTAATGACAAATTCAAATCAATACTCTGTGTATGAGCATTTTTTTTATTGCTTAACAGAGTAAAAGCTTTCTCAAATGGGGTGAATTTATTCAAGCCTTGGACATAAGTATTATTGGCAACATACTCATAAAAAGGGGATATAGGAATAACTGATTTCAATTAGAAACTATATGTCCAACTGCTGACATACCATTCAAAGGACATGTCCACCACAACAACATCATCAATATACCGACATATCATAATACGGACACATGTAGATACTACGTGACAACATCGGTCGGCACCACGGCAGGCATCTTATGTTGTTCTTGCTGTTGTATGGTATTTAGTGTCGCTTCAACAATGTTTCAGTCATATGACAACGGTGTCTACGGTATGCTGAGTGCTGCCACACCTGGCATAATACACTACCAAGTCACATAATACTGACACCAGGCCAACCAGACCTAGAACTTTCAATGCTAAGCACCACGCGAGGAAGCTTATAACACCATTTTTCAAGTCATTGGTATGATCTAGCCCGGGATAAAGCTCACGACCTTCACATTGCGAGACATACGCTCTACCACTAGACCACCGCTGCGTTTCGAACTATGGTAAACACTCCAGTACAATAGGCCTCTCTCAAATTATATGCATGCCAGACATTCCATTATCCAAGCGAGGTTAGGAGCTCATCACACTACCAGCTGATTAGCAGCCGACTATATAAATACATAGGAAAATGGCTACACCCCTATCAACTTGGGGTGGTATTTTGAGACCTGGACAAAATTGTTTTGTTCATCTTTTGGATATCAGATAGTAGATCAGATTCTTCCTTTGATTTTCATAATATTATTAAGGGACCGTTGTAATAAACAAATTGTATAAAGCAAAATAAGGCGAGATGGAAGACTACATTGCAATGTAAGTTATCATGTTTACACATCTATCTATTATTGTTATGAATTTTAAATATCTTATTATTGTTTGTTTTTTATTTGAAATAAATACAAACTTTTAAAACATCTATTTTTTTCTTAAATTTATGCATAAACCGCAGCATGTAACAACACATTATGTTATATAAAGAAAGAGAAGTGAAACAATTTGTGTTACCGTATTACGCCTTATAAACATAATTTTATAGACATGTGAACATAGTATTATATATAACAATTTATTGTCAATATTTTAGAATATTGAATAGTATTTGTATCTTTCATTATAGTTTGTGAATGGACAGTATGAATAAATCCAGCACTGTAAACCAGAAGATAAAACCAGCACTGCAAACCAGAAGATAAAACCCGCACTGTAAACCAGAAGAATCCGATCCAATCAAAAGTATATTGATATGCTGGAGAACAAAGAGAAAATATAGAAAAAACATGACGACAGAGACATGAAAAAGTCAGAAATATAGTCCCCATAAATTGGTACACCTGTATAGGCATAGTGCCACCATTGCAAAAAGGAAGTGCTTCCGTGGGGTAGTCGCATAATGGCGGTTATAAATAATCCTCAATTCTTCTTCTTTTTTTAAAAATGCATTTCCTTATTTTAATGCTCATTTTTTTATTTGAATGGCATTATTGATGTATTTTGAACATTTTGATAGCATTGTCATGTTTGAATTGTGAATTTAGAAAAAAAAATAATGCTTGGAAATTGGGGTATGAATTCATGATTTCGGAAGTCTACTTTCACTTTGTCACCAGTGTACACACTGAGCAGAAAAAAAAATCTCTTTTATGACACATGACCCCTACTTTTCTCATCATATTTTGATAGTGCAGTGGTTGACAAACAGTAAAATGTAGGTTTCACTTCTTTCATTTGGGACTCTCTATGAATGACAAGCCTTCAAACTTTTATTATTTACTATAGAATAAAGAACAAAAAACAATGGTGGGGTTACACCTAAAGTATATATTTGCAGGACTGCACTTGACAATCTGGAAAATGTATTACTCCCACTATATGACTACATGTCAATGTTAATATTAACATATACTAATACTCACTTCCGAAACAGTTGGGTCTATTCTGCTTCTGTCTGTACAACTGATATGTAAAGTAAGTTATAAGCTTTATTTAAATGTTGACTTTGATTTTAGGCATACTTGTTATAAGATGATTTCGAACATGTATATTAAGTAAATAAAACGTTAATTACCTTTATTTTATATATTTTTTCATTATTTCTCTGTGATCTGTTACACCCCCTTTTATGTCATATCCCCTCCCCCCTTATTATTTTTGTTTTATAAAAAAAATAATAGAAGGATTTAAACAAAAATAAAATAATTAACTGTTCTGTTGTGTTTTAGACAATGAACACTTATATGAGGACACACAGTAAGGCACAAATATTCATGGAAATTAACATTATACAGACGGTTTGTATCCCTTCTAAATCACTTTCAAAGAGAGGTGTTAATTAGCCTTAATCTTCAGGAATGTTTACACAGGTCAGATGTGAATGAATTGATTTACAGCAGACCCTTTCCTCCTTCCCCCACACCCCTGAGAATTTGTAAATACATTCAATTATCAGATCATAAAACACGGTTTAACCAGTATAGCAATACACATGCTGAATGATATAAAAACTTTATTTTCAAATTATGAACTACTTAAATCAATTATTAAATATTGTATTTTGACCTTTACATTAATTAAACTGTCAATAAATTTAAATTAACAGATGTAGTCAGACTTACATCTCAATTATTATCCGAGATAGCCATGTAATCTCTATGTACGCTAGTGTTGCTGTAAGATAGGACGTGCTCCTAACCTCGTTTTGGTGTAGATATGCATATTCATGTGACAATATTAAAAATGTCTATGAAAACTCAAGGCCAATGAATAATATTACGCATTACGTGTATTAATAGACTGGCGTGCAAAACAGACAGTCACGTGATAAACGCTGTCTGCGATCTGTTTAACTGGTATCACGTGATCAGCTTATACATAGTGCGGACATAACTAAGGATGAATGTGTCAACAAAAAGTCACGTGATACATTGTGGGTAAAACGCTGTCGTCGCTAAAGAGAGATATACACTACATAGAGAAGTAGTAGCGAAGTAGTATTACGTGATCAGTTTATATAATATAAATACCGCGGCCAAACTGTAACACATAACATTTACGCAAAACGTACGTGTGTGACAAATGGATGCGTTTAAGTCTATCACGGGGTTACTCCCCTTGTGGTAGGCTATCGATATTTTCAAATATTGACCTCAGTGCATAATGTAATATTATACAGATATTTTACATTTTACTTGTACATATGGATATCAGAATTAATGTTACTGTAGGTGATATTCTGGGTTCGACGGTAACGGTTTTGGTCGGTGTGTTATGTGTCAGGTTTGTCTGAGACTTCGTTAACGGACAAAATATGCTTACCGTTAACAACAGATACACCCTCCGATCTGCAATACGGAGACATAGTTGACGTTATACAGATGTACGATTTGATAAACTTAGACAAACAGACGTTTTGGAAGAGAAAGCGTAGACGATTATCAAGACTAGACTAAAGCGTCGAATACAGAACGTATCCATATTGCGTTGTATTGACCTGTTTCGTTGAAATAGAGTACCTAACAGGGTCTCAAAAGCTATCGAAATATATAAGCTGGCCTCCGTAAGCAAGCAGCGGTATTGTTGTTTGAATCACGGCTGTGTCGTTGTTAGTAATAATGCTATTTGGTTATTTGGTAATAAGATCTGGATTTACAGACATATAGTTTATTGACAACGACAGACATATATGTACCCGTATTCAATGACTGTATGCTAAAATACTATCATTTTGTTTCTTAAATCTGATGACAAACTCAATTCATTCCAGTGTTTATCAACTTATTTTTTAAACGTTGCTTAACAAATTTAAAAGCTCTCTCAATTTTGGTGAATTTGATTCAGCTTCAGAAAATGAACATACATGTAACAATCATTACCTATAACAGTAATCAGAGTAAACTTTAGTGAAATAAAAAAAAACAACAACTTTATTTGAAAAAGTTGACCAGTTACTTGCGGAAAGATGATGGTTATACTCAGATTCATTCTGTGGTCTTCTTCTACCAATAAACTAGATATACAATACATGTACATGTATATATAACTGATATGTGTTGAAAATCGCGTTAAACCGCAGTAAAAAAGACAATTACATAGGACAATACAATGAATGGGTAATGTTAAACACGTATATTGAGAGACTGAGTATGTTCATAGTATTCATACAGATAGATATCTTTATTACCCGGGAGACGGGAGAGTAACATGATACATGTACTGTACAGAACAAACAAATCACATACAATTACCCGAGAGACAGGAGAGTAACATGATGTAATACATACATACATATACTGTACAGAAAAAAAGTAACATACTTATTGATTACAAAACTATAATCGATTTTTCAATAACTGGCGAATATGCATGGTTATTCGAGAAGCCCGTCTGATGTACCAGGCGCGTAGCGTGGCATACTCGGATACCATGCTGAGTAATATTTGAAACCTGAGCCTAAATAAAAAGTCGAGATAAGCAATAGATATGTAACATAAAGTGGTTACAAATAGATGCATAAACGTTTCCGCATGAACTGTTCCATGCATAAAGCAATAGTGTTCACTGTGTCCTTTATGTAAAACAGAGTGTGCAGTCCGGGTCGATATTTTATTATTTAGGTAAATACTTTTGTAAGTAATGTGTTCTAGCCAAATGAAGCATAAACTTTGAACAGAAGAAGTCACCGTTTCTACTGCTATTTCTAAAAATTGTTCTCCCGGACTCCCACCAGCGTAAGTGGAATTTCCCTCGCATACCCTGCCCTGAGTAACTTGCAAAGTTGTCATGCTGCGCACCTGTGTACCAAAAAGGTATTTCATTGATTTGATTGGACTATGTTATCAGTTTATGCAAAATAAATACGGCGGTTAACGCTTAATATATAACATTCAAACACTGGCCTATATAAGAAAGGTAGGCTTCAGTGCATACTTTATTATAATACAGTTAATATAGGTTAAACGATTATGGTTTTGCTTGTTGAATAAATTATTCTTTGGTCAATTCCAGATTGACATATGACTTCATCAACGTATAATATATGTTACCGACAATGACGTATGACCTGTTCAAATGAATTAAATAGTTATACATGTACATTTCTAAATTAGTAAATACATTTCAGACATTATTGGCAATCGTCACGTAGGCTATGGCCATGCGAGAGTCCTATGTGTAAGACTGACACGTCCGACCATAATCAAAAACGCGATTGAGTGTTGTTTTTTTATATATGTATTGTTGAATTTGAATTATGTGCTAGGAGCGAGAGAGTTATTACAATATGTATATTCATATTTTATTGATAAATTCAAAGGTAATTCAACTGTTTATCCCCATTTAGTTTATTAAATCTTAATCAATCAATATGAGAGAAGAATGGGAGGAATATTTTTTTATTTTCAAATGAATTAAAATCTATTATAAATAACCGAACGTAAACGATAACAATAATATTTACAAAGAGCCTTTTTAGACAAAAACGTAAAACAGAGGAGTGTAAATATGACGGCTAAATAACGCGGTACATTCACTATCGTTTTTACACGGCCTACCTACGTATCAAGTGTTAATATTTAATCGGCAGTCTATCTGTCCTCGGATTGTACTCCACAGCATATTCTAATATCCTAAACTTTTTATTTATATTGTTATTAAGTGAAATGACGACCACTATGCAGGACGGAAATACAGATAGTTATTCAACGGATACGGAGGACTTTACTGATAGATGTGGCAATGGTGCTGATACATATATGAAGGTAATTTTTGTACACATTTTTTTTTTAAATAAATTCGTTTACGCAAAATAATATCGGTTAATTTCTGAAAGTCATTATTTGCTACATTGTGACAAATTATCGTTACTACATATTGGCACATAGGAACATATTCCTTGTATTTAAAGTAACACTTTTATTGCACATGACAATTTTCAGTCCAATACACTTTTATTTTGATATAATTTAAAATAATTTATGCAATAATATTCCGTTATTATGCCATAACCTTAGCACTGATTTTTCCGTCGTGTTCAAGCTTTCGCCTAAATGATCATACGCATCAGGGACTACTTTTTATTCCTTATTTCCTTTTTTCATGTAGTACATATAGGCAAGCAGAAGCAAATCAAACAATAAACATTTTGTACTATGTCATTATTTAATAAATGTTGCACAAAAAACAAACGCTGCAATAATATCAGTCAAATGAGGAAGGTGTATGAATATTTATAAAATACCGAATAACAGAACTTTTAGATACTTCGATTTATAGATGAGGTAATTTCGACTTTTTTTTAGGTATCATCCAATAAAACCCGTAAATGAAAAACATGTGTATACATCCTGTCAGCCGTAACAATGTGTGTACTTTTCGTACTGCTTGGCCTAACCGTTTACTTAAAGCAGTCGTTGTTACCAAAGCAACACAAGCTGTGTGTTCCGTGTGGAAATGTTCAATTCGACCAGGATGACGAAGACGGAGCATTTGAGGAAATTTATAATAAAGAAAACAACGGGAAAATATGTTGCGGAAATACCAGTGAAATATTGACTAGACTAGTGGTACAGGTAATACATAAATTTATATTATGTCTATGCACCTACCTACTGGCTTTCATTCCAACTGAAACTTCCTCCCTATCTATTACCTACCTACCCAAACGCACCCGTCGACCCGCCTGCCTGCCCTCCTGCCCGCCTGAATACATACCTACAAAATTACTTCAACTTCTCGGCCTGTCTATGTGTATTTAATTACCAAAAGACCACAATAATATATTTATTGCCCCCAATAAGGATATTACAACACGACAAGATACAGTTTATACAGTAAAAGCGACAAATAAATCACAATTACGAGACTAGGAACATAAAATTATTTATTTGAATGTTTCAATTGCAAGGATTATTTGCATTTACATGCTTTCACAACTATGCATGTCCCTATTGCATTATTTAATATAGCAAATTCCTTAAAAATGACTCTTATCGGAACGAAAAATAAGAAACTTACAATGAATGTAGAAATATGTTATTCATGTATACATTAATAGTGTGACAAATATTCTGCCCATACTGGAATGAATAAACCCAACAAAATCACTATACCTGGTATTTAAAACTGTTTTAAATTATTTAAATGATGTTTTAACGTCTTATTCAACACAAATTAAGTTATAAATGGACTATCCAAATGTATTTCTTCAAAGTAACTGGCAAACTTTCTTACATAATGTTTTTGTAGCGAGTGGGGCTTTAATCTACGATCTTAGCGGTAAGCTATCTTAAACCACTCGGCCACGGAGGACCTATTAAAATTGTTTGTATATTACTGTACATAATTATACGTGCTGTTTATTATCACTAACGCCATTATGGTCTCCACACAGAATGTGAAACAGCAGTATCATCAGTATCATGAATACCACACCAGCAGTAAGTAGTATTTTCTGTATGTATATTATGTTGAATATTTGCATCATTTTTATTTCATCGAGGGCTTACAAACGATCACTTAACATAGCCACTGTTTCATGGGATCCTGGAAGGTTATCCAGTACTCCAGCACACCCATCTCCACAAGTAACTGAAAACTTTCCTATTGGAATCGGCGGCGAAAGTTGAATGATTATGAGACGCAAAGTCGTTCATCAATCATCACTGCAACTGGCAGGGCGTGGATTTGAACTCAAGTCCCCGCGATTGATAGTCAGACGTGCTACCAACTGAGCTTACCGGGCCCTGCTTTATATATAACAATTAAGCCAATACTATTATATGACACCAATCATTTACATCAATCATTAAATGCAAATTTAACATTCACGTGTAAATTGATACACATTATATTTTGTTACGCTTATTTACATCTCGAGTGTATCAAGTAAACAGCATACTGATGTAAGATGACTATCTCTAATTTCCGAAGAAGTTGCCAACACGCAGTGGCATTCGATTATTATAGACATGAAAGAAAACACGCAGATATTAATTTTATCATATCATTTTGTATAAGCCTACGTAATAAAGCGGGGTATGATAAATTTTTGCATTATCGGCAAGTAAGATTAATCAAGCAGCAACACACAAACCGATGACGTCATTTTCTTGCGTTGAGTTAAACCGTGATTAAACAGATTTTACCGTTGATAAACAACTGATAATTACATGTATATATACAATAATGATAATTATATCAGAGTCGGAAGCTTCCATAAAAAAACAAATTTCCTTTATTTTGTAATTTCATTAAGTTGAACCAAATTTGGAACTATATTATATAGATATATCGTTTTTAGGCGCAGTTACCGCAAATGTACACACATAAGTTTGTTTGCTAGACAAAAATCGCTTGTTGATGTTTAAAGTAAAAACAGATCAAACACGCAATTAAAGACATGATCAATAGAATACCATGTTAGTGCCTTATAATCTGAAATATATCAGGTTCGGCGAATGTTCGTGGCTTATATTTTGCTCTACCTCACCTGATAAAGTTTAGATTATCATGCACTAGTTTAACATGGTATTTTTCTCAAGCACACGAAGCTGGACAACCATTAATTTCACATAGACCGTATACTTAGCACAATAGACTGTCACACTTACAGTTGTACTCCAAACTCATTGAGAATTTCTAGAATTCATATTCAATTCAAGCAGAACACAAAAACAGTTAAAAACATGGGCATTAACTGCTTCCAATTTTACAATTTTTGCTCAAAGCGAAAGTGGGTGTCCCTATTTCACATACAAAGGTCAAATCAGCCAAATTATGCAAAAGTCTTACCGCCTAAGAAATAGTCCCATCTGTTTGTTATAGCTACCAGTCAACTCAATTTTGCACCATTCTCTGGGAAAATATATTCCCTTCACAAATTCACATTGCAATAGTACCTGTCAAGTGCATTTTCACACTCACACCATCTTGAATGACCACTGTCAATTTTCTATGGAACTAGAACTACTATTTTGACCCCCTGGTTCCTGGTCTAAGAAGGATAAAGTGAATATATTCTTCCGCCACGGAAGCGTGTACAACATAAAAGTGTGTCATAAGGATGATAAAGTCATTGTGGCTGCACACTTACCAATTTATGATATGTTGCAGTCAAAGAAATCTCACCAGAGGGTACAAATGAGTGATAAGTACAAGGTTCTGTTCTCGAGGGCTGTAGTTATTCTCAAACAATTGTCGGAATATAATTTTTTTCTCGCCAGTTAAGTGCATTTAACCTTGTGTTTGTCATAAAAATCAATACCATGTAACTGAACGTATTAGAAAGTGGTTTTATAACCATGATACACAGTCGCCGAATTATGCGGGAGTAAATTGTGTGCGTACGTATTTACCTGACAAACATGACATTTTTGTGTTTATCCGTAAAGGTGCGTGCTTCAATTGTGATATAAACCGACACCAGTACATAACTTAATCGGAACATATGGCTGTGTCGGGAAGGTATTTAAACGCTCGAACATATTGACGAATATTAATGACAGTCAGGTAAATACTTACGCACAATACAATATAGACGAATACATACACGATAAGATCATCTCACATCCCGAGTGCCAAACATGAGCACTTGTATTCTAAAAGACAGATGGTCTCAATACCATGAAATAGACAATAAATAGGCCTTGATGACATATGTGTTGACATTGACATACACACATAAACTACATTGTATTCAACATATCTCACGCGTTTAGTAAAGTAATATCGCAGTATGAAATACTATGCTATAAGGAGAACTTCGCTATATTAGAGACAAGTCTATGCTACAATGACAACTATGATATATTAGAGACTAGTCTATGCTATAATGATAACTATGCTATATTGGAGACTAGTCTATGTTATATTAGAGACTAGTTTATGCTTTTTGTTTTGTATTTAGGATGCCAACACAAAATGAAGGTAAAACCGGCCGCAAGCATCTTCGGATTGTCGGAGCACAGAAGAAGGAAGACTGGTAAATATTACACAAATTCCTCAAAATTTGATTTTTTACTGATTATTTGCTTAAATTGTATGAACATATCATAATCTTACACTGTATAAAAGCTAATATGGTGAACATGTTTGGTCGATTTGCATGTAATTATAAGCTGCATTGAACGGGGCAATAATGCATTTCATACTAATATAAAACATAGAAGTCTGTTTATGTCAATTAATCAACTGTAATTATTTAAAGCAGATAGTAGTTAACATTTTAAACTAGTTAGTTGTTTTGTGTAAATCATGGTTTAACCGAAAATATCTGTTTAGGCAATTATTCGATCATAATACAATATAACTTTGTGTGTATAAATAGTGACCATGAATTCAAAGTTGACACCACGCTGGTGATTTCTTGAATAAAATATTGTCTAATGACAATCCAAGGGCCACCTTTGGCCGCTACCAATGTGACCAGTCTACTAAAAGTTAGGCTGAAACTGTTTTCAAAATTTCAAAATGCATCGCCTCTGAAACTGAATGAAAATATATCTCTGAAAACAACATGCATATGTAATCCAGTTGATAGCAACATGCCAGGTTATGTTTATGTAGTTTGATGTTGGAATCTTGGCCAAGCCAGGAAAAAAATAATAAACTACGTTTACTTCATCTCAGAAAAGTGTAATCAGGCCATCCTTGACCTCTTAATTTTAAGTAAAAACATACTTTAATACACATAAATACACTGGCTACGTTAAACGCACATGGTAGGTGTGCGTTAATATGTTATAGTGTCAATCTTGTTAATATTTCCCAGGTAACCGAGTGCACTGCTCTTGGAAATCAAGCAATCCGGATACTACAACATATTCTCGCAGATCAAATTCCGATCCCTTCCACGTGATAGTGTGTTCATCCCAGTCAGCTTCAATCCAGACATCTCACGTGACTACAAAACAGATTCTGATGACGACATGACACACAGGCACTATATGCTCGTGCTCAGTCAGAGCTCTGCAACTTAGAGGATCCTTCTGGCAAGTTACAAATCAACATGTGGTAAATCCGAAGTTCGTGAGTTCACTAGCGCTGTTGGTGCTGTCTTCTATCTGAATGAAAATGATAAACTGCTAGTCAGAACGTGGCATCCTCAGCATTTAGTGGCGTGTAACCATACAAACAACTTTGGCGTATATATGATATGATGAAAACAAAAAAAAACAAAAAAAAACAAAAAAAAAAAAAAAAAAAAACAACAAAAAAAAACAAAACAAAAAAAACAACAACAAATAAACATGTTGGTTTCGGCCATATTAAAATTGTTAATTCTAAGTAACAAACAAAAACAAATCTGTAGAATATAGCTAAAATATTTGAACATATATATGTATGTATATCAATGTTAATATGTGTGTTATGTATCTTCTCTGTGATTTGTGAGTGTTTTGTAACCCGCCTAGTATAAGGCAAAAAACATGTATATGTTATGCTGAATAAAATATTGAATTGAATTGAATTGATATAATATTTCACTGTTTGTGATAGCCTTCAAAGAGAATTTTTGCTTTCCATTATAACAATCGACTTTCATTTTTATTTTAACAATTGCACAGAATCGCTCATCCGATTTATCAGTATTCTGTATTACTTGAAAGATCATTATTTAGTGTTTTATTTATTTCAAACATTGTGTTGAATCAATTTTTTCTCGATGCTGGAAACAGTGACATTATACGAACTTTCACATTTTTTTCTTTTCGTTGATATATCTTTATTATAAAAAATGTAGCGAAGTTGTAATTAAACACGTCTATACAGTACTTAGTATGCACAGTTTATCACAGCTGGATACCCTTTTATGAAAATGAAGGAAAATAAATATAACCAAAAAATAAAGGTTAAACTTTACAAAAACAAAAAAATATTTTTTTTGTTTTGTAATTTTTTATTTTATTGTAACAGTTTAACAATATCACATGTAAAGAAGCACATTATGATATAACATATACAAAATTCAACATTTATATATGTGCAAAATTAAGGGCAAACTTAAGTCTTTTAATGAATTGGTTAACTCCCATTCTTTTTATTTATATATATTTTGTTATTGATAGCAAATAAGTTATACACTGACTATATATATATACCATATCGTTTCATTATGTTCTAACATTCAAAAAATTATCTTTTTATTAACAAGGAAAGTTTGCTCTTTAGTCTGTTTTTTAAAAAGAAAAAAAACTTCACAAACAAAAACCCTTTAAAAATAGAGAACAGTTTGAACTGATTATTATAGTAATTTATTATTTTCTTGTAATATATTAACTTTTTAGCTGTATACAAAATCGAAACGGAGTCGTTTTGCATAAATGAGGGAAACTAATGAGAGTTATTTCCCTTTGATTGTATTCTTTTCGTTTAAAAACTGCAAACGATTGTATATGTCTTAACACGCTGTCTTTAATGTGCGGGTTTCATTTACCAAATTTAACAGATAATTAAACATATCAAATGATTGTTAGTTTTTTTTATCTAAATAACGTTAGCGAACTTCTTTGCTTCATATTTCGTGTTATTCTGATGTAAACAAGTCTTTGCTTATTTTAACATGTACTGAACTCAAAATTACCCATCCATAACCTAATCGTTGGTATTTACCAACACTTCAATGTTCATTTATTCTCTGTGGTAAGAGTATACTTTTTTAAATGTCTATCAAAACTACATAAACAGTGTGTTAATGTTCGAATTTCTGTTCCATTGTTACTGAAAACAAACTATTTACCTGTCAGTGGCAAAAACTCAACTCAACTCAATCCAATTTTATTGGGCAAGAGGATACATAAATACGCACATGTGCAGTAAATTTAAGAACTAAAGTTATATCTGAATTATGAAACTGAATACTTACTTTTGATCATTTACAAAACCAGAAAAATGAAAATATAGACATAAATGACATATTACAACCGAATAGCGTTAATGAATGGATAGGATTTTACGACGTACTAACAGATTGTAGGTTTTTCGACGCCAACAGGAAGGAAGATTCAAACTTTACTATGCATACACAAAAATATCATACAGATTTAAAAGATCACATCAACAAAAATATATAAATGAATATGCAGACTGGACCTTGATAGCTGCAGAACTGCAGAGTGTCAGCAAATTACTCAAATTGTCGCTACTTATGCCATGCATGATCCACAGTGATCTTCTTCTTGTCATCACTAATATGGCTCCTTTGAACCACACAGGGGTTTGCAATTTAACCACAAAATGAACATGAAAAGAAATGATAAAATGAATATAATACCTATTCGGAGGATTCCTACCCTCTGCAGAAATCAACAGTTCGTGCAATCGACATACTTAAATAATAAGTCCATTCATATAATCGAATTTCTAAGATGGAGTTTATTAAACAACAATATTATTTCAAAACATGAGAAAAATACAATGAAAGATTATTAATAATATTATGCTTATTATTTTATATTTTTGGTAGTTTTACTTTGATTCTGCTCACTTAAAGACGGTATTAAGCCAACTCCAATATTTTGCGACCTTAAATATTTTTGTTAAACATACGCATTAACAAGAACGAAACATCTATTATAAAGATAGACTGAGTTTAAACCAATGCAGTAATTACTGTTATAGAAATATTGCTTTGAAGTTTGCCTTTTTCGAAAATAGATTTGCAAACTGTTTATTTGCACTAGTATTCGCATACTATTTTATAAATATGAATTTGGAATATCATTGTACTTCTACACACTTCACATTTACATGTCTTAAAACGACACACCGTTATGCTGAAACCGGTTATGTTACATTCACGCATTAAATGAATAATTCTTATGAACGTATAACCATGTGGAAATATGAAGAATTATTATATCAAAGTTAATATTTAAGAAAATATTAACTGTTTTTTAAACTAATGTTTTCATTTTATGAGTAAAATAAGATTAAAAATTAAACGGGTCTATTCACGATACCCTCCTGCTTGGACTCCACTCACACGGCACGATTTTATTGATAAGGACTGCATCATCATGTGTTTTACTGTTATCTCTACTGGTCAAGTGTATGGGTTACTAATTACGCGCACTTTTTATAATGTAATATCTTTAATCCGGTGTACAGGGGAAATATCTAATATACCGACCGACCGGCCGAGCGACACACCGACCGACAAAATTTATATAATACGCAACTTCCTTACCACTTTTGAGAAATCATCTTATGCTGTGTTGTAGTAGATATACAGAGAGAGAGAGAGAGAGAGAGAGAGAGAGAAAGAGAGAGAGAGAGAGAGAGAGAGAGAGACGCAATAATTAATGCTATCATTATGTATATAATTCGAAAAATCTTATTTCATTTATGTTAAACTTTGGCATAAGTTTAATTCTTATAATACAATGATAAACAATACGGTCGTTACAAAAGCTGTTAATAGTCATATAGTCTGGGTATTTTTTGTTTTAATTGTTTCGTTTAAGTTGTATTGTTGTATTCGTGCAACATTATATTGCCAGATTTATATCATAGTATGCTAAAGATTTTGTTGCCATTCATTATACACTGATACGATCTCCAAAACATATGTTAACGTATTCACCCCTTTAGTAACTTAATAGTGCTTCACAAGCATTGTCTCTTAGACAAGATTGATGGGTTTACGTAAGATTTTGCGGACTAAAAATATGTAATATATTATAGAATATTTTCTCAAACAATTATATCGAGCTAAAGACAGCTGTCTCCACCAGATCTAATATTAACATATCTATAATACATATATAATGACATCATTTTATTTGAAGGCAGTCACTACTATGCAAAAAAAAAAAAATTTGCTTATTTGTAAATTACAGTTGGTTATGTATTATTGATAAGGTAAATTTGATATTTATATTTTTACCGGGGGTTTCCCGGGGTCTTCCCTTTCCCACACACCCTCCCCCATATTTAATGAATTTACGTGTTTCAAGAATAGACTAAGCTACGCTCTTGTTGGTAATTATTGTTTTTAAATCTTTTCTGGGCCACCTTATAAACAGTGTGATAATATAAGACATGTGTCTTAAAATAATATGTATTAGGATAGAAAATAATTGAATATTTTGTTTATTTCCCATATATGTAAAGATATCTAAACACGTAATTGCATTCACTGCTTGCCGGGACCAGTTAGCTCAATTAGTAGCGCGTCTGGCTTTCATTTAATTGGTCTTAAGTTTGAATCCCCGCCCGGCCACATTCTCCGTGATGTTTGTAATATGACATTGTGCCTCAGTGTATTCCGTTCGCATTCAAGTGGAAAAGTTATCAGCTAAAACTTCTTGTGGAGATGAGTGTGCTCGAGTAATGGTTAACCTTCCAGGATCCCAGAAACGGTTAGGTTATCTGATCTTCTGTTAGTCCTTGATGGCATGAACTGATGGTAAAAAGTCTATCAATAATCTTCTGATAACCACTCAATTTAATACGAATACGACTAACATTAGTTTAGATACCCGTTATTAATGTCTTTATTTTCACTGGGTTTTGTGATATAGTTTATTATTTTGGAATTGAAAATCAAAGCAATGTACATGTACGTGTCACAAAATGTAAATGTAGTTTTGTATAATTTATTATACGATATTGGAATTAAATGCACATATAACTTGTCATACACAAAAGTTCTAATTCTTTATTTACAATATATCACCTATTGAACCATTTCCACTCTGAAGGCAATCACACCACAGGTGATGCCCATCTTACTGACTTACACAATGGGATGAGAGACGACAGTGTCTTTTTAATACGCTATGCCTCTTCCCATGAAAGCAGACGCCAGCGCAGCTAGAGAATAAGTAAGTAAGGGCATGAAAAGAGATAATGAAATACATTATAGCTGAACAAGTTTTTGGAAGTTATCAACTAGATGTGTGACTTAACGTGAGACCTTGCACCTAGATATTGTGATTTTGTTATTTAATCACCTTCCGATTTATAGACACATATTTTACAGGTGATTTGGTTTAGATACAACTTTTTCTGTATAAACTCTATATAAAGTGTTTAAATATGTATATACCCTTCATGCATAGTAATATCAATATCTGGAGCAATGCAACAAATGTCATCTAAATCAACAAGCAGACACGTTGTGCACTGTGTGTAAACACTCACGGGTGCAGAGAGGTACACTGATATAGAGAAGCACACACTGGCCTAGCTAATAGCTTCATAAACAATTAGTCACTGCCTTTTGTAAACACATTTTATTGGGATTATATTTGTGGGGGGTTTCTGTGCCGTAATTAACAATGCACTAACAGCTAAATATCAGTATTAAAGATATCAAATCAAGCAGGATCAAATGCATTAATGTAAGCTACATTAATAAAAAAATATGTATATTCAAATATATATCTTGCTGATACATATATTTTTGTTTATATTTTGGATTAAAGTAGTATATAAATCCTACACTAACACCATCAGACCACAACATACATTTACTGAGCAGGTAAAGTGGCGGGTGCGGGGGGGGGGGGGGCGGAGTGATCACTAACACCATCAGACCACAACATACATTTACTGAGCAGGGAAAGGGGAGGAGTGATCACAAACACCATCAGACCACAACATACATTTACTGAGCAGGGAAAGGGGAGGAGTGATCACTAACACCATCAGACCACAACATACATTTACTGAGCAGGGAAAGGGGAGGAATGGTCACTAACAACATCATACCACAAAATACATTTACTGAGCAGGGAAAGGGTAGGAGTAATTACTAACACCATCATACCACAACATACATTTACTGAGCAGGGAAAGGGGATGAATGATCACTAACACCATCAGGCCAAAACATACATTTACTGAGCAGGGATAGGGGAGGAGTGATCACTAACAACATCAGAACACAACATACAATTACTGAGCAGGGATAGGGGAGGAGTGATCACTAACACCATCATACCATTACATACATTTACTGAGCAGAGAAAGGGGAGGAATGATCTCTAACACTATCATACCACAACATACATTTACTGAGCAAGGAAAGGGGATGGGGGTGATCTCTAACACCATCATACCACAACATACATTTACTGAGCAGGGCAAGGGAAGGTATGATCACTAACACCATAAGACCACGACATACATTTACTAAGCAGGGAAAGGGGATGAATGATCACTAACACCATCAGGCCACAACATACATTTACTAAGCAGGGAAAGGGGATGAATGATCACTAACACCATAAGGCCACAACATACATTTACTGAGCAGGGATAGGGGAGGAGTGATCACTAACACCATTAGGCCGCAACATACACTTACTGAGCAGGGAAAGTGGAGGAGTGATCACTAACACCATCAGACCACAACATACATTTACTGAGCAGGGAAAGTGGAGGAGTGATCACTAACACCATCAGGCCACAACATACATTTACTGAGCAGGGAAAGTTGAGGAGTTATCACTAACACCATCAGGCCACAACATACATTTACTGAGCAGGGAAAGTGGAGGAGTGATCACTAACACCATCAGGCCATAACATACATTTACTGAGCAGGGAAAGTGGAGGAGTGATCACTAACACCATAAGGCCACAACATACATTTACTGAGCAGGAAAGTGGAGGAGTGATCACTAACACCATCAGGCCACAACATACATTTACTGAGCAGGGAAAGTGGAGGAGTGATCACTAACACCATCAGGCCACAACATACATTTACAGATCAGGGAAAGTGGAGGAGTGATCACTAACACCATAAGGCCACAACATACATCTACTGAGCAGGAAAGTGGAGGAGTGATCACTAACACCATCAGGCCACAACATACATTTACTGAGCAGGGAAAGGGGAGGAGTGATCACTAACACCATCAGACCACAACATACATTTACTGAGCAGGGAAAGGGGAGGAATGGTCACTAACACCATAAGGCCACAACATACATTTACTCAGCAGGGAAAGGGGGGGGGTGATCTCTAACACCATCAGACCACAACATACATTTACTGAGCAGGGAAAGGGGACGAATGATCACTAACACCATAAGACCACGACATTTACTAAGCAGGGAAAGGGGGGGGGGGGTATCTCTAACATCATCAAGCCACAACATACATTTACTGAGCAAGGAAAGGGAAGGAGTGATTACTAACACCATCAGACCACAACATACATTTATTGAGCAGGGAAAGTGGAGGAATGATCACTAACACCATCAGGCTACAACATACATTTACTGAGCAGGGATAGGGGAGGAGTAATCACTAACACCATCAGACCACATCATACATTTATTGAGCAGGGATAGGGGAGGAGTGATCACAAACACCATCAGACCACTACATACATTTACTGAGCAGGGAAAGGGTATGAATGATCACTAACACCATCAGGCCACAACATACATTTACTGAGCAGGGAAAGGGGGGGAGTGACCACAAACACCATCAGGCCACAACATACATTTACTGAGCAGGGAAAGGGGAGGAGTAATCACTAACACCATCAGGCCAAAACATACATTTACTGAGCAAGGAAATGGGAGGAGTGATTACAAACAACATCAGACCACAACATACATTTACTGAGCAGGGAAAGGGTAGGAATGATCACTAACACCATAAGGCCACAACATACATTTACTGAGCAGGGAAAGGGGAGGAGTGATCACAAACACCATCAGACCACAACATATATTTACTGAGCAGGGAAAGGGGAGGAGTAATCACTAACACCATCAGGCTACAACATACATTTACTGAGCAGGGAAAGGGGAGGAGTAATCACTAACACCATCAGACCACATCATACATTTATTGAGCAGGGATAGGGGAGGAGTGATCACTAACACCATCAGACCACTACATACATTTACTGAGCAGGGAAAGGGGAGGAGTGATCACTAACACCATAAGGCCACAACATACATTTACTGAGCAGGGAAAGGGGAGGAGTGATCACAAACACCATCAGACGACAATATACATTTACTGAGCAGGGAAAGGGGAAGAGTTATCACAAACACCATCAGACCACAACATACATTTACTGAGCAGGGAAAGGGGAGGAGTCATCACTAAATTCATAAGGCCACAACATACATTTACTGAGCAGGGAAAGGGGAGGAGTGATCACAAACGCCATCAGACCACAACATACATTTACTGAGCAGGGGAAGGGGAGGAGTGATCTCTAACACCATAAGGCCACAACATACATTTACTAAGCAGGGAAAGGGGAGGAGTGATCACAAACACAATCAGACAACAACATAAATTTACTGAGCAGGGAAAGGGGAGGCGTGATCACATACACCATCAGACCACAACATACATTTACTGAGCAGGGAAAGGGGAGGAGTGATCACTAACACCATAAGACCACAACATACATTTACTGAGCAGGGAAAGGGGAGGAGTGATCACTAACACCATCATACCACAACATACATTTACTGAGCAGGGAAAGGGGAGGAGTGATCACCAACACCATCAGACCACAACATACATTTACTGAGCAGGGATAGGGGAGGAGTAATCACTAACACCATAAGGCCACAACATACATTTACTGAGCAGGGATAGGGGAGGAGTAATCACTAACACCATCAGGCCACAACATACATTTACTGAGCAGGGAAAGGGGAGGAGTGATCACTAACACCATCAGACCACAACATACATTTACTGAGCAGGGAAAGGGGAGGAGTGATCACCAACACCATCAGACCACAACATACATTTACTGAGCAGGGATAGGGGAGGAGTAATCACTAACACCATAAGGCCACAACATACATTTACTGAGCAGGGATAGGGGAGGAGTAATCACTAACACCATCAGGCCACAACATACATTTACTGAGCAGGGAAAGGGGAGGAGTGATCACTAACACCATAAGGCCACAACATACATTAACTGAGCAGGGAAAGGGGAGGAGTGATCACTAACACCATCAGACCACAACATACATTTACTGAGCAGGGAAAGGGGAGGAGTGACCACAAACACCATCAGGCCACAACATACATTTACTGAGCAGGGAAAGGGGAGGAGTAATCACTAACACCATCAGGCCACAACATACATTTATTGAGCAGGGATAGGGGAGGAGTGATCACTAACACCATAAGACCACACCATACATTTACTGAGCAGGGAAAGGGGAGGAGTGACCACAAACACCATCAGGCCACAACATACATTTACTGAGCAGGGAAAGGGGAGGAGTAATCACTAACACCATCAGGCCACAACATACATTTATTGAGCAGGGAAAGGGGAGGAGTAATCACTAACACTATGAGGCCACAACATACATTTACTGAGCAGGGAAAGGGGAGGAGTGATCACTAACACCATAAGACCACACCATACATTTACTGAGCAGGGAAAGGGGAGGAGTGACCACAAACACCATCAGACCACAACATACATTTACTGAGCAGGGAAATGGGGTGGCGAGTGATCACAACTCCAAAAGACCACAACATATATTTACTGCGCAGGGAAATGAGGGGAGGGGGGAGTGATCACAACACCATAAGTCCACAACATACATTTACTGAACAGAGAAAGTGGAGGAGTGATCACTAACACCATAAGACCACAACATACATTTAATGAGCAGGGAAAGGGGAGGAGTGATCACAAACACCATCAGACCACAACATACATTTACTGAGCAGGGAAATGGTGTGGCGAGTGATCACAACTCCAAAAGACCACAACATATATTTACTGCGCAGGGAAATGGGGTGGGGGGCGTGATCACAACACCATAAGACCACAACATACATTTACTGAGCAGGGAAATGGGGGAGGGTGGTGATCACAACACCATAAGACTACAACATACATTGACTGAGGGAAATGGGTGCGGGGGGGGGGGAGAGATCACAACACCATAAGACCACAATATACATTCACTGAGCAGGGAAATGGGTGGGGGGCGGTGGGCTAGTGATCACAACACCATAAAACCACAATATACATTTACTGAGCAGGGAAATCGGGGGGGGGGGGGGGGGGGGGGGGGGGGGGGGGGGTGGGTGGTGGGGAGTGATCACAACACCATACGACCACAACATACATTTACTGAGCCGGGAAATGGGTGGGGGGGGAGATCACAACACCTTAAGACCACAATATACATTTACTGAGCAGGGAAATGGGTTGGGGGGAGTGATCACAACACCATAAAACCACAACATACATTTACTGAGCAGGGAAATGAGGGGGGGGGGGTGATCACAACACCATGAGACCACGATATACATTTACTGATCTGGGAATTGAGGGTGGGGATTGATCACAACACCATAAAACCACAACATACATTTACTGAGCAGGGAAATTGAAGGAGTGATCACTAACACCATAAGACCACAACATACATTAAATGAGCGGAGAAAGGGGGTGGGAATTGATCACTAACACCAAAAGACCACAACACACATTTACTGAGCAGGGAAATGGGGTGTGGGGGTTGGGAGTGATCACTAACACCATAAGACCATACCAAACCAGTTAAACCAGCGTTCATCCACCCCAATCAGCCAAAGATTCAAACATACATGTAGTTATAAATATAACTTGTGGCATAACAAGTGTAAATCTATCACAGCATTTAATGAATTTGGTCATTACTTACGCAACAACAGAAGGCAATCTAGAATAAAGTGATTAATGTTACGCTGCCTTTACAATGCTCGAATTAAATATGAAATGTCTACACTATCTTAACAAGATAACGTCTACATGGTGATATGGGCATGTTATTAACATTTCCTCATTTAGATTCAATACAGAATAAATGTTAATAAAACCACGAACTCTAAGCGTTGATTTTACCAATTTAACACATGTTGTAATAAATTAACCTGGATATTTACTACCCCTCTCTCTCTCTAAAAAGTCTTAAATAATCTCATCTGAAATATACACTTGTCACATGATTATACCCATATACCCTTTTTGTGTGACATACATTGTATTGTATACTGTAGCTTGAATCTATATGTGAAAGGTTTAACTTGGGTATCTAATGTACTGATGTTAGGTTCATTCTGGTCTCTAAATTATTTGTACAAATAAACATCTTCTTTACAACATGCAGCATGATGTAGAAAGTCATACAACACCATGAGATATTATATGCACTAGTTTATCAGATTGTCAACTGACCTCAAACTCCTAGTACTATGTATAGTGCACTGCAAACAAACTTTACATAATGAACAGACTGCACCGTTTTAATCTTCGTCGCAGTAAATCATGATTGAGTTGGCGCTATAAATACCGCGATATTACTATCGACATTTCATTGCTCGCCATAAAACCTAGAGCTAAGTGCAAGGGTAAAGAAACGCTAATATACGTACGTCGACAAAAAGTATTGCAGGGTAAACATGTGTTATGCGCAGAGAGCCGTGGATAAACAAGTTAGAGTGCTAAATTGAATCTTAAATGTATTCATTAGTTTTGTAACGAATTTGATCGATTTATTACCACCTACCCCTGAAAGAAATGTTTACGTACGGGCACGGTGAGGGGCGCACCTACACGAGAGGCACATGTGGTCGCCGACAACAACAACGACATCGACAGATGTTTTCTGCTGATCTACAATGCTGAGTTAGTCTCTTGTGTACGTACCAACTGCAGGAAAGTATTATTTAGTTATTAGCTCGTTTTTATTTGTCAATACTCTGTTCATCAACGTTTTTTTTATTGCTTAACTAATTGAAAACTCTCTCAAATGTGGCGGAGTTATTTAAGCCTTGGACAACTAAAATAAGGATTATTCGCAACAGAATAATGACGAATGTATAGAGGAATAACCGGCCTTTTTATAACTGTTTTGAAAATTATATATTCAACTGCGGACATACCATTCAAAGGACATGTCCACCACGACAACATAATCAATATACCGAATCATAATACGTACACGTGTAGATAATACGTTACGACAGCGGTCAGCACCACGGCATAGGTTTAACCCTGTTATGTTGTTGTAGCTGTTGTATGGTGTTTAATGTCGCTTTCAACAATGTTTCAGTCATATTACAGCGGTGTCTACGGTATTCTGAGCGCTGCCACACCTGGCATAATTCACTACCAAGTAACATAATACTGACACCAGGCCAACCAGACCTAGAACTTTTAATGCTTAGCACCAATCAAGGAAGCTTTAAGCACCATTTTTCAAGTCGTTGGTATGATCCAGCCCGGGATCAAGCCCACGACCTTCCCAATGCGAGACATACGCCACTTGACCACCGCTGCGTTTTAAACTATGGTAAACAGTACAGTACAATGAATACTCAAGGCATACTAATAATATTACGCATTACATGTATTAATAGACTGGTGTATAAAGCAGACAGTCACGTAATAAACGTTCAGAAGTAGTAGTGTGTACATTCCAGGCTTCATAGAACAGTTAAATCACTTACTGTTGTGATTACCTCTTGATAACGTATGTATTGAATATTTCCCATGATTTTATTAATGGAATATTATATCCATTAGTTTATAGTTTATCAGAACATTAAGCTTAATGTCAATAACCGCATATCACGTGATCAGTTTATATAATATAAATACGGCGGCCAAACTGTAACACATAACATTTGCGCAAAACGTACGTTCGTGACAAATGGACGCGTTTAAGCCTATCACGGGGTTACTACCCTTGTGGTAGGCTATCGGTATTTTCAAAATTGACCTCAGTGCTGTTGTAGTATTATACATTTTTTTCTTAATTTTATTTCCACATAATATTATGGATATCAAAATTAAAGCTACTGCAGGTGTTATTCTTGGTTCGACGGTAATGGTTTTGGCCGGTGTGTTATGTGTTATTTGGTCAATGCCAGATTTGTCTGAGACTTCATTAACGCACAAAATATGTTTGCCGTTAACGACAGATGCACCTGCCGATCTGCAATGCGGAGACATGGTTGACACGTTGCAAAACTATGTACAGCAAGTAAGTCACAGTTTTACTGTCTGTAGAGACCATTCTTAATATTATCTCATGAATATTCATATCTACACCAGAACGAGGTTAGGAGCACGTCCTATCTTACAGCAACACTAGCGTACATCAAGATTTCATGGCTACCTCGGAAAATATTTGATATATAATTTTGACTACATCTGTTAATGTAAATTTGTTGACAGTTTAATTAATGTAAAGGTCAAAATACAATATTTAGTTATTGATTTAAGTAGTTCATAATTTGATGTGTATTTCTATACTTGTTAAACCGTGTTTAATGATCTGATAACTGAATGTATTTACAAATTCTCAGGGGTGTGGGGGATGGAGAAAAGGGTCTGCTGTAAATCAATTCATTCACATCTGACCTGTGTAAATAAGGCTAATTAACACCTCTCTTTGAAAGTGATTTAGAAGGGATACAAACCGTCTGTATAATGTCAGGTTCCATGAATATTTGTGCCTTACCATGTGTACTCATATAAGTGTCCATTGTCTCGAACACAACAGAACAGTTAACCATTTTATTTTTGTTATAATCCTTCTATTCATTTTTTGATAAAACAAAAATGATATGGGGGAAGGAGTTATGACATAATAGCGGGTGTAACAGATCACAGAGAAATAATGAAAAAACATATAAAATAAAGACAATTAACGTTTTATTTACTCAATATACATGTTGAACTCATCTTATTACAAGTATGTCTCAAAACATTGTCTACATTTAAATAAAGCTTATAATTTACTTTACATATCAGTTGTCCAGACAGAAGCAGAGTAGACCCAACTGTTTCGGAAGCTGATTGTTAGTGTATGTAGTCATATAGCGGGAGTAATACATTTTCCTGATTGTCAAGTACAGTCCTACAAATATATACTTTACAGGAATACAAATTTATGGGGACTAAATATCTGACTTTTTTGTGTCTCTGTCATCATGTTTTCCATGTTTTCTCTATGTTCTCCTGCATATCAATATACTTTTGATTGGATTGGATTCTTCTGGTTTACAGTGCTGGTTTTATCTTCTGGTTTACAGTGCTGGATCTATTCATACAGTCCATTCCCACCCTATAATGAAAGATACAAATATTATTCAATATTCTAAAATATTGACAATAAATTATTATATATAATATTACCGGTATGATCACATGTCTATAAAATTATGTTTATAAGGCGTAATACGGTAACACAATTTTTTTTCACTTTTCTTTTATATATATAACATAATGTGTTGTTACTTGCTGCGGTTTATGCATATATTAAAGAACAAATAGATGTTTTTAAAGTTTGTATTTATTTCAAATAAAAAAACAAATAATAATAAGATATTTAAAATTCAAAACAATAAAAGATAGATATGTAAACATTATAACTTACATTGCAATGTAGTCCTCCATAGTAGTCCTTTGCTTTATACAATTTGTTTATTCCATTAATAATGTTATGAAAATCAAGGGAGGACTGATATCCAAAATGGAACAAAACAATTTTGTTCAGGTCTCAAAATATCACCCCAAGTTGATAGGGGTGTAGCCATTTTCCTATTTAGTTATAGTCGTCTGCTTATCAGCTGGTAGTGTGATGAGCTCCTAACCTCGCTTGGATAATGGAATGTCTGGCATGCATATAATTTGAGAGAGGCCTATTATAATATTTTATAAGTTCTGAACTCCCTGCTTCTAAATTTGGGTTGCACTGTTACATGTATGTTACATAATAATGGAGAACTGCTATATTTACCATTGTTCTCAACTCATACACTGAGTCTGCTATATTGTTCATTTTCGTCACGTCGTTATGTGCATTCAAAGGAAAACAGATATCCCATAATCTCATTTTATCATGGTTAATTAATGTCGTACATGTATGTACATTTCACATCTGTGTACATTAAACAGTAGATAATTAATCGCGAAAACAAGGTAACTTACTCCTATTATCAACTACACTAATATGCTTCTTTAACTTGCTCCTGGACACGATTTTTTTGTTGAAATCACACGGGGAAAAGTATCCGATAAACTACATAGGTATCGATACAATAAACTAGTATGAAAATGATAAAACTGGTTCGTTAATACATTGATTACAATAATCGAAAATTGCATATTACCTATTATTAATGTGTTAACATTTTCACCTTTGAACTTTCGATAATTGGCTTTAATATAAAACAAACTATTTAATGACTTTATTTAGACTTGTATGACAAATGACTAATGCTATATTCAATACTGTAAACCAGACTATAGCAACAACATATGAAGACCTGCAAAAGCAAGAGGACAAGAAAAACAAAGAATCAGAAGGTAAACAGCAGGTGTTTTAAGTTAAGCATCTTAAGTCAAGTTTGTCGTTTTGATTGTGATTGCATATACAGCAGTACGATAAAATAGAAAACTCTTTATAGTTTCTGAAGTCCACTATGAGGAAGCAATATAAACACATACTGTTACAGTAGCAAATATACACAAATTGAAAAATATGTCTTATATGAATGTATATATTCCAAGGACTGTGTTTATGCTAACGCAAAGACTCTTCCACAGTTCTACATGTAAATGATTAGAACTGGTGCCCGAAAATAATTTTGATCAGCATAACTCATAGTTATTTATTGATAAATATCAGCGTACATATAATATATGACTTATTTTTGTGTCATCTATTGCAATTGCAAGATAACATTTTGAACGCTAATCTAGACGATACAGAGGTATTTAGGTCAGTAGTATGTTATATCTATAAATACAACTATTAATTACGTAACTTAAACTAGATTGGTCGAATTTAGTGTTTTATGTAGTAAACATTTGCTGCAGTAAACTTAAATAGCACACTTATCAACATGCATCTGTACAATTAGTTGGAACCTACAATAACATTAAAATATACTAGAAATATCTATCATGAGTATGCGTGTTTAAGACTATTGCACCTAGAAAATTTCCTTTAAGTAAGAATATATGTATATATCCAACAGGGGTTGGTTGGTTGGTTGTATGGTGTTTAGCGGCGCATTTACAAATTTTTCAGTCATGACTTGACGGTGTCTATTTGAAACATTCTTCTGACACACTGGAGTATCATGTCGCAGACACATTGTATGTTACCGGGCCGATCAGACCTAGAACTGTCCTCTAAATGCTGGGCGTCAAGCGATGTAGCTTCTTGTACCATTTTTCAAGTTTTTGATATGACCGGACTGGGGATCGAACCAACGACATGCCGCATGCGAGGCGGATGCTTCGTGTGTATGTTATAATTTTAATTGGTATAAAACATACATAAATAAAAATACCAATAAGGGTCACTGTCTTGGAAAGGTCGATGGTAAAAGTATAAACCAGGTTAACGGGTACACACAACCTATCTTCCCTCGTCGTCATAGTATAAAACAACACAAAATTAAGTAATGTAAAATCGTAACGTCCAATTATACTAATTTACATGCATTGCCTTCTTTTATTGGGAGATGTTTACACAGTAACAAATAACTGCCAGCTTGCATACACAGAATCAATACATACTTAGGGAACATGCGGAATGGGATTTACACTTTAAACGAAATAATTAACCAATGTGCTGTTGGATAATAGTTCTGCGCTGCTTAGCGGACATGCTCACAGGTGATTCAGTGCTCACTCGATGGAATAACAATGATATTTACCAGAAATCAACTCTTATTCTCTTTCACTTGATCGTATACTGTATTTGATGATATGCAAATGTATTCAGAAAACAAGAGGCCGATCGGTTTGAAGTACTTCATGCAAAATCATTACTGGGAGATGAAGCCAGCTGCACGATTTACTGGAATAATCCAATCAGAGCTCAAACACAGTAATAACTTTTTAATATATTAAAACTTTATGATAAATGTGTATAAAACAGTAAACACCAACGTAAAGTGCGTTTGCAAATATAATTGTTAAATTCAGTTAATTTACAAACTAATCATTATGTACATATAGAATAAGTATTGAATAACATGTCAGTTTTTCTGGTGGTTATATCAGATCAAGAGGTGATTTCGAACAGGATAATTGTAAACTTCTTTAGACATGGTACTAGTGGTTTAAGATAGTTCAAGTAGTTTCTGGACTGTTGTGACTAGTGTTGCTATTGTTCAAATTTAACAAAAGACTTCTTCGGGACCAATACTTATTATTAATATTTATTTATAAGGCGATTACGAGACCAGTTTATACAAGAATGGAGTACGCGGCATTACGTAAATACGTAAAAAATTTGATTATTACGTAAAATTAAAAAAAAACATATTGTGCTATGAAGATTAATTTTGACAAATTAAAAATGATTGACTACGAAAGCATTTTACATGCTTAATTAAGATTAGATTCACCATCTCTTGACTTTAAGATCGAGCTAAACTTTGTAACCATAATTTTATTTAGTCGGAATACCATTTTTGTGTGTTTTATTGTATACAAGGATATTCGTATTAAATACTTAGGCCGCTATCTTGGCCTACACTCAATATTCTTTCATATGTCATGTCGCCAAAAAGTAGAAAAATGTTGTTACAAATATCAAACTTTATTCAAGAAACTCTTATAATAAGAAAATACGATTGTTTCTTCGTATGAATAATGTACATATAATTTAATGTAATGTAGATTATTTAAAGTTTGATATATTTCCTGAATCCTTGGAAATATGGAGATCATTTCGTCTCCGCATACGTCTAGGCAGGTTAGCGAAACGAGATCCGACAGAATTTTTAAATCTGAACAACTCAAACGAGCCAATATGATCCTGTGCAGTATACCTGCAACATATTAAGCATAAAACAGGAGCCGTTATTTTGAAATAAAGTTTTATAGCACAGTGCAAAAAAACATGATTGTATAATAGCGCACTAGCCAATAAAAATGACTGATTTTCACGAACAACGAAAAGGGTGAGCACAAACAGTGGCTTTTTTCGCTGGTTCACATCGATATTTTGAATAAACAAAGCATTCTAAAGTAAACTACACTTTTTAGCCGGGTGTAATCCGCCTATTAAAATTACTCCGATTTTACCGGATATGGAAATGTGTGAAAGTTGGAGACATCTAGCGGCCATATTCAATCAGAGTCGCTATTTTATATAGACATGGAACAGTAACAACGGACACAAAATCAAGGTGAGAAGAATGCTTGTCAAAGTGCTACAAACATACTAATGAGGGTTAATAAAGCGTGTAACGCGAATGCAAAGTGACTGTACAAGTTTACGTGTGCATGCCACGTTTTTTTATAAATTGTTGCTTCCATTTAAATAGTGTTTACAAACAAATTTGACCAAGTTTTGAAGCGTCAACTGTCTTTGCGAAGGGGCAATGTATAAAACTAATATTTGCTATCTTTGTATTTATGTTTTATGAATAACACAGAGAGTGAATGTGTAAATTAGTGATTTCGTTCACACAACTTGGATATATCAATACAGAAAAGCACATTCCGATTTCATTCTTATTTAATCACAGGGGTTTGTTGAAAATAATAATCCGGGGATACGTGCTGCAATTCACGGAGCTCCAAAAACGTGACACAGCAGAGTCGTCGTTTTCTTCAGGACTGGAGCAGTATCAACAGACGCAAATCAAGGTAAGAAAAAATGCCCCTCAAGTACTGAGTACTATAAACATACTTACGAGGGTAAATATAGCGTGTAACGCGGATGCAAAGTGACAGCACAAGTTTACGATTGCAACAATTTTTAAGTTTACGTTTGCAACAGCCACTTATATTTATAAATTGTTGCAAAAGTAAACAAATTTGATCTAGTTTCGTAGCTTATTAATCTTCGTGTTTTACAAACATGAGATGGTATGTTGATGGCTTGCCGAAGTGCTAGGCTTTATAGATTCAAATTTGCATAAATAATTCATTTTGACGCTATTGCGAAGTGGACACATACGTTTGCGTATATATATTTATTATCCATTGAAATATTGTTTACAAAAAAGTTTGACCTAGTTTTGTAGCTGTGGGCAATGTATATAAATAATCTTTGTTATCTTGTGTATATGTTTATAAATAACATATATTTGATTTGTTTTCTTATATTATGATTTTATATTTTGCTTCTGTAAGATTTTTGAGAAAAAGCGGCCACATTGGATTTGATGTCTTTGATCTTCATTAGCATAATTTTAATTATTTAATTATTTTTTGTCGATTAACATTTAATTTGATGATTGATAAAGGAATTAATGTATTTGATTTGTTAAAAGAGTTCAAATAATATTAATTAAAAAAAGATCTGTACCAGTATTAAGTCGCTGCTTGTACCTACACACGCGACACTAAATGCCCTTCGCACCATGGGGTAATCCTGTGTAAAGACGTCAATACGTCGGTGCTTTTGTGTTGCAAGTTTTTATCAAAGGATGTGTCATAAGAATGCCAAAATGTGTTAATTGGTCGAGACCAGCGCAAAGTCACCCATTAGATATATTAATTACGCTAAGATAATATGAAAACACAATAAAAAGAGATTTTTCTAAACAATTTCTAGAAATCTGTACTGTATTTAGTCCATGCTTTAAAAATAACCTACTTGTAAGAATGAAGAAAAAAATACGTCACACTGCTGTAAAATGTGTCGTCTCCTATTGAAATTGACATCTTCTTCTAGGAAAGACGACCTTTGACACGTATATTTTATGTAATGAATTGACTGTAATAGTAATATAGTTGCCGCATTTTAGCCAGGACAAAGTGAAAGCACAAAAAGAATGATGTGGAGACTGTCCACCTGACACTTTGGCGAGATCATAGTTCTCATGACATTGCAATAGGTCAGTTTATCTCCGTCGACCACTGTGTCACTTCTGAGTGGCAAAATGTCATTGGGCTAAATACTACGAGAAATTCGAGTATCAAGGTAATTGTTTCCTTTATTTATCTCCCGTCTTACATATTAGAAATTACCTTCATCCCACGTATATCTCCTAGTATGAAACTCTAAGACTGACAAAGTTTACAATAGAACAATATTTTCCCGCCCATAATTACAAATCAAATCCTTATAATGATATTGATGTTAATGTTCAAAGCGTTCCATCCAATTACCAGCCAAAAATGGCAATTATAATTAATGTTTACATATTCAAGTTCTAACAATCATTTTCCTGCTAAGGAGGCCTAACAAATGTATAAGCTATCCAGTCTTACTATCATCAGATTTTAACCAATACTCGAGCTCATCATATATGTAATGTATCTTTCCCATATGATATTAACTTACACAATGTAGTCTATCAATACATCATGGAAATAATGGCCTAAAAGGATTCAAGCTCAACACACTACCAACTGACCCAATCAAGCCTTGACGGGGAAGTAACTTCCTTTTCCCGCTATTAGCAAGTTTTGAAATCCTGGACTCATATTTTTAATTCCATATAAATTAAACCTCGGATCGTAAACATTATTTTGCCATTTGCCATATAGAATATAACGTAACTGGCACATACACATACTTTTCTTACCATTCAGATAATCGAGGCTCCTATGTTCATCATTGATGGACAAATCGAAGCCATTACAACTGGAGATGTGACTGGAGAAGTAGCAGTTAGCCGTAAAAATGGAAAAATCTCCGACTTTACGGTCAATTTGAGTATTTTACAAAATGCTCTGGACATAGACATGGTCGATGATATGGAAGATGCTGTTTGCCAGCGGCTACCTATCCCTGTCCAGTTACACGTTCAGGAAAATACTATCTTAAAAATTACACTTACAAACTTGTAAAATCACTCTCCATCCGCAAACAATTGTTTTAAATGACTTTTACTCTAAAGCAGCACATCAACTTTTAAGCATACCTATAAAAAGCTCTCTCAACATTGCTAAAATCATAACTTTGGTATCAAATTCGACACACTCACCAGAGACGTGTTGTGTTTTTATCAATTTCAAAAATCTTCTCAAAATGAAAAGGCCTGGAGCTCAGACTTTATGTGTGTAATATCACCTCATGATATTTTCTCGAAAAGCGGCTCAAGTGTGTTGTATGATACCTTTTTACATCTTTAAATTATATACAAGAACCACAAGACATATTTCCACCAAACTTGGTGTGAAGCATCCTTCCATGAAGTTCTTTCCAGTTTGTTAATTTATTATGCTTTTTCATGCACATGCCAGAGAGGACGTCTCAATATGTTTTTCAATATTTTATAAAATTACAAGGCCTGCGGCTTCTTATCTATTATGCATGCAACATTGGCTGATAGCCTATTTTCAAATTTATTCACCGAGGTCACTGTTCTTTCAATTTTCAGTTACTTACGCTTTTGAAAAGCCTTTCCTTAGACATTGCTTAGTTTTGTAAGGCATCTATTCGGCACGGTGCGAGATAACCTCCCTTTTAGCTGTTATTTTCAGATCCAGACTCAATCATGTCTGTTAATTTATTTTGATATGTTTATTTTGTTAATTTTATCATCAATTTTGTAAGGCATCTGTTCAGCACGGTGCGAGATAACCTGTCTTTGTGCTGTAATTTTCAGATCCAGACTCGTTCATGTCTGTTTATTTATTTTGATATGTTTACTTTGTTATTTTCACATCAATCTTGTAAGGCATCTGTTCAGCATGGTGCGATATAACCTCCCTTTTAGCTGTAATATTTAGATCCAGACTCAAATCATGTCTGTTAATTTATTTTGATATGTTTATTTTGTTAATTTTATCATCACTTTTGTTAGGCATCTGTTCAGCACGTTGCGAAATAACCTCTCTTTGTGCTGTAATTTTCAGATCCAGACTCGTTCATGTCTGTTTATTTATTTTGATATGTTTATTTTGTTATTTTATCATCATGTCTTGCAAAACAACTGTTCAGCCATTGTTATATTTTACTTCTGTTCATTGTTTTTCAACTGCATTTACAATAATCTACTTGACATTATATTCTTACACACCAAAATTGTATATGTTCTAAATAGGCAAATTTGGAAATCATGCCAGACCTTTACTTCCATAATTTGATATCGATAATCCCAATACTTATCCAGACTGATATGCATTATTAAAACCACAGGCCCTATCTTGCTATAGCTTTTGCATTGCTATATCTAGTAAATAATGGAAAGGTAGGACACTTCAGAAAAAAAAAATCTTGTTTGAAGAAAGTATTGAAGAATCACTAAGTTACGTCAGTGGACAAAATCATAATAAACCTACTTACTAATGTTTATCTCTTTGAAATCAGTATTAAGCAAGAAATATGCATCTTTCCATGAAATCTAAATGTATGCAGGCTGCACGTTAAGATTATCATTTTCTATTTATACTATAACTTTACTTCATTGAAATCAGTCATGGATTCAGTTAATGTGGTCTTTTTGAAGTTGACTACCTTCGATTATTCACTTTATATAACTATCAAACCGCTATAATAAGGTAAGACCTGTGACTAAAACAATTCATTTGCGTATCATTTTTCAAAATTGCAGTTATTGGTTTTTGTAATTTATACAATTTCACTGTCTTTGCCATATTGCTTGCTATCATCGCATTTTGCTGTCATTGCCACATTAATTGATATAATCCATATTGCTGCCATTGCCACATTGGTTAATATCACTCCCATATTGTTGTCATTGCCATATTGATTGATATCATTCCCATATTGTTTGTTATCATTCTAATATTTCTGTCATTGCCATATTAATAAATGTCATCGAAAATAGCTGTCATTGCCATATTGCTTTCTGCCATTGCAAAATTGTTTGCTATCATTCCAATACTGCTGTCATTGCCATATTGCTTTCTGCCATTGCAATATTGATTGCATTCATTCCAATACAACTGTAACTTCCATATTGATTTATGTCATTCCCGTATTGCTGTTATTGCCATATTTGCTATCATTTTATATTGCTGCCATTGTCATATTGCTCGATATCATTGTCATTGTTTCGGTTTGCTATCATTTCATATTGCTGTTATTGTCATATTGTTTGATATCATTCAAATATTGTTGTCATCGCCATAATGTTCAATATTATTCCAATTTTGCTGTCATTGCCATATTGCTTGCTATCATTTCATATTACTGCATTGCCATATCAATTGATATTATTCCAATATTGCTGTTATTGCAATATTGCTTCTTATCATTTAATATAGCTGCATTGACATTTTAACTGATATCATTCCAATACTGCTGTCATTGCCATATTGTTTGAAATCATTCCCATATTGCTGTCATAACCATATTGCTTGCTATCATTTCATTTTGCTGCATTGCCATATCAATTGATATCATTCCAATTCTGCTGTCATTGCCATATTGTTTGAAATCATTCAATTCTTGCTGTTATTACATTATTGCTTGCTACCATTTCATATTGCTGTCATTGTAGTATTGCAGCTCAGCATTTAATACAACTACATTGAAATATCAACTGATATAATTCCAATATTGCTATCATTGCATTATAACTTGCTATCATTATCATACTGTTTGCTGCCAGTAGCAATGCTATATTTATTAATATCATTGCCATATGACTTGATATAGATGCCATATTACTGTCAACACCCTGTTGGTTGATAGCATTGCCACAAAAGTATTAATGTCACAAACGTGACATGCAATCTTTATGTTCTAACCATAGCTGTTGCCATGATTAACTTACAGATTGTAAACTGCTGCATATAACTTGTTCGTTTTATATACATAGTTGAACCGTTTTATACTTTTAGAAATACCTTATTTGACAATTAAAAAAGTTGAAAAAAGTTTACTGTTTAATTGTTATTGGATGTTGATGTGTACCAAACTACCTCATTTTAGTACTTTGATTAAGTATTCCAGCATTTCTTTTCTATGAATAATTCCTGGTCGACCGTCAAGCTACAATCGTGGCATTGATATCACAATTTCAATTTTTTACCTTAAGAATGAGGGCTTACATAGATTTACCATAGCTTGGGATGCTGTGGGTACTTACTGGAAAGTTCAGTTTTAGAGCGAAGAAGTGTTAATTTTCCACATAGATGCTATCTGTAGCAGTACAAACCCTTTCATTCCCAAAAATGACACAGCCCGTATGCTTTTTAAGAATTGTGTAGTTGTGGTATTTATTGTTTGACTGAAAATACAATTTCGAAAGTAAAAGATGTGGATTCGATTGTGAAACGTTTAAACGATCTTACAGTAGTCTTTGTAAAACATTAAACGGCATACAGGTACATATTTCGAAAAATCAGTAGCATTTTATTTGTGAAATATCTGCATATCTGTTTGATCAAACACTCTGTTTTCTCTGTACAACCAATTGCTTTGGGTTTTCAAGAGACGTTTCGAGTGCAGAGAAGGACTTGTAACGCACCTTTTGCAACGAGAACAAGTTTAGTCCGAGTTCATTCAGTGTTCTTAGACTATTGTGACTTTTGAACAGACTGAATCAAACCGATACCACTACTTTCGTCACTGTGCCCAGTGATTTGAAGGGCTCCTTTCATCAGATATAATTGGCCAGGAACAGCTTGATTTGTTTCGTGTACATGTATGCGACCTCAATGTGGCATCATTATATACAACATGCCTGAAAGTAACTATCACTATAATCGACCCTACACATTATACGTATCTTTCATGCGTTTGAGGTGTGGATGAAATATTTTGTCGAGTTACCGCCACAACATTATCCAGAGGGACGTAATATTTTCAATCCGCACTGAAAAACTCATGAAGGACATCTTTTCTTGTATATTACTCTAACTGTGTGGTGTGTTTCTTAAGATTTTTTATTCCGGTTTATTTTTATATTAGCTATATATATAGCTATAGTTTTTTTATGAATGACGTGGATTTTATGAATGGCGTTACGTCAATGCGCGAGAAATGTGTCGTAGCGCGAGAATTTTATTAAAAAAAATAATAAAACTAATACACATATACTTCTTTTGATGTAGGTCACGATGGTTTAGTTCCTATTCGGGAATGGCGTCATGGACGGCAGTTGACATACAATGGCGGATTTAGAAGATATGGGATGAAATATGTTAATGGACGTATAGTAGTACCTGTTGGGGGCATCTATCTGATATATTCATTCGTGGACATGTATGAACCATGCATTGAGGGAACCGGAATACCTAATATCCTTTATCAAAACCAGTCAATTAAACACTCGATTTTTAAATTCAATATTTTAGATAAATATGAAACCGAGCTCATTTCTGGCGTCCAACCTCATCTGAAATCTGCGAATTTGTACTTCAATATTTACAGCAGTTTCATTTCCGCCGTTGTTTCCCTCAATGCAGGTGACGAGCTTGTAGTTAAAGTCAGCAACATCACATACCTAAAATACCCGGATGTAAACTATTTTGGAGTCAATTTAATATGAAAATCAGATGGTCATGGCGAAAGCGCCTGCACGCGGTATGACTGCTAACAAAACTAAACGCTTTCAATTATTTTTCTCTAAAAACTTTCAAACTATTTCAAACTAACGTGTCGCAGTGTTTTTTTTCCTTTTCAATTATTTTAATGTTTTTTTTTGTGTTTTATTCTTAAATCAACAGTTTTGACAAATACAAATAATACATAAGATAAAACAATCTACTCTTATTTCTGTGTTTAGCTAATTGAGTTTTTATGATAAAAATAAGAATTTTAACTGACATTATTTAAACGACACAGACACCACAATAATAAAAACATCGAATAGTTACAGGAATAATAATACAAACACACAGAAAACAGGTGCCGCCACCTATTTTATTCTGATGACCGTAATCTGGCTTATTTTAAATTGCATTTTTAGATTGTACATCACGGCTGAGAAGTTGGGGAGCAGGACAACTTCATTTGATATATTGTTAACGTAAAACAAATTGTACATATGAGTTTAGTTTATCTTGGTATGCGCTAACATACTGCGCCGATTGTATATCATATATATATATATAAAAATATAAAAACTCGATAAAATGATACGTGTAAATTTTATACTTTTTCTGTGTGTAAAACAGTTTTTAATAGTTATTTTTCTTAATTAGTTCAATTAACGATTTTCGTTTTGCAATCATTGATGTGAGGTTTGGGGCAGACTAACTGTAAGACAGAGTAAACAAGTTCAGTAAGAAAGCACATTTTTATTCAATCAGTTTATTATCATCTATTATCATAATTACTATTTTTTTTTAATTTCTAATATCAAATTTAATTAAATTGACTCCAAACGTTTTAAGGTTATTAAAGGTGACCATGACCAGGATTTGTAAAAAAATGATACTAACAGATTTCATATTTTAAAAAATAAACACTTCACATTTAAATTCCCCATACCATTACACATATGATGTAATACATGATGTATCTTTTCTTTAAAAAAAATATACACGGATCACTAAAATTCAGAAAATCTTAATTAAACTTGTAACTTTCATGAAAAAATAAATCTTTTAAATTAAGATTTGCTATGGCCAGGTTGCGGAAGAAACAACACATACACCATTTTTAGATGTTTTTCTTCAAATGTAATAGATAAGTCATCAAGCATTACACATACAATGGAAACAACGAGGTATGACTTACTACTATTGGCAATACATTAATCGTTGCAAAATATTTCTTCAGGTATTTATTATAATTTTATAATATAAAAAAAGTCAATTTAGTTGGTCCATTCAGTTATCAAATGTAGGTTTAAGGACACATTTCAGGATAGGCGGATTTTCAAATACTTTAGTTTTCGAAAGTTTCGTTTTAAAATTTAATACAAGGAAACATGATCGAAATAACGTAATAAACAATGCATGGCATAATATTCTTGGTCAAACACATATAGTTATTTATATATATACGCAATAAAAGGAACATACAGAAAAACACTTTGGCTATCTCCCTTTCTGAAATAAATACATATGATTTCACTGTCGATGTCCTTTAGTAGTCATGAATCTTTAACTGGATCCTACTCATATAAAGCTATCAGTTCTTGAATGTACATTGTCCCTCCTATCCAGGATGTGTTGCATATACAACCATTGTATTGACACCAATTATATTTTCAGTTGAAAAATGTTACGGTCGTGTATATCTGGTTTGCATTGTATTATAATATGCATGTAAATGTATTGCATTAATGTTTGTATTGATATGATCATTATAATTGCCAACATCAGTACTGTTTTATATAAGAATAATATTGGGAAAACAGTAAATTGTATTTTTCATTTATTTTATATATTATTTTAATTATCAAGAGATATTTAGTCGGAATAATTTAAATGGGATCTAATATCCACAAGTTTCACAATCGAAGTAAAATAAACGAGTTTAAATCACAAAAATTGTTAATCTTTAGCTAACTGTACAATACATATAACGCAAGTTTCAAATTAATGTTATAATCCCCTATGGAATTAGACATTTAACGATAAATAATTCAATTTCAGTGAATATGCTGTTAAAAGTCATTACTTCTACATCACGTATTATTATGTTTCTATTACATAGTGTTCTTAACTTGTATTTTGTTTACATGTGTATTAATTAAGCACTATTTGTTAGTTAAACATGATATATACATGTACATATTAACTTGGGTCCTTTCTCCTCTTATCAAAAATTATTGGTTAATTAGGGTGACTTCCGATAGATCCTTTTACTAGATATTTTGGTTATTTAGGGCGTATGACATATGTAACGTCTGAAAACAACGTGATATTATCATAAAAATCGACGTCATTTGTAAGTTTGGGCAAGCACTTTTACGAACGACAGCCGAGTTATACGGAATTCGCAAAACGGTGACTCGGTAGTGATATTACACTACTACATGTAGTAGGTTAATATAAAAATATGTCATGGGTTTATTACACTCAAGCACGGTAAATTATGTGATAAAATACAATAATGGTATAACATATTTTGCATATAAATCATATAGTTATAGAAAAGGCTCAGGCCACAGGTTCTCTCATAAGACCTACTAATACTAGAATGAATAATTCTAAACTTCATAATTATTTAATGAATTCAGGTATTTTTTATACAAAACATATGTATTTTACATTAGATTTTGCCTATAGTCGATACTGATAATTAAATGAAAAAACACTAATACATTTTGTACTTTAATAATGCATCATTCATTGCTTTCTATACTGTTTATATTTGGTTCAATAAAATGGCTTGGATAAATATCGTCTTTGTTTTTTCTTTGGATGCCTTGGTATAAATTATTGCATTTCATCTCGATGGACGAATAACAAAGTTATACAAGTGAAACAGAGAATAGCACAGTTATACAAGTGAAACAGAGAATAACACAGTTATACAAGTGAAACAGAGAATAGCACAGTTATCAAGTGAAACAGAGAATAGCAGAGTTATACATGTGAAACAGAGAATACCACAGTTATACAAGTGAAACAGAGAATAGCGCAGTTATACAAGTGAAACAGAGAATAGTGCAGTTATACAAGTGAAACAGAGAATAGCACAGTTATACATGTGAAACAGAGAATAGCACAGTTATACAAGTGAAACAGAGAATAGTGCAGTTATACAAGTGAAACAGAGAATAGCACAGTTATCAAGTGAAACAGAGAATAGCAGAGATATACAAGTGAAACAGAGAATAACACAGTTATACATGTGAAACAGAGAATACCACAGTTATACAAGTGAAACAGAGAATAGCGCAGTTATACAAGTGAAACAGAGAATAGTGCAGTCATACAAGTGAAACAGAGAATAGCACAGTTATACATGTGAAACAGATAATAGCACAGTTATACAAGTGAAACAGAGAATACCACAGTTATACAAGTGAAACAGAGAATAGCGCAGTTATACAAGTGAAACAGAGAATAGCACAGTTATACAAGTGAAACAGAGAATAGCACAGTTATACATGTGAAACAGAGAATAGCACAGTTATACAAGTGAAACAGAGAATAGTGCAGTTATACAAGTGAAACAGAGAATAGCACAGTTATCAAGTGAAACAGAGAATAGCAGAGTTATACATGTGAAACAGAGAATAGCAGAGTTATACATGTGAAACAGAGAATAACACAGTTATACAAGTGAAACAGAGAATAACAGAGTTATACATGTGAAACAGAGAATAGCACAGTTATACAAGTGAAACAGAGAATAACACAGTTATACATGTGAAACAGAGAATACCACAGTTATACAAGTGAAACAGAGAATAACACAGTTATACAAGTGAAACAGAGAAAAGCGCAGTTATACAAGTGAAACAGAGAATAGTGCAGTTATACAAGTGAAACAGAGAATAACACAGTTATACATGTGAAACAGAGAATAGCACAGTTATACAAGTGAAACCGAGAATAGCACAGTTATACAAGTGAAACAGAGAATAACACAGTTATACATGTGAATCAGAGAATACCACAGTTATACAAGTGAAACAGAGAATAGCGCAGTTATACAAGTGAAACAGAGAATAGTGCAGTTATACAAGTGAAACAGAGAATAGCACAGTTATACATGTGAAACAGAGAATAGCACAGTTATACAAGTGAAACAGAGAATAGTGCAGTTATACAAGTGAAACAGAGAATAGCACAGTTATCAAGTGAAACAGAGAATAGCAGAGTTATACATGAGAAACAGAGAATAGCACAGTTATACAAGTGAAACAGAGAATAACACAGTTATACATGTAAAACAGAGAATAGCACAGTTATCAAGTGAAACAGAGAATAGCAGAGTTATACATGTGAAACAGAGAATAGCACAGTTATACAAGTGAAACAGAGAATAGCACAGTTATACATGTGAAACAGAGAATACCACAGTTATACAAGTGAAACAGAGAATACCGCAGTTATACAAGTGAAACAGAGAATAGCGCAGTTATACAAGTGAAACAGAGAATAGTGCAGTTATACAAGTGAAACAGAGAATAGCACAGTTATACATGTGAAACAGAGAATACCGCAGTTATACAAGTGAAACAGAGAATAGCGCAGTTATACAAGTGAAACAGAGAATAGCACAGTTATACAAGTGAAACAGAGAATACCACAGTTATACAAGTGAAACAGAGAATAGCGCAGTTATACAAGTGAAACAGAGAATAGTGCAGTTATACAAGTGAAACAGAGAATAGCACAGTTATACATGTGAAACAGAGAATAGCACAGTTATACAAGTGAAACAGAGAATAGTGCAGTTATACAAGTGAAACAGAGAATAGCACAGTTATCAAGTGAAACAGAGAATAGCAGAGTTATACATGTGAAACAGAGAATACCACAGTTATACAAGTGAAACAGAGAATAACACAGTTATACAAGTGAAACAGAGAAAAGCGCAGTTATACAAGTGAAACAGAGAATAGTGCAGTTATACAAGTGAAACAGAGAATAACACAGTTATCAAGTGAAACAGAGAATAGCAGAGTTATACATGTGAAACAGAGAATAGCACAGTTATACAAGTGAAACAGAGAATAACACAGTTATACATGTGAAACAGAGAATACCACAGTTATACAAGTGAAACAGAGAATAACACAGTTATACATGTGAAACAGAGAATAGCACAGTTATACAAGTGAAACAGAGAATAGCACAGTTATACATGTGAAACAGAGAATAGCACAGTTATCAAGTGAAACAGAGAATAGCACAGTTATACATGTGAAACAGAGAATAGCACATGTAACATTATGGGATGCTACTGAGATGTTAGAATTGAAGATACTTCATTTGACATAAATAAATATATCGATATATGTATGTATTGAGAAACATTGAACGTATAAGTGAGGAAGTCTTGAATTTTGAATCTATGACAGTTTAATGAGATAGGATGACAGTTTACTGGAGATAAATGATAGCCTAGGGTTATCTTGATGTATTGCTGTCAAGGTAATTGTGGGCTGGACTTTAAGATCGGTAATTGGTTAACTGACCAATAGTAATATAGGAATTAATTGTCCAATGAGAGAATAGCTGTTTATTCATTCAGGGAATGGTTTTAGCATAGAGTGGACAGAGAGTTGAGTTTGAGCCACGGTCAGAGTAAGATGTTAGTTAGACTAGGTTTAGTTTAAACGAGCAGTAGCGAGTTTAAAAATGTTAGCTTGTGACTTTGAACTTATGAGAACTTTATATTTATGTGAATAAAATTTACTTATGATATACAAGAGTTGTTGAGTCGATTATGCGACACACAGTTATACATGTGAAACAGAGAATAGCACAGTTAAACATGTGAAACAGAGAATAGCACAGTTATACAAGTGAAACAGAGAATAGCACAGTTATATGTGAAACAGAGAATAGCAGAGTTATACAATAGCACAGTTATACATGTGAAACAGAGAATAGCACAGTTATACAAGTGAAACAGAGAATAACACAGTTATACATGTGAAACAGGGAATAGCACAGTTATACAAGTGAAAAAGAGAATAGCACAGTTATACAAGTGAAACAGAAATAGCATAGACAATATTTACCGCCAAAGTACTATTATTACTAATACTAAGTACTATCTATATCCATACACTTAATAGCATTTGAAGTTAGCTTTCAACGAGGTGCTCCAACAGAAACACTAGATAACCGTCATTGTGACGTATCATGACGTCATAAATACAGCTCATCTTACATTTATTCACGTTCACCTTTAAATTATCTTCGTCTCATGAGATGTGAGTTTCCATTTGTGAATCTCAACAACAAAATCAAATATAATATACATGTATCTCAAAAATCAATAAGGCGCTGACTTTCAGGTTATAATGTTGATAAAAGCATGACTACATGTATGCAAAATTATTTATTCTAAAGAAATTAAACCTGCTGTCTTATATATGTTAATATATAGCAGCTATTAAAACGAAACGATGACAAAGATATTTGATTTATATTGGAATGGTTCTTCAATGAATTATTTAAATTATTTCATATATTATTATGATAAGTTTATTGTTGCACCTTACCTGGTACACATTCTACAACTCAATTGAAAAAATGTGATTGTGTTGTAAACTTATCTTGAATACCAATGCAATGTGGGTAAGGATTGACTAATCTTAAAATTATAACCTGTTTATTGCGAAAGCTTATTATTCAAACGAGAAAGTCATTATCAATTTGCAGAGATTGGTGTGCTCGAGTACTGGTTAAACTTTCAGAATCCCAGGAAAGAGTGGTTAGGTTCAATGATCGTCTGTTAGTCCTTGATGGCTAAATACTAAAACAAAACAGCAAACTAAAATCATGGCAGATCTTATTTCATCGATTAAAGACGCCAAATACCAAAGATATAAATACAACAATGTTGTCTGTATGCTGTTTGAGAAAATGCACCTATTGATCACACACCACACGCAACCTCTTTCCACTGCAATACACCGATATATCACCTGCATATATATAGCATATGCGGCATATGTTTGAATAGTTGTAATATAGACTCCATGGTTACATCACAATATACTTAACGAATACCGGTCGTCTGCTCATCATAATGATTTTTTAGGGTTATTTCAATTATCCCAAATTTGTATCATATTACGACTGGCAGACTACGATAGATTATAAAAAAATCACCAAAGTATGTTAATGCTCATCTGCATTGTGCAATCGAGTGCATGGCTATCCAGTTGCCAACTGAGTAAATAAGAAAAGATAACTCCTACAAGCTTAACAAAACACGTATATATAAAGAGTCATTGTTGGATTGTCTTTCTTAGTCCCGTAAGTTGCTTAAAGTTGTTTATAATTCCCGATGAGTGTTTTTCAAATGATAATGACATTGTATATAATTTATTATATATGATGTTGACACCGATTCTATTGAGTTGGTTCATGTCATAGTCTTTTGTCCTTCTTTTGTAGCTAGGCGCGTTCGCTGTAGTCTGGATTATACATTTATGTCTGGTTGTTCACAAATAATTATCTCCATATATAGATGTATATATAGTTTAAACTTATTTATTTTACTTCGATTGGGAAACAAGTTCTTACAACTTAGAAAAATCACGCACAAGGTCTTCCTGGGTAGAACCAGTACAAAGCATATGCGGAAAGTGTCTTGCTCAAGGACACTACACATAGTCGTGGCGAAGGATCACACGCGACCCTCCGATCATGAGTTCGGTGCTCTACCACTGGACCACGTGCTTCACATGTATATATATCTACGATACCGTTTTAACTTATTATAGTTATGTAGTCAAAATATTGAAAAAGGTAATTCTATATAATACAATAATACAGAAGTACATGTATGTTGCATTGACCAATATTCATTTTTTATAGCGAATATCACACCATAATCAACAGTTGACATCCCATACATGTATAACTAATTATCTATTTATACTGCAACAACCTCTCACGAGGATTATCTACTGTATAACCCATCATTATAATTATTTATTTATCAGTTTTATAACGATAGCAGTTACCTATTTATACCGCAGCAACCTCTCACGAGGATTATCTACTATATAACCCCATACTTTAATTATTTATTTATCAGTTTTATAATGATAACAGTTACCTATTTATACTGCAGCAACCTCTCACGAGGTTTATCTACTATGTAACCCGTTACTTTAATTATTATTTATCAGTTTTACATGATAACAGTTACCTATTTATACTGCAGCAACCTCTCACGGGGTTTATTTACTATGTAACCCGTTACTTTAATTATTATTTATCAGTTTTACATGATAACAGTTACCTTTTTATACTGCAACAACCTCTCACGAGGATTATCTGCTGTATAACCCATCATTATAATTATTTATTTATCAGTTTTACATGATAACAGTTACCTATTTATACTGCAACAACTTCTCACGAGGATTATTTACTATATAAGTCATCATTATAAATATTTATTTATCAGTTTTATATGATAGCAGTTACCTATTTATACTGCAGCAACCTCTCACGAGGTTTATCTACTATGTAACCCGTTACTTTAATTATTTATTTATCAGTTTTACATGAAAACAGTTACCTATTTATACTGCAACAACCTCTCACGAGGATTATTTACTATATAAGTCATCATTATAATTATTTATTTATCAGTTTTATATGATAGCAGTTATCTATTTATACTGCAGCAACCTCTCACGAGGTTTATCTACTATGTAACCCGTTACTTTAATTATTTATTTATCAGTTTTACATGAAAACAGTTACCTATTTATACTGCAACAACCTCTCACGAGGATTATCTGCTGTATAACCCATCATTATAATTATTTATTTATCAGTTTTATATGATAGCAGTTACCTATTTATACTGCAACAACCTCTCACGAGGATTATATACTATATAACCCCATACTTTAATTATTTATTTATCAGTTTTATAATGATAACAGTTACCTATTCTCAAACAGTGAACATCGAAAATGTTAATATGTATTACAAAGGTTAATAACTATCATCGACTAAATGGATAAATAGCGCCATGTATGTTTTCACTTAAGAAGCAAATGAACAAAGAGAAATTGGGTTATATTGAGATTTTATAATAGTTCTGTGTGAATATTTAACTATTTACGCCGTTTTTATTTTCATTTTTCTTCTTAACATTTTTATTTTTTATATTCAACTTGTTTGGGGGAGGGGGTATCTTTTCTTTCATCTTTTCTTTTTTATATTCACATTCAACATGATTCAAAATGATTCTTTTATGATTTTAGTCCCCTATAATTACTGATTATATATTAAAATAGGATTGTTGATTATGATATGATATGTAATAAAATAATCTTTGTATTTATTTGTTTTTGTGCACAACACATCACATTTAACAGCTGAAATCTCCATATTTGTATGTAATCAGTTTAATGATAGCTGTGTTTATATTGCAAAGATGTTATCTATAGAGTAAAACGTGTATATAGTTTTGTGAAATTAGTATGTAAGTAATAACGGTCTGAATAAAGTAGCTTTCATTTCTGTACATATAACACAATTATAAATGTACAGCATTTGTATAATATTGTTAACTTCCCTTTATTTCATTTAATTTCAGATGATGCCGACTTAGACCTGGTACCTATTTGTAAATGGCTTCAAAACGTAAATGGACGGATTGCTGTTCCCGTTACTGGTACCGATCAATAGTAACCGTACATGTATGAACCATGTATTAAAGAAACCAGCAGTATTATTGATTATTTTCGCAAAATTCGCTTATCAGCATTAATTTTGCAAAAATGAATTTGAGTACTGCTGTCATTAAAATATCAACTTTACAATGATCTTATTAAGATAATCAAATACAATTTTAGACAATTACCATAACATATTTTTCATACTTTCTTCTAAATATGGATAAAATCCAATATACATTAGATGAGATATCGGCCACAATCCTAGGTAATTTGTTAGCTGTTTTGTTTAGTATGTGTAAACTAACATTACAATTAACTTACACTATTTAACATCTCTTTTCGTACGTACGTGTCTAAAGATACATTGTATTATATTTGAATCCAGTATTAACTATTCTATAAGAAATAGATTGCAATTAATAGATTATAAACATAAAGGAGAAACGATATGCCCAACAGGAGATCTATCGTTTAAAGGACGCAGTCACGTGAGCATCATGAACATAATTAACATACGGAATAATAAGTACAGTACAGATATAAAGGTTAAAAGTTACAACATGGGCCATTGTCTTGGAAAGGCACGTTAGTGTGTTTAAATCTAGTTAAAAGTAGAATATCTTACCTGCAATAATGTATATGATGGCTTTTCTGCAACAGATAAACTAATTTACACACCAACAGCATGTGCAGGGGTGTATCGTCCAATTCTCAATATACTATCATGTAAGGAAGATAACTGCTGAGGTAATGATAGACCTGAAAGATATAGAGACAATAGATTTAAATCCCGTATATAAAGAAGCAAAGCTGATAAACCAAAGTTTGTATATGTACAAACAAATGTCCAATATTAAATTGGTGTTTTTTGTTGTTAATAAACTACCGTTCTGGACGAACACCAGACCTAAGCATGAAAGTGTTAAAATGAGCGTTTTACGCCGGATACAAAACACAACAATCTTGATCGTTATCGTTTTTTTATATTGATTAAATCATTTTAAAGGTTTGTTATTCACCAAAGAAGTGAGCATTAAGTTTAACTGTTGTTGCTACATATTGTTATGTCCCATATTTTGACAGTACATACTTTATCGGACAATTTGATAATGTACTCATTTCATGTCAAGTTAGTTATAATCATTTAGCTGAATATTTAAGCTTTCAACAACGTCAATGTTTACCTAATAATATGATAAGATAAAGCTTGCTATATGTAAACACTTCATTGTTTTTGTTTGGCCATCGCCTAGTTGACCATGTCAACTTCAGAAGTCAGCATCGCTGTATATTTATTGATATTTAAAGTCTACAGAAGATATTATTCTTACCTAAGTATAAGGACCATATAAAATAAGTATTTGTTTTTTGACTTGTAGCAAATTTTAATATTACTTCATTCAATTTAATGTTTATGATCATGAATGGCAAATTTTCTGACATATTTCTTTAGAGCGAGAAGAGCTCGAACCTTCGACCTTAGCGATGGAAGGTAAGTGATTCTGAGACGGCACCTTAGATTGCTCGGCCGCGGAGGATCCCCGCCCCCCCCCCCCTTTATTTATTGAATGTGACAACTGAAAGTAATATATATTAGAGTTTTCACGTATAACTTTTAATTATTTCTACTTTGAAAATGCTATATAGTGCTATATTATGCTATATTATGTTATTATAATTATAAAAATAAAAGAGTAAAACATAGATCGTTGTTATAGTCATATTTCCACCACCAGTCTGGTTAGTATTAAATTTTAAGTTAAATACTACTAAGTTAATTATTTATTCCGGATGTCAGTTTTATTTACATCTTATAGTGTTGACCTATTGGCTTAGGCCACAAACATACACGAGGCACGCTACCAAAGCTCGTCATAATATCATCAATTTAGAAAAATGAGCGATCATGTCCAATCAAAGAAACTGTTTTCTGTTCTGTGTTGACAAAGTGATAGTAAATTTCTGATAGTAGACTTTCGAAATACTGTATTCATACATCGAATTCTAGGCATTCGTTTTTTTGTTCTAAATTCACTATTAAATCAGAAAATTCTTTCTAACTGTTCTAAATTACATCAACAGTGTCATTTAAATCACAAAATAAAGAGTAAAATAAGAAAAATCTTCAAAACGTTGTGATTTTTCATGAAATTTCAATGTAAATATGCACATATATGCTTTATTTGAGGCATAAACTTTCCTAAATGTGTTTTTTATGAAGGAAATGTCTCCAATTTGCCATTGAAGACTAGGTGAGTGTTAAAAAGAGGTTATTTTACCCACAATTAACTTTTTGGAAAATCACCCCCATCTCACTCAAGTCTCTCTTAATTGATTTTTGTTCATTATTCTATAGTAAATAATTAAAGTTTGAAGGCGTGTCATTCATAGAGAATCCCAAATGAAAGAAGTGAAACTTTTTACTGTTTGTCAACCTCTGCACTATCAAAATATGCTGAGGAAAGTATGGTCATGTGTCATATAAAAGACTTATTTTCTTTTCAGTGTGTACACTGTTGACAAAGTGAAAGTAGACTTTCGAAATCATGTATTCATACCTCAATTTCCAAGCATCACTTTTTGTTCTAAATTCACAGTTCAAACATGACAATGCTATCAAAATGTTTAAAATACATCAATAATGCAATTCAAATAACAATAAGAGCATTAAAATAAGAAAACAAACATTTTTAAATAAGAAGAAACAATGGGTATTTATCACCGCCATTGTGCGACTACCCCACGGAAGCGCTTCCTGTGCTTAATTGTGTACAGTTCTATAGAGATATGCACTTCTGGAACACTCAACACATTGGTAATGTTCTAAAAGTGTCTTGTTTCCATAGATTGTCCTCTATTAGCCCAAATATGCAGGAAAAATACTACTACATGATTTGAAAATAACAACGTGTTTGATTTTTTATCTCTGCTTCAAAATAGCTGTTAGTATATGTATATGAATATTTTTATCTTGACTCTGTTCAAATTTCAATGGTGATTAACAACCAATTACAGGAATTACACATTATTTTAGCTCGATTGTCAGGTACACGCCCCAGAGTCCGTTTTCTGGGTAGAACCAGTGACCTATCGACATTAAGTCACTGGTAGAACCAGTACTGAGAGCTGTTTGTGAAAGACCATAGGTTCGGACGTTGGATCGAACCCATGATCTCTGGCGTGAATGACCAAAGTTATATTCGTGACGAGCAATCTGAACACTTCCTTCCCTGTTTTCCAATCTGTCAGTTAATATAAACATAATTCACCCATTGCTGATATGTGGTGAATTAATGCTTTCAGTATTAGAGGTGTCCAAAGGCGTCTATATGAAGTAAAGGGTTAAAGGAATGATACTTTCTACAAATCAACACAATGCTGCCAATCACAAAAGAAAATTACACCAATCACAATGGAGAGTTATGGTATAAACCATAAATAAATTTATATATTTCAATGCGTGGAGCGGTAGATAAGAATGTGACCTCTTCAAAGAGTAGCAAGATAGTAGTACTTAAGATCACAGTAAGAATTCCATACGATCATATATGCAGCGCCGTAGTTAGTGAAAGTTATAGAAATTCCTCGGCATAACTGAGTCAATATTAATTCCGGTTGTCACACAATAACGAGGAAAGCGTCAACTACACGCTGAAGATTCAAAGGAACTAAGCCTGTTTTGATAATTCAATAGTGTTTAACGCAATTTTCAACACATTTTATTGGTGGATGAAGACCTCAGAATAATAAGTAGAACCACCCTCTTTCCGCAAAGACTTTACTTTACTTTACTTTACTCCGCACTTTAGACCACTCGACCCGAGAAGACCTTTTCTGTTGATAAAATTCACGTAATGATTCCCAAATGTGGTTTTAAACATGAAAAAAGACATGGTAAACCAATATAGAAGTTAGGTAAAGACTATTCATGTTGCATTCATGTCGCACTAGTGATATCACAGTATATCAGTACGGTATTATTTTTGCAAAAAATAAGAATATGCCTGACATAATCTGTAATAACGGTAGTCCTGTTTAAGATTGTCTTTTAGAAACAAAGAGTTTACGTTCATTAAAATCCACAAAGGAGCAGCATTGTCTGGTATAGAGAATGTGAATGAAATGTAAACCACAACTTTAACTCGGAACAAACACAGGACAGTGAAAAATGACTAATACTAAGACTCATCGCTAAATTTGAAAAGCTAAAACATCACATGTCAGTGTTGTGGCGATTGTTATCTTGGGCCAACATAGTTCGAAATAACAGAATCAAAGCTATGTACACTCTAGTAAAATCAATATAAATTCAATCAGTATCTTTGCCGGCATTTTTATAAATCTCGATTCATTTTATCAGCTATTTACTGCCTCAAATATCTGACATTATAACATGTCAATAGTTTTATATCAATAACTGTTGAATACATTTAAACCTTATCTTTAACAGTTCTTCTAACGTTATGATATGAATGATATGTATACCTAAAATCAAGTCGACCTACAAACCTTATTTTCGATATACATGAAGATACAACTCTATCTTTGCTTTAATTAATGCATTGCTTCTCAAATAATATCGAAAGTGTATGTCAACAGTCGTATATAGTAAAATTGCCAAATGATATTACAAATGTTATCGTTTTCTTGTGCTTTTCATTGATGTTTATCGATATGTTTCCATACTTACTGCATTTCTATATAACGCCACCTGCCGTATTCTGAGGTGTTTCTTCCTTAATAAAACTAGACATGTGTTGGAAATGGCAATGGTCTCCTTACAAAACAAATAATACATTATGAAACACTAGGAAATTTATTAAGATATTAATGTTTAGGTAAATTAATGATAGCCTAAAGTGAGAAATAAAGACGACTGTAAACACAAACTGTCTTACACGATCAAATTGGTTTACTTCCTGCGTTATATCAGTCATACTATAATGCAGAAGATTTCAACGACAAATATAAATTATATACCACTGGCAAATGTCCCAGTGTTTTTCCTATCATGCGATTACAATATGTTTAAAAAAATCTCTTCGCGGAGGTAGAGCTATATATATTAATAGCTTACCTCATCTGCTATTGTTTTTTTTAATATATATGCAATGTAGTATTATTTATTTCCAATATCCAATAGGTAAACAGGTCCGTCTATACAATGCATAAGACATTTATATGTTATAGTATTTTATAAATGCTATAGACTAGTTTAGTGATACATATGGTATCAAATATTATATTTAAATTGAATCGAAAGTAAAAGTACAGAAGGCGGTTAACTTTATTGGTCGTACGAATAGTGTACAGTGAAGTTTTATAAACGCAGTGTTGAAGGAAGTCAAACAATAAATCATGACTTTACTTTTCTTTAAATAATCATTTCTAAAATTATTAAAAAAGAATCAAAATTGAATTGTAATGCACGATACTGGGGTTTGACATTGAGTAAAGTTTCTTTTAAAAACATGTGTTTAATTCGAATAAATCAATCAAATACGATGTTCTTTATATTTTAAATTTAAATTTCAAATAAATTGGTTATCGTTATTTTGCGTACAACTTTTAATATGCATATCAGTGTCCTTGATCAAAATTACATCTGTACTGTGCATACTATCTGTTTACCTTTCAATGTCACATTATTCTATAAATGGGTCGATATAATGCTTAATGTAAGTTAAATTCATATAAATTGTATACATTTGCGTCCAAGTCCAAAAAAGTTCGCGAAAATGTTTATCATTTATAAAAAGATGTTTCTTTCTTTAATGTTTACTTCATGTGACAACCAATGGAATCGCTTCAATTTTCAAAATCTCAGAAGTTCGTCATCACTGCGCATGCGTGAATTACATTACACAGATTCCACCTTTTTTCAATTCTGAACGAGTAATGTACAAAGTACACAGCCCGCGCGAGCTATACTTATATACCGCCTTAGCAACGGATGGGCTTCAAACATCATTCATCTTATTTTTCATTATAACTCCTCTCAGAGCCCTGAGAGCTACATAAACTGTCAGTCAAATGACGTTTAACACTAAGCAAGTTAGTTTGCATTAAGTAAAAATTAAATTTAGTAGTGGCCGCTTTCTCTTCGTTTCTTAATTGCTAAATTTTCATTTGTTTATTATATCTTCAAAAACTTGTTTTGCTGCTTCATTGATCGGTAAGCAAGAGCAATATTAATCCTAAACCTTTCACATAAACAATACCAAAATGATGCACATATTACGATGTATCACGTTTTGTATATAAACAAAATTGATTTTGAATAAAGTAAATGTTTTGAAAACAATATCATGTGTCATCAGTCCGTTAAGAATGATGCAAATTGTAGCCATATACCATCTATATGAAAGTGATGTATACGTTATAACATTAATTGTCAGAACCAGTATTGAGCACTGTTTCTGTGACGTCAAACGTTTAGGCCTGTAATAGATTGTCGCGCTTCTAGTGTAAGAAGCCAACACGCTCTCCACTTAACTAACACTGACCTGTGGGGAATAGCAACATCGTAATCAAACTATTTTTCATCCAATCAGCTTATCTTGATATTCATTTTTTTATAAACACCAGCTATGTCGGGCGGACTCTGTAATTTGTTTAGCCAATGAACTGCGGACTAGACATTCCAGAAGACATCACGTGACAAAAGAAAAAATAATAGTCATGAACTCGAACGTTTCATTTCCCATGAACCTAGTAACCTGCATACTAACGCTATGATTTTGTTAAAACATCAATTAATAAGACTTTCCAAATACTTAAAGATAACATTATAGTCCTAAAATCCGTAGCTTACACGTCAATGGATTGCTCAGTCAATAACGTGTATGTTTGTCATGAACTTTGCTCTACGCCCATGCATCTCCAAATTCGGAATATGTGGGGAAGTAGTCAATACAGAGATATGGTAAGTTAGATACTGATTAACCGCTAACGGGTCTCGGGAACGATGACAATGTACACTGACTTACGTTATACACAACAAACGGAATCCGACTAGTATTCAATTGTTATCATATATGGGACAATGGTGACCCACTAACATTGGGTTTGTTTACATTTTACATGGAGCACTCATTGTGCAAAAAATTATACACACATCACATGCTTTCATATCGATAACCATTGAAACTAGATATTGACTGCTAAAGGTTACCGTAGCTATGTGCATTTCTATATTAATTTTAATAAAAAAGAACACAGAGCACCATAAATATATGAATATGAATGATTTGGTATATCAAATTCACCAAAACGTGACAATAAGATATATTTTAATCGGAATGGTGATCGTCAAACAAAAATATTCATTTTAAAATTAGACAGCACTTAAATCCTGCTTGACGATCTTCGGAATGAAAAACGAATTTATATCACTCCTATGGAGCGTCACAGACGTCGTAGTCCTAAGCGCAAGATCATTTTTAGTGTAACCTGCACGCGTAGATTATTTTGGCATGATTGTATAGATCAGCCAGTCAAGGGAAGAAGCAAAAGTGACATTTTTTTATAGTTTGTAGCTTAATATAGGTAAAATTATCCTGAAAGCATATAAATGGGAAAAAGCAAGTATGGCTGCTTAAGTCAAGTGGCAGCTTAATAGAGATGACCGCTTACACAGGTTATATGTCAGATATATTCGACATGATTTAGTCAATATAAAAAATCTGATACAATCCTGATACACTTATTCATTTAAGAGATATGTGGAGCGTGGTCCAATGGTAAAGTATCAGAACCATGATCGGAGGATCGTCGATTTGACGGCTATGTGTGGTATCCTTGATCAAGACTTTTTTCTGCATATGTTTAGTACAGGTTCTACCCAAGGCAGGCATCGAGCGTTATGTGTATAAGTTGTAATAACTTGCATCACAATAGAAGTAAAGAAAATACGTTTAAACTAAATTAAAGAAATAAGTTTGTCACAAAATCTTCCGGTATTATATCCTCAAATATTAAACTGCCGTATGTGCCTTTAATCAATACAATCTTATCGGTGCTCACTGTGCGTTTAAAATGTCACGTGACGTTTCGTTTATAACTACGATATACAACAAATAAACTCCAATGTTTGGTGCGGGCTAGGCATGTGATAGTGTAGTCTGATTTGATTATCCAAATTCGAGTTTATATCTATATCTAGCGAATATTGATAGTCTGGTCAAATGTTTAATCGCCATAGTTCTGGGCATGACCGTTGGAGTGCTTAGTTCAGTTTTGGGGCTTCTCTGGTCCATTCCGGATATTCCAAATGCCGTGCCAAACAACATTTGTCTACCTCAGACAGTAAACGCCGAGGGCGGTATCAATGGTTTAACGTGCGGAAATGTAGCAGACGAATTGCATAACTATTTTCTTCAAGTACGTACACTTTCATTATCTATCATGAATGCTTTTTAAACGTTCACGCTGTCTTATTGTAGTATTTAATTGAATCACAAATTAAGTTTAATAGGAAATACATTCCAAACTGGTTATTGCATTCTTTTTTATAAACAGTATGTCAATATTCAATCAAGTATTATCAGTTTTGTCATGTTCACTATTGTGGTTAGATTATCAACCCCTGTGTGGTTCAAGGTATACGAGTAATAGTAAGAATAGAATCACTGTGGCTCATGCATGTCGTAAGAAGCGAAAATTTAAGTAATGCAAAATAATTTGCTGAAACTCTGCAGATTGCAGATATCAATATTTTTGGTTTGTTTGAATATTCATTTGTAGATGTATTGTTTTAATATGTATGTTAATTTGTTGTTTTTGTAGATGTAAAATGGCCCTGTAATCTTCCTTCCTGTTGAATAACCTATAATGTGTCGGTACGCCGTAGAACCCCATTCATTCATTCATTCATTCATTCATTCATTCATTCAATCAAGCAACATATTTAAAATATACCTTGCAATCTTTAATCTCTTTTCACTATGTTATTTACATTCGTCTGCACTTGAGTGACCGAATATGCAAACAAATACCTCCGGTTAAAGGTATCTATAAATAGCTTCATATCTAGTTACGGCTGTACGCTCTAGTTAACGTCTCATATCATAATACAATGTACTTCAGGGTATCGCAAAAGAGTATCATGTCCTTGAACTACAAGAAAAAAAAGAATCGGAAAAAGAAGGTATACATGTTGTTTTCATCAATAATTTGCAATTCATACTTTCAACATTTATAAACCTTGTATTGATTAATTGACTATCTTATCTCTCTCTCGCTCTTTCTCTCTCTCTCTCTCTCTCTCTCTCTCTCTCTCTCTCTCTCTCTCTAATTCTCTCTCTTTCTCTGTATGTCTCTCTGTCTCTGTCTCTTTCTGTCTCTGTCTATCTCTATCTATATATGTATGACCCATTCATTGCACCATCAGTTCAGTTGTTTTTTTCAAACCCTTGGCAAGATTTATAAATATATTATATATATTTTAATAATAATTTAATAATTATTTTATTATATATATATATAACAAATTTTTGGGATACTACCGTTATATTGGTTATGGGCGCGTGGTCGCGCGCATTTGCAGCGCATATAGTTAAAAGTTTTAGTTTGTAATATTTTACAGTAGGTTTCTCAGTCTGTTTGCAGTATTTTATATATAGAACATTGTTTGTTCTTGTGTTGTATTGTTGTTGTCCTCTGATGAAGGCGTAAAGTCGAAAGCTAACTAAGGACATCTCGTTATAAGTTTTAGTACTGTAAAATGATTTAAATCCTCTTTAATCACTAGGTGAAAGTATTGTCCAACTATTCTATACATATTCGTCTCTTGCATTCACCTTAATTCTGATTCTTATCTATCCACTCTCCGATCTGGTCGACAATCTGTTCACCCTAATTCGCCAATGTGTCCGTAAATATGCATGTCCGTATTGTTTAATTTTAAATATACATTTATCGCAACCACTTCGATATCTTTGCTCGAATCGTCTCTATACCCTATGGTTATATATGTATTGAAACAAAAAATTGACCTTTCTAAAATGCATTCAGTTGTTTTAAAACAAAACTACAATGACATGTGTTTTATCCGCAGACCGCCCTGTTAGCCTGAAATATTATTTTGAAAGAGACCAACAGCAGATGAAACCCGCAGCAAGGTTCACCGGAGATAAAGTCAAAGCGGAAGGTAAGTTACTTGATTATATATCGACAAACACACTAAAAGAACAATACAAATATGCTTTAAAAGAATAAATACATCGGATTAAATACATGCACATCATTATTTCATCATTTAGTGTATTAATCAGTATTTTATTTTCGATCGTAACAACTCATGAGATATAACTGTAACATGATTAAAATAACAACAGGTTTCACTAAACATCTCAAGGTCTGAGTTTCAAAAAAAATGTCCAATTTCTCGTAATTATAACTTGAATTGATTACACATTAAATGACCACAAAATAATTGAAGTCATAAGACATCAATGGTAGAGGAAAACAATGATCAATGTAAATGAAGTTATAGCATTGCAAATATTTCAGTTCAAGTTGCGATATCTAGTGAAAATACATTAAAAAAGTATGGAACAGCGCTCTGAAGTTGTAAAAGACAAACATTTCAAAAGTCATAAAGTAACTAATTTGTTAAAATTTCTAAACATTATTTGAGTTTCAAAACAGAGGTCACCAGATTAGCAGGATTTTGATCAGTATTTTATTTCAGGTAATGCAAATAAGAATCTCGACCTTGAATCTATCCGAAAGTGGCTTCATGGAAGGCGCCTTACAGACAGAGGAGGATTCCGAAGGTACGGGATAAAGTACAACAAAGGCAGAATAGAAGTCCCCGTAGGTGGCACATACCAAGTATATTCTTTCCTTGATTTGTACGAGCCTTGTGATGGCATAAAAGGTATACCAGACGTTCAGAACATCAATCAGTCAATAAAGCATTCAATTTACAAATTCAACATTGAGGACGATCATGAAACAGAACTTATCACAGCTGTTCAACCTCACATAAATTCAGCAAACAAGTACTTTAACATATACAGTAGCTACATCTCGTCTATTGTCAAGCTAAGAGCAGGCGAGGAGTTGGTAGTGAAAGTAAGCAATATCACGTATTTGAGTTACCCAGATGTTAATTTTTTTGGAGTGAACTTGATTTGACAACGAAGGCCATGGCGAAGGTTCCTGCACGTGGTATGGCTGCTTTAACCGATCACCTTCAACACACATACCTTCAGAAATACTAAATATTTACAAGTATGAATCGCGTAGTTACGAAAATTTATGACACAAATTGATGCCAAAGTCTTCAAAAAATACTTTTTCGCTTTATAAAGAAATGTTATCCGTAACTACACATAAACGTCAACGGTAACAGATGTGAGAAAATATGATAAGTTATATAAATATAAACGCGTATAGCTACAGTGATAGATGCCAAACCTCTAAGCGTATATGGAACGACATACAGAACTTTTATCTTTCATATAAACTGTTACTAAATTATTGTATAAACAACAACATTTAATCTACTATGATATAATTGCATGCCGTATTATACAATACATATGTATGTGAATTTAAATATTATATATTGTAGTATACGGGTTAGTAGTTAAACTTGAGAGATTGTTTCCCAAATATATTCTAATTGAACGACAAGGACACTTTGCGGATAATATCATATAGCATAAATATTTTACATGTGGAATATAAAAAAATACTAGAACATGTATTTGCAGCGAACCATGTACATTTATATACATATTTAAATATATGAGGTTCATATCCTTAAATTTAATTTTATCTTAGTTCAATACAAATACTCTGCTTGCCGCATTTTACCTTGATAGGTACGGTTGTTTATTAATATTTTTGGTCTAAAACATTTCAAATTACACTTCAGCGAACTATCGAAAATTAATTCCTTATCATCATATTAATGTTAAAATCTTCTTATGAAAATTGAGTTAACCGAAATTACACTAAATGGGTGCCTACAATACTATTTGACATTTTCAAGATGTCTTTTACACAGTATTTTAGGCATCTATTTAATGAATTGGCAATACTTTTATAAAACATTCGATTATGAAGAAATTACTAAAGTCTTACTTTCTGACAGTTAAAATAAAAACAGGGAGTTATTAATTTAGTGGAAATAGAACATGATTACGATTAAAAAAAGATGTTCTTATATTATACATGTACAATAAATATGAGTGTTAAATGAAATGTGATATATACATGTTTACAAAGCTAAAGATTTGCCTGTTTGTGTTCTTGTTCCATTTCAATGATATATTGTTTAAAAATATTTTTTTTTATACCGTGTCTCGGTTTACTTGCGTTTAGCATATGCTATTATTTTTTGTTTATTCAGTACGTAACAGCCTTTGATCTATAGTGTTATGTACTAGATGAGGTAATGAATTATAATCATGATGCTAATATTGTATTAATAATGTGACCGGGGCTAATTTTTATTTGAATAAACGCTTTAGCTGGAAATTTTACATTTCAAACACCTTATCATCATTACCATCAAATGACTAAAGCAATTTCGTACTTAATATATATATAAATAATTATTGATTTAGTTTCCAAAATGAACACGCTGATGACGAGGTATAACTTATTTTCTTATGATATAATATGCTTATGTACAATTATAATATCCGTGATTGTACATGTACCTTTGTTGCAAACATATTTTCGTATTGGTACTTGACAAATGAAAAACAATCAATTAACTATAAAATAAACAGTCTGGAAGAGCTGATCAATTATTCAACTAGAATGAAAGAAAGAACTAAGGTCGTATTAAGAAAGTTATTGTTGTTGTATGGTGTTTAGCGTCGCTTTCAACAATTTTTCAGTCATAATGCGACGGTGTCTACTTGAGACAGTATTCTGAGCACTGTCACACTGGAGTATCATGCCGCAGACACATCATAATGACACCGGGCCGAACAGACCTAGAGCTCTCCTCTAAATGCTGAGTGTCAAGCGAGAAGGCTTCTAGTACTCTTTTAAAAGTATTTTGTATGACCCGGCCGGGGTCCACGACCTTCTGCATGCGCGGCGGACGCTCTACCACTAGACCACGCTCCGATCTGTTAAGAAAGTGAAAGTTTGTACTATTTAATTCAAGATTAATACATTATAGATAGTTAATTACATCATTTCTCACAATAAAAACTTTGTTTTATTTCATTTAAGATTTGTACAATCGATAAATAAATGTTTAATTCACTCGGTACAATCTACAATAAACCTTTTCATACCATGTCTCGATTGAAATGATAACCGAACCAAGGTTGACATTAAATGCAAGATTGAAAATATTTCGATATCAACATAAAACACTGTTCCAGTTCTGCGAGTCAAAATTTGCATACAGAATCGGTAAATAATAGACATAAAACTATGCGTATTTCGTATCTTGGAATACTGAAACTCAATCAGAATCACTATTGAATCGGTGCTAGGGGAGTGAGTAGTGTTGCATGATGAAATACTCAATAAAACTTGTCTGCTTTTTCCCTTTCATGATTACGTTCAGTGGTTGAAAATAAAATATCTTTGATCAGATATTTAATCTCGTAATACATTTCAATCTACATTGGAAACACAGTATACTAGCATGTATTCGATGTCTTTAAAAAGGCGGTTACTTCATCCAATAGTTATATTTTATATTGGAGGTGGCGATTAGAGAAAATGAAGGTGAACGTTTAGGTTTATAAGAAACATACTTGATTATTCTTGTTGAGATCCAATATGGCTGCGAAAGAGCCCATTGAAAGTAGGAATAGCAAAACCAAATACGCACTGGGTTCCAAATGCATTGCGGGTTGTACGTTCAAATAACACGGCCTTTGGAGAACTTTCCTTTTGCGGGTTTCACCTTACAAAAAACACTGAGGTTGAATAAAACAATATGTTTTGATTCGTTAATAAATATTTTAAAACATATACTGTAATGAATAATTAAAAGGGCTATTTAAAATAAACGTGGCGATTCAACATTGTATTTGGTTTGTGTAACTTACGTATGAATACAATATTACGTTATGGAGAATTGGGTATAACATTGCTTGCCAATTGTTTTCTGTATTCAATTCCCGGGTATCAATATTTAATTTTCTCTCGGAAGCAATACCACGTCAGTTGTCTTGTTGTGTCGTTACCGCCTCACGTGCAAAAGGTCGTGGGTTCGATCCTAGATCGGGTCATACCAAATAGTTTAGAAAATGTTCTTTTAGTTGAAAATTCCTCGCTTGGCGCTCAGCATTTAGAGGATAGTTCAATGTCTGGTCAGCCCTGTATAAGCATTAAGTGTCTGGATGGTGTATCATATCGATCAATACCATGTGTATGCGGCATGGTACTTCAGTGTGACATCGCTAAGAATACTGTCTCAAGTGGACAACTTTGCGACATGACTGAAACATTGTTGAATACTACACATCTGGAAGTAGATCTATGTAATTCTGAACCTGGACCGAGTCATTGCGTGTATGAATACAGCGCTGTATTTGTTTGAATGATAATCGATAGACACTAAAGTCGACATCAAACTCAGACAATGTAACAATTCCATTGGTCAAGGTGGCGAATTTATGCTTTGACGTTTTCTTGAAAATTTTGAAGAAAAGTTCCAGTTCAGGTTACATTTTTGCACTTACTTTCTTAAAACTTTCATGAAAATTCACTATACAAAAACAAACGATGTCTCCGTATAAAGGTGAACAAATTGATGGTACCTAATTGCCTTGCTTAACTGTATTTGTGGCCAAAGGTGCAACGGTGTATTTTAATTAATTGCATCACTCCATACCAGTTTTCATCTGAGCAAATACACAAATGATTAGCATTAGAATGCTTTCTTATCTGAACATTGAAATCTGTTTTAAACATGGGTTTCCAAAGTCTGTACTTGAATCTCATTGTCCAATGTTTACTGAATCAATATATTGACTAGCATGAGCCTGTTTCTAATTTCTATACGAATACAAATTTGCTTTTACACTTGCCTGAATCAATACTGAAATGCGATACGGGGAAATTTCTACTTCAACGAAAACCTTGACACAATTGCATGTGCCGGGTTTCCATTTCCATCTGAATGGAAAACAGAATAGATAAAGACATGTTTTCGATGTCTGAATGAAAACCTAGCCTATATAAAGGGAGATAATTAAATTTACAACAACGGAATTTATGATTTTTGGGATCTTTTCAGATGCTCATTCACAATGCATGATATATATATGGAGATATTATCTCCATATATATATATATATATATATGTAAATGTAATACGGAATAGGGTTATAGAGTTATGTTTCGATGTCTGTCTGGGTGAAAATCTGGTGTAACATGGACATGTTTCCATATTTATATTTGAATGCAATACAGGATAGGCAGAGATATGTTTACAATGTCATTCTGAAATAAAACCTGGTCTAACACGGCACGTTTTCATAATTATATCTGAATGCAATACAGAATAGGCAGATATATGTTTACGATGTTCGTCTGGATGACAACCTGGCCTAACACGAACCTGATTTCATATTTATATCTGAATGCAATACAGAATAGGCAGAGTTATGTTTCCTATGTCTGTCTGGATGAAAACCTGCTTTTATACGGACCTGTTTTCATATTTATATCTGAATGCAATACAGGACAGACAGAGATATGTTTCCGCTGTTTTGTATAAATGAAAACCTGGTCTAACACGGACCTGTTTTCATATTTATATCGGAATACAAGCCTGTATTACGTGGTACTGTTTCCAGTTTCTATAAATATGTACCAAATATAGACTGGACTGAAATATGTCTGTTATCTAATCTTTATTTGTATGCAAGTCAGGATTAGCATAAGTGTGTTTTTGTTTGTATTTTAAGGAAACTCTTGACTGACAAGAACCTGTTCCCAATCTCGTTTGATTGCAAATCTGGAATGCTTAAGTCAGCTTCTCATTCTTATCCAAACACAAACCTGGCTCGATATAAGGCTAGTTCCCGTTTTCGTCTAAACAGGAACTATACAGAATAGGTAAAGGCAAGTTTGAAATTCTTGTCGGAATGAAATTCTCCACTGATATGAACTATCTCTCATTTTTATCCGAATGTAATACGGAATAGGCATGTTATGTCTTAGTAAAAACCTGGACTGGCATGGACACATCAGAGTGTAAACATTGATAAGCGCGTACACAATTTCTATCTGAGAGCAAAATTTTGGATTGAATCGATATGTTTCCGATTATTATCTGGATGCAAACAATGATTGGCATATGCATGCTTGCAATTTATTTCTGAATGCAAACATGTATTTGCACAGGTCTGTTTCCAATTTCTAACTAAATGCAAACCTTAGATGGTAAAGATACCAATTTTCAGTCTGAATGAAAACATATCTTAGACTATATACATATACGAATGCAAATGTGTATTTTATGTTCAGTGTAATGCATTAAATTATGCAATTAATCATTGTTATAAATCGATGAAACTTGATTTACCTTCATCGCATCAAATTACATTCCTTATATATTTTCTAAATATAGCAAAGCGTTTATCCAAAGAGCTATGATCCTATAAATTCATAGCGTCATGTAGGTTTGGGGTTGCTGTTAAGCGTTCCTCTTTTATTATGCGTCGACTAGAAGGAATGAGTAGCGTCATAGTGTCATGTAGGTTTTGGGTTGACCTTTAAGCGTTCCTCTTTTAGTATGCGTCGACTGGAAGGAATGAGTAGCGTCATAGCGTCTTGTATGTTTGGGGTTGACCGTTAAGCGTTCCTCTTTTATTATGCGTCTACTGGAAGGAATGAGTAGCGTCATAGCATCCTATATGTTTGGGGTTGACCGTTAATCGTTCCTCTTTATTTATGCGTCGACTGGAAGGAATGAGTAGCGTCATAGCGTCCTTTATGTTATTGGTTGACCTTTAAGCGTTCCTCTTTTATTTTGCGTCGACTGGACGGAATGAGCAGCGTCATAGCGTCCTGTATGTTTGGGGTTGACCTTTAAGCGTTCCTCTTTTATTATGCGTCGATTTGAAGGAATGAGTAGCATCATAGCGTCCTGTATGTTTGGGGTTGACCATAAAGCGTTCCTCTTTTATGATGCGTCGACTGGGAGGAATGGGTAGCGTCATAGCGGCCTGTATGTTTGGGGTTGACCGTTAAGCGTTCCTCTTTTATTATGCGTCGACTGCAAGGAATTAGTTGGTCATAGCGTCCTGTATGTTTGGGGTTGACCTTTAAGCGTTCCTCTTTTATTATGCGTCGACTGGAAGGAATGAGTAGCGTCATACCGTCATGTATGTTTTTTTGGGTTGACCGTTAAGCGTTCCTCTTTTATTATACGTCGACTGGAAGGAATGAGTAGGCCATAGCGTCCTGTATGTTTGGTGTTGACCTTTAAGCGTTCCTCTTTTATTATGCGTCAACTGGAAGGAATGCGTAGCGTCATAGCGTCCTGTATGTTTGGGGTTGACCTTTAAGCGTTCCTCTTTTATTATGCGTCGATTGGAAGGAATGAGTAGCGTCATAGCGTCATGTAGGTTTGGGGTTGACACCTTTAAGCGTTCCTCTTTTAATATGCGTCGACTGGCAGGAATGCGAAGTGTCACAGAATCCTTTATGTTTGGGGTTAACTGTTAAGCGTTCCTCTTTTATTATGCGTCGAATGGAAGGAATGAGTAGCGTCATAGCGTCCTGTATGTTTTGGGTTGACCGTTAAGCGTTACTCTTTTATGATGCGTCGACTGGAAGGAATGAGTAGCGTCATAGCGTCCTGTATGTTTGGGTTGACCGTTAAGCGTTCCTCTTTTAGTATGCGTCGATTGGAAGGAATGAGTAGCATCATATCGTCTTGTAGGTTTGGGGTTGACCTTTAAGCGTTCTTCTTTTAGTATGCGTCGATTGGAAGGATATAGCATCAAACATCCTGTATGTTTGGGGTTGACCTTTAAGCGTTCCTCTTTAATTATGCGTCGACTGGAAGGAATGAGTAGCGTCATAGCGTCCTGTATGTTTGGAGTTGACCTTAAAGCGTTCCTCTTTTAGCATGCGTCGACTGGGAGGCATGAGTAGCGTCATAGCGTCCTGTATGTTTGGGGTTGGCCTTTAAGCGTTCCTCTTTTAGTATGCGCAGACTGGGAGGGATAATAGCGTCATAGCGTCCTGTATGTTTGGGGTTGACCTTTAAGCGTTTATCTTTTAGTAAGCGTCGACTGGGAGGAATGAGTACTCACAAGCTTTACATGGACGGCAGCAGCGTTAGTTACGTGTCCTTTTAATACCCGTCTTGTTGTACACTCAATCACTATCTTGTTACTTTGGCTTCTGAAAACTTGTATGTCTGTGCATATCATCAATTGTTTCTTTTTTTATATCTTTTTACCTGAGGATACACGAGGTTTACCACATACACATGTGGCTGCTGTCGTATAAGTAAGATATTAACCTGGTGGGGTTGCATTGAATTACACAATCCCGTTCTATGATATGATAACAGGGGAGAAAGCGAGGTTGATGCTCCATAAAAAAGAGTTAGTTTCGCTTTGGGAAATTTGTTACAGGTCGCTCCAATACAGAAACTTTTCATTTTGTTTTATTATATTAATTGTTTATGTATTGACTGTGTTTGAACTGTTGTAATGTCTGTGTCTGTTACATCTTACGTGTCGAATAAGTTATATTATCTTATTTATATCTATTCGTTTCATAATGATTTATGCGACACATTTCATAGCCTACAATAATTTGAAGAGAGAAGTTATACATATTAAGACTGTAGCAGAGAACTACAACCTGTTGAACATTTAGAATTGCAAATAGGAATGACCGTTTGATAATATCACAATTATCTGTTAACTTTCAACATGAATGGTGACTAGTATAATGTTTTCGTTGTATAGTTTTTAGTCATTGATGGATAATATCATATTCCAGACTAGGAGAGGACATCACACAACTGTTCCGAATCTACCAACATACAGGACAAAATGAAATCAATAGTAAGACCAGGAGTGGACGTCAAACAACTGTACCGATGACCAATCTACCAACATAAATGACGAAACAGACGTTAGTTGCATGTCTCTGGAATGACTCTTTTTTATGGTGTTTCATTGATATGCTTCTATTTGTCGCAATACAGCAGCATTGAGGCGTTAATAAGGATGTAACACATGGCAACACAGTAATGCATCGCTTAAACTAAGATCGTATTGTGACAGTAAACTTCTGATACCAGCTTACCTGTTAGAGATATCACATCAAATATGTAAGTTTATTCCATTTAACCCGAATGTAACTTTAAATATTATTGCATTTGTACTAGCAAATTAAACCAACAGTAGTTATAATCAACATAATACACTTAGTGGAACCCAACTAAAGCAGTTTACAGATCCATTTCATTTTTATATTAATATTTTTAAATAAGAGTAACTGTACCCTAATGCAATTGTTTTGTTAACCGTATTTCAATTATGTGACGGAGATCAGTACACTTTAGCATTGATCATTGGATCCGCTAGTCGGTTAACAAGTACTTGGCACATGCTGTCTCTGGAAGTAACTGACTACTATCGCATATTGTCACAGACGCGGAACTCATGGCCGTAGAACAAAGTTCATACCAGAGACTGTGACTTGGCGGGGTTCGAACTAACTTACCTTAAACAATTAAACATGTTACCGACTGAAAAACCATGTTTAGCGTATAGTGTAATACTCAAGATAACACATATCTGACAGGTCCATAAATATCTGAACATTGCTTGCGTCAAAAAGTATGCCATACAGTAACCTTATGAAAGAATAGCTGAAGTGGTTAGTGACACATATAAATTGTATTATTTTCATGATATTCCTTGAAACAAGTTTATAATTGAACAGTATATCGGCTGCATTCAATTTACAAAATATGCATTATAGCTATGAAACGGACTCCCAAACCAAACAAGTTTCGTATAATTTAGATGCGTTTTCAGATAAGAACATGTTTCGAAATAATGTTAATGCTTATACATAACAAACATAAGTTAATTTATTAATTCCATTTAAGTAAATTGTACGCAGACATTAACCGAAAGATAATTTTAGGTGCATAATTTGATAAAATAGACGTGCGTATGTTGAAAAGAAGTGTTGACAGTGAAAACAATTTAATTATACAGTCAATCCTGTGTACGCGGCCAGCTGTATTTAGCAGCCATCTGTCTTAAGCAGCCACATTTGCTATTCTCATTGTATGTTTTCAGATCATATTAATCTGCATTAAACAATAACTTGTATTAAAAGGTCAATTTCTCTCGACTGGCTGCATAGGAAAGCTTTGATGTTGATTCCATGCGCCATGAACAAATGATATTTTTTTCATAAGAATGACTAAAGCCATTCATATCAACTTTGTCTATGTTTCAATATTTCCTGATGATATCAATCTATCATGATGTCTTATGTTTAATTACAATAAAGCAAAATACATATTCAATATTAATAAATATCAACGATAATGTATCCGATGATTTAATAACTTCACACCAGCTGTGACTGGAATATGCTGCACGTACAACAATGGACATGCTACGTTTCCATATCACATACTAGTATTTTATTTGATAGACTGTTGAATACCATATAATACTGGCATGTAATTCAACATATTCTGTGGAATTTGTTATTTATACACATTCAGAAGCTCAAATGGATACTAATCTATACACAATTGCTTTAATACACAAGTATATCGATATACATTGGTCTATCATATTAGTCGAAGATATTTGATTGGTGCTCCAGCAAAAGTTCCAGACGTTAGGATTTAACATCAAATTTAAGACATTATTACAAAACTGTTTTGGTTGAAATATTTAAGTTTGCTCTGTGTAAATAGAATTATGCAAGATATCCAATAAGTTTTTAAAATAATCTGTAAGCATACGAATACCAAATTTCAATTATGAGATGTTTTTCTAACTGCATTGTTAATTGTCAAAACTTGAAAAGAACTTCGACAGCGTATTCCACGACAGTTATAAACCAATTGCATGTCTCAAGTAATGTTTCTTTTATTCGCCATTTATAAAACAAAACATTTAGTACAAACAGTTGAATACTGCTATTTGCCAAGTTGTAAGAAATTAAAATCTCAATTTGTGAAATGAAAATCATATAATTAAACCGATGGCATGATGAATCTCATTTCAAACAATCGTCCACAAAAATTCAAGAGCAAATGTTTTTTGAAATGGCGTTACTTTGCATTGGTAATGGTAAAGGCATATTTAAGCATTATTTGTGTTGTTGCACAGCAGGAATCGATGTTATTATACACTGTCAGATAAAAATGCCATGCATGTAATGGTATGTTAAACGTAACATACGTGCTAAAACGTACGTTTCGCATGTATATTATACCACGCATTTTTAACATGTTTTATGCCGTACGTTTAACGGTCACAACGTACGTTATTCACGGAAATAGTACCACATATGTTAAACATACGTTATGTTAAATATATTTAACGTATGTTTAACATACGTTCGAATACGTACGTTTTTCATGGAAATAGTAGCACGCACGTAAAACATGTGTTTCCTTTTTACCTGTCTGTGCTAACGGTGCATTTTCCGGGACTCTGATACAAATTATATAAAATATTGTGTCATACAGTATTTGATCATCACTGAACTAGAAATGTGTTTTCAAGGTTTTAAACTGTATATGCACTAAAACCAAGCTTGGCGTACGTGATGATTTTTATCAGAACATATAATTGCGCAATGCGTAGATATCTTGTTCGATGTAAGTAAATTTATCTAGTGCACGTCTGGGACACACGAACCTTTATCATACCTGTATATAAAGTGCATTCACATGCACAGGCAAGGCATGTATATTACCTCAATTTATTTGTATAAGATTACGTCTCGTAAATATATCTCTTTATCATATGAAGAGCCTACAACATGTTATATTTTTGTTTATTTATCTTGTCAAGATCATATTTCTATACGTTTATTCATGTCATTTCTTACACATGTTATAATACCAAACTTTATACTGAGATGTCAGTTATTTCAAAATGTGTCCTGTTACATATTAAGTTACATATAATTATGTATTTGCTATATACAAAAAAAACGTATATTATGACAGTTCTGATTTCTATACGGTATACACTTCACAACGTGTATTTTTAATATAGTGGAGGAAAACCAAAATGCAAATTTTATAACAAAACACAAAAAAGAACAGGATATTTAAATTTATAACAAATAAAACTATGTTATATGATAAACAATGCACGCAACATAGTATTATAGTAGAATTTAGAAGTTAAATATATATTCCTTTAGTGTAGATTTATGCTGTATGTATTTTATAACAATTTATTATTTTATAAACATGCAATTAACATCCTAAGATATTTAAGCAATTGTATACCTTCCTATAGTGTAAACAGTTTTAGATAGGGGTATTTAGCTAATATGAGTGTTAATTTACTAAACTGCAAAGATGATAATGTGAGAATTTTGATTTGAAAATAATCGTACTTTGTCAATATGCTATCATTTAAGCAATTTATTTAATCACAAAGAATAAACCGTTTGCAAATTAGTTAATTAAATGTCTCCTCAATATTTAAGCGATATATGTCAAATGAGAAATAAATGAAGAGAAACATATAAGTAACAATATTGAATTTAAAGTCAATGACAAATAGAAAACTATACTTTAACCAAATAGTGAAATGTTCAATTTATCTTCTTGAACTTTTAATGTTTCAATAATTATTTCCCATGATTGGGCGATGTGTCTAGCGACATAACAAGAGCCTTAGTTCAAAGGAATTTTGAGAATAATATGGATCATTACAAAAATAACTAACTGACTTAAACAGGACGGTGTGTAATAGTATATATATACACACCTGCATATACTGCACATTTTATGTTTCAATGCAGACATCTATCATATCTGTGTATTGGATGACATATCTGTATTTCATTTGTTTCAACATGATCTTAAACTCGTGTTTATTTTTTGTAATGCAAATGTATGCGGCACTTTCTGATATTGATTACTGCCACAGAGCATTTACTGCAACCTAAATTTATGAGTAAAAAGCTCGATACAGGCGTTTTACATCTAGATTTCTCTCTCTCTCTCTCTCTCTCTCTCTCTCTCTCTCTCTCTCTCTCTCTTGGTTGCTCTGTCTGTCCAGCCTTTATCACGCTCTGATCTCATTGGTTACTAATTACTAGTGATACAATGAATGTTATTTTAAATCTAATATACACTTATTTACCGAAGTTACAACGCTCTCACAAAATGAACATATCCAGTAGAATTAGATAAAAGTAGAACACAGTTAATTGATTTAAATGTCAGCCGTTGTCTTAATTCAATATGGTATTTGATGCAGACCTGGGTAGTTCATGCCGACAAGTCTAGTCAATGTCTCCAATGATTGTACTGAATTTCGATCTACATGCAAACTTCGGTCATCATAGAACGTTTATGTTGATATGTATTCAGTTACCAACTCAATTTTTTATATTGGTTCATTCATATTTAAATGTCCCAGCATGTATGTCTTGTCATTCTAGGTATGTTTATAATTTCTTCGTTAATTAAAAACGCAGGCATTGATTTGCAATATTGAGTTGATCTGGTTAACATTATTTGTCGACTTTGGTTTATATTAAATGTTTGATCTACAAGCTTAGCAGCATTCAATGTCGACTTAGATTGATCGGTATTGCATGTCGTTCTAGGCATGTTTATAATATCTTCGTGAACAGCAATAATGATTCTTTGTTCGAAATGATGTACGGTTTTATTCATTGTTTTGTTTATGCAGACCCACGACATACATGTTTGGTCATGCACAGAATGTGGATCTGGCAGCTCATAACCATGCTTAGTGCGTAAATATGGAGGGTTGTATCAACCGAGTTTAGGTTATAAATATATCTTTGTATAATCTAAATGTCAATCTTGAGATATGCTCAATTGCAACTGCAATGCATAGCAACTAAGAAGACATTTAAAAGACGATGCCAGTACAAAAAATGCGACAGTGTATTCGAAAGAGTACTTAAAACGCATGCATTGATTTGCAACGTTCAGATAATCTTGTTAACATTATTTGTCGGCTTTGGTTTGTATTAAATATTTGATCTACAGCGTAAGCATTAAATGTCGACTTAGATTCGTATACAATATTCATCTGAATATAGCCATTATTCTGCAATATTGATTTAGGTAAACATTCACTGTAGACTTCGTTCTGTGATCAATATTCATCTGAAATCAGTCAATGATCTGCAATGTTGATCTAAATAAATATTTGATTATGTCAGTCAGATTTTGCATTAAATAATTATATGTATGCAGCCATTGGAGTGTAATGTAGATCTAAGTTAAGATTCAATATCAATATTTGCTTGCATTTGATATTCACAGCGTCTCCTTCAAATAACACATCTGATATCCTAAACAACTTCTATTTAAATGTTTGGTAATATATACGTGTATAATTGCAAAACAGTGATTGTATTGTGTCTACTTATGCGGTGTCTTTCTCACAATGATAGTTAATTTTACCAATACGAAGTGTCCTTCTATTACGGAAGAGCCATTTTAAATTACCCACGTGTAGATTATGATAAAAATTTATTGACATTTAACTTTTCTTCCCTTACGTTGGATTAACAAATTTGATTTTATATCAACTTAATCATTGACTACGAAATACTTTTCTTCGTTGTAAGAGTTAAAATGAATGCATCTATATAATTATGTAAAACAAATATTATGCATGATCATATAATCATATTTTGTATACAATTGTACTAATGTCACTGATAATTTACTTGGGATACTGCTACTTGTATTGGCTAATATGTTTTAACACACTCAGTTTTATAATTTAATAATTTTGATAAAAACAAACTCTTTTGCGTTTAAATGTTATAACAACATTTTAATCGGTGTTCTGTATTGCATATGTGTATAAAAAAAGCCGATGTGGGTGGGGTGGTGTGGGTATGCCATATTTACACAGGAAACTAGTCAAATTGAAATTAAGTTATTTCATACACCTAAAATGGTTCTATGAAAAGTCATAACAGTAGAACCAGTTAGTTCCGCATTTCAATATTGAATATTTGGAAGATGAATCTAGTTGAATTAGTCCAATTAACAGCATGTGCCCTGCTGGAATATCTAGCTGTAATACATAAAAGTGTTTTACATTTGAGAGTTTGAAGTTGTTTTGTTTTTTAAGCAATATGTTTAGGACAAGATAATTCGAGGAAAAATGATTTGTTGTTTGGTCTGCTTCCAGGACACATGCCATAAAGGAAACGTGTTGACGTTAGTTTCATATCTCTGGTATTACTCTTATTTATTGGTGTTTCCTTGATATGCTTCTATTTGTCACATTACAGCCGCACCAATATAGCAGCATACATATAGCAGCACTAGTATACATAGCAGGACGAATATATAGGCACGTGTGTATCAATCTGTGTAGAAGAGAAACAAACAGCATTGAACAACTTTACCTATTTATACTAACAGTTTTGGACATAATTTATAAAAATAAAATAACCGATAATAATCTCTAAATATAGCCGAAATTACATAAAACATTACAAAATGTTGCAATACGCCGCAATTGGATACATGCCATAGGAAGATAATGAGGTTAATTGTTGTGATACTCCGTTTGAGAAAAATATAACAAAATACACGTAATGCTTAAATATAAGAATACAGATTTATCGATAATGAGACCATCCAGTACTTGTTTACTGGTAGTAAACTGTCAGTATAAACTATTTATATCGCATTGATGACTTGACCTAACTCTAAAATGCTGTGTTTGGTATAAATGTATCGTTTTATTTTATCATACGGAATGTATGTCTATTGACGGTTTAAAATATTATGACAGTTTTATGTGGTTGTGAACTGATCAAAGTCAGCGATAGTACGTTCTATTTTTAACCATGATATTCGGTTATATGGTTAGCTATATTATGACAATGTCTACTTGAAACAGTATTCCACATTGGATTATTATACTACAGACACATGGCACAATTCCTTAACCAGTCACACAATAATGACACTGGGGCTTTATTATTTCGTATAACCCGATCGGGGATCGTACCCGCGACCTCCACATGCGAGGCCGACGCTCTGCCCATTGACCGCCTTTGTGATCCTGTTATGTATCTATAGATTTAGTAAAGAGCTAAGTAAGTTGATAAATGAAATTTGAAATGTTATCATTTCTTCACTAAGACAATATATATTCAGTGAAGGACAATTTCTACAAAAGTATAGAACAATCACAATACATACAACAGAAGAAGGGACAGCAGTGGATACCGTCTTGGAACGGTAGGCAGCAAAACCGCCGTTGATGGGTTTAAACCTAGTATGACAATTGTCGGTATGTCTTTTATATGTAATCAATTTTATGACCTCAAGGGCGATTGATATTGTCAGTTGTGTCACTCTCTATAACTAAATACTTCACTTACTCACTACACTTACTCACTTACCGACTTACTGACTAACTAACTTACTTATTTACTTACAGATTTTGATATAGCATTCATGTCTATATTTGTGATGCTATCAAATGCATTTCCTCTTGCATGACATACGTCTACATAAATAATGAATTTGTATTTCCATTAATGATTAACAATTGAATCCAGTATCCCCAGTATATGAAAGCAATCATGGGATAATAACAAAAGATCTATGAGCCTTTACGATGATTGATTTTTCAACCAATATATTTAGAAATAGATGAGACGAAGGCATCATTCAACACAATCGACCGCAGCGGTGGTTTAAGAGTATAGCGTTCCCCTCGCATGCGGAAGGTCCGAATAATTGAAAATTAGTACTAGAAGTTTCTTCACTTGACTCTCAGCATTTCGAGGAAAGTTCAAGGTCTGGTCGGCCCCGGTGTCAATATAATGTGACTGGATGGGGTATCATAGCATGTGTTTCTGCGGTATGGTTCTCCAGTGTGGCAGCGCTTCGCAGTATGACTAAACAATTATTGAGAGCGAGGCTAAACGCCACACAACAACAACATCAAATTCAACAGAATTGAGTTGTTGATTTATCAACTACCAAGACATATCATAAAGAAAACAATACGTTAGTTGCATGCCTCTAGAACTAATATTATATTTTGGTGTATCGTTTATATGCTTCTGTTTGTCATATTACAGAAGCCCAATACAGTAGCATACATATATCAGCACCAGTACCAATACATTGGACGAACATAGGCGCGTATGTTTAAAACTATTTACAATATACAGTCAAACGTGTGCAAGTGGTGACCTTTATTAAGCAGCCACAAGTCTTAAGTAACCATATTTTCTATTTCCCATGTCTATGCTTTCAGTATTAATTAACCTGTATTAAGCAACAACTTGTCTTGAAAGGCCACTTTTGCTCCTTCCATTGACTGGCTGATTAAGACAGGTTTGACTGTATATGTAGTAGAGTAATAAATAATATTTAAATTTTAAACTTACAGTTTTGGACATGGCATAATTTAATGAAAATATGATAAACCGATAATAATCTCTAAACATAACCAAAAAACATAACATTACATAACGTTGCATTTCGTCTTAGATGGACACATGCCACGGGAATATAACAAGGTCAACTATTGCGTTTAACAAATATAACGAACAACACGTCACGTTTAAATATAAGAATAAATCTTTATTCAAGGTAAGACCATTATATACCTATTTACCGGTAACCTGACGATAGACAAAATATATTACATATCACATTTAACATGCAATCTTCTATCTAGGTTATAACACATATATTGCACTGTATAATAACATGTCCTACTTGTAACATAAGGTGTTTGGCAAATTGTCTCGTTTTTATTTAATATCATAAAGATTTTATATCATAAAGATAAAGATTTAAAGATAAAAAAGCGGTTTATCCGTTTGAAATTTTCAAGGCCAGCGATGTTTTAACAGTACGTTCTGCCTTTATTGTTTGGCAAATAATGTATTTGAGATTAGGTTAATATATATTTATACAAAAAGTGAAGCTAAGTAAGTTGATAACCAAAATTTAGCTTTTTGTCATTTCTCTAGTAAGACAAATATATATTCATTGAAGGGCAATTTCTGCCAGAATAGTATGATATCTATGATGATCAATGTCCGGACAAAATAAGAAACTGCATGTCCTGCGCAAGAGACGTAAAAACCCATGGGTGCATTACCACCACAGCATAGAACACTCACAATGCATACATACAGTAGAAGTGACAGCAGTAGTCACAACCCTGGAACGGTGTGCAGCATAACCGCCAATAACGGATTTAAACCCAGTATGACCATTGTCTGTATAACTTTTGTATGTTATCAATTTGAGGGCCTTAAGGAAGATTGAGTCACTCTCTATAAATAAATACTTACTAACTTACATTATAATTTGTACATAAAGAGATGATAGGTAACAAGAAGGATCGCCTCATTCGGAAAGGTCAGAAGTAAAGAACGGGCCGTGTAACCTATAAGGTTTTAACTTTTACAGTAAAGGGAAATTAATCCAACGTTATGTTTACTTTTATCCTGTTATGTGTTGCATAGAAGAAGCAAACTGTATAATTTAGAAAAATAAAACAAGAAACATTTGCATTATATAAGAAGTAATTAATCTAACTTGTTGCATATGAAGAAATCAACTTTATATTAAACAAGACAATTCGTTGGATTCAGATCCTCATTTAAATGGTAAGGTTAATAATACATTGTACAAACGTGTTGTTGAATTAAAGGAATTTACCAGGTGCACCAGACCACACATCAGAAGATATTAAAATGTAAAAATAACACATAATATTTTTTTTCTATGTAAAATTGTAAGCGTTCCTTAATTTTCAATGCCAATGTTTGACCTTGAACGTAGTGCACTTAGTGTTACAGACATGATAGTTGCACTCTGCATGGTGTCTATGTGTGGTAAACATGTATGTGTAACTAGTTATAATAAAATCCAACAACGTAAAATTCAGATGGAAACAATAAGGTGGGTCCAAAAGTCAGGACAATGAACGGTTCCAATAGACGGGAATAAGGACAAATACACACCGCCTCTTTTAGTTACAGCCGTCATGAGATGCCGAACCCATCATGATTTTTATATATATTGTCATTTCTATATGTAAATAGATTCTATGATTCTATAGTGGGTTTTATTCAGAGTAGATTCTCGTTTAATGGTAAATACTTTGATATCAAGCTCATTTAACAAATGTTTAAACTATTAGTAAATGCGTGACAGGTAAGTATGGTCACAATTAAGAAAGAAAGCTTTAACTGTTATAGTTACTCAAAGATTTCAACTAACAATTCATGCAACGCAACTCAAACTGTCTGTAATAATAGCAAATTTAGTCAAAGGGAGACTACATCTTTTAAATAAGAACACATAAAGTGTTTTTTTAAAACGTATCTATCTATCTTTCTGTTTTCTTCTCTGTCTCGTTCTCGTTTTCTTTTTTCATCTTTAAATCTCTTTCTATTATTATATTTCCTAGTTGTTCAGATAGAAACATATTACTAGGATTTGCACACGTTTGAGATACCAAGCTTTAATGTCTTATCGAATCATCTGACGGAGCTTGCGGTTGTTTGCATGCTATAGTCTATGTGTTCCCTTTTGTCTAGTTTAGTACAAGGGACATTCAATAAATTCTGTCAGAAACATTTAATAAATTCTGTTAGCTTGTGCATTTTAAGGATATATTAAAAAAAACAAGTCCGGAAAATGTCACGCACAACTACGCATCATAATATTCATGATGAAATATTAATTTAATTTGCGCCAAGAGATTTGTACTTCAGTATACCACATATCATAGTGGCTTCTATATACCACGTTATATCATGAATTATAATTAGTCAAATTAGTTCAATACAATTGTAATATACTGTATACATCATGATGATTATGAATCAGTTTACACCTATATCCCATCACCCGTAATCAAAAATCGCTTTGCATGTGTATACTTATATTATGTTAAATCCATCAATTATTTATGGTAATTTTAGCTCAACAGGGACACAATCGTAACCTACTGCATATTCGTTTTGTTCAGTTTATGAGATAAGTTTTGCTGAAGAACATATCACTATTTGACACTACGTCAAGGTGACTGTAACAATGGCAATCACTATCCACAATTAACCCTGACGCCGGATGTCAATCAAACGTCAATAATCCAATCAGCGATCGATATTGGTGCTACGTCGCCATTTCCCTTAGACAAGCTAACTATGTCTAAGTATAGGCAAACTCTATATTATATTTATTTGGACAAAAAATACCACGTGGTCAGTGGGCGGAGCGATAGTCGTTCTTATGTCAGGTACATTCTTAATTAAACCTATTAAGTAACACATTTACAATGTTTGTATCATTTCACTTCCATAAGTGTCATAATAAGACCTAACTGACCAACCACACAACAAACTATTTGTCGGTCAGCAAATAATTTTTCGTTTGGTGGATTTGTTAGACCTACTGTTCCTAGAACTACATATTTTACAATATATCGTTTGACAAATTTGAAATAAGATTGATTCTTTTTTTTTTCATTTTATGGAGCTTAAGCGTCCGGTTGCAGAATCAACATTATGAGTAGGTCGTAGCTTTTACAAATTGTCCTTTATTTGAGAATGTGGCAGCAAACGTCTTTTGTGCTTTTTATTTTAACATTTTGTTATGTTTTTATGTAACATGTGTGTACGTAAAAGCCATCAACATTAAATAAGTTAGACACATTAGTGATTTTACGAAAAATTGAGAAGAAAATTCATTTACAAGTAAATATTAGGCAAATAAAAATGGATTTGGAAATCATATTGTTCGAAAAAAAACTCAATGGTGCCTTATTCGACAAATTTTATTCATTGCAATACTAAATATATATTTTTTCCTTATTAAAATACGTATCCGGGTTTGAAAAAAATACAATTATTGTTCTAAATACTCTTAATTTAACAAAATGACATATCGATATTTGTATGTATTGTTTGCAACGCTGAAAAGATAAAGCTTGTGCATATGACATTTTGAAAGCAGCTCATTATTTAGTCAGTATGGGATAAGCTGGTTCCTCAAATTCATCTCAGCTACGTACGTTCAGTAACAACGAACGGTAAATAATTGCTGTACCGTCACTTATCGTTTAATCTGAGGTTGAGCAAGTCGTTATTGAACGCAGTCCCGATTTCTATGTCATGGTACTGTTTTACTTTTGTCATTTGAATATTATATATGCAACTTGGTACTCACCATGTGTTGTTGTATCTCTCGTATCAGCGATCCAATCATACCATCACACTTAAAGTTTCGTTTTGTTTTGTTTTAAATCCATTCAAATACCACAATTAATTAATCTGTTCACAACTGTATACACGTATATCCAGCTATATTGTTTGAAGATTCTAAATCGTCCATTTTCACCTACTCATTACTATCCAATATATTGTAAATTCTTTAATTGAGTCCGACATTTTTTGCAAATTATGCACATTTTTAAAATGGTATTGGTCTTTTAAAGGTAATTCTAAATATATTTCCAAACACACTGTCCATCGTTTTGCTTTACACAGTTCGTGGTGCGTGGGGTTTAGTAGTAAAGCGTCTGGTCCAGGATTGGAGAATCAAGGGTCCCTGTTATGTTCCTTCACTAAGACGCTTCATCCACATTATGTTTAGTACTTGTTTTACCAAGGAAAACTTCGAGCGAGATTCACAGTCTATATAAAATAAATTAAATTCAAAATACACAATCATATATAATAACTATCAAAATATAATCATTCAAGCAGAGGTAATGTATATCTGTAATGTCGTACACACGACAAAATCACTTTTCCCGTGCAGTTAGCCACATAAACGTGTTGATATAATACCTTTACACTTATTTGGCAGTTAATCGATTTTGATTTCAACTTCTAATAGGTAGCAAAAGATTCTATTAGTTTACGTATTAATTGAGTTAAAAAATTTACAATGTATTTAATTTAATATTACATGATTAAATTATTTTCACAAAACTTATTTTCAATAGCTTGGATACTTTTTTAATAATAATGTTTATGTTGAAGCAAAGTATTTTTTACAAAATCAATTATTTGTGGTTTGTTTGAACAATTAAAGGCTACCAGCTCATTGTTTTAATCATACGATGAATGGGACACAACTCTATCTTATTTATTTTATGGCCGCCACGTAGCAGGCAATGCTTCTGTAAACAATGATATCTGACACACTATAATATAACAAAGTTGTAGCATCGTCACGATTTAGAACAAGTACTACAATTTTCACCAGTCTTCTTGCTAACAATAAACTGTGAGCTAAAATTATGATACCTGAGGAAACAATATTGTGATAAGATAGTATCATAACATAAAGGGAGACAACTCTGTTGACCTTATCTTTGATTTTAAAGTATGTGTAAAACCTTTTGTGTGTATCTTAAGTTGCATATAAATAATATCAGTTCTAATAAATGATGGATGCCATGCATACACACTCAAAAATACACAATCATGTATTTGGGAGTAAATATTTACCTGGCACTCATAAATATTCCGTTTATATCCGTAAATTAATTGTCGGTGTCCGAACGTTGATAGCGATATAACTGTTCACAAACCGGTTTCAATATATACTAGCGGAAAAAAGAAACTGTGCATGTGTAAAATGTTCATGTATCGCTCAATTTTATAAATTAAAGCTTGAAACTTTACACAGGTAAGTTGTATATCCCTCTCGGTCATTTACACTGGTCAGTGCATGAGTTGCACGGGTAGTTTGTTTGTCTGGCCAACGTCTTCGTTTTCACGTTTGTTTTCGGCCAGCAGTCAATCGCAAACACGTGTGTCGCCTAAACCTGTGTAAAAGCATAGTGTTGATACCCGTAAGACACAAAACCAGCATAATTTTGAAAAACGTCTTTGATACTCCATGCCAAGGTTGAATGAAACTGACAGATGCTGCGCCGTAGGCATGATTGAAGCTGGTGTACGTCATACTGACGTTGCCAGACAATTTGGTGTGCACCGAAATACTGTAAACGCCTTGTGGAGACGGTACCAACAGTTTAGGACCACCAGAGACATGCCTTGGTCATGACGTCCACGCGTAACGTCTAATCGCCAGGATACGTACATCCGGGTCGTTCATCTCCGTGAACGTCTCAGAACTGCTACTTTGACGGCTAGAAGTATTCCTGGCCTTAGAAGAATTAGTCCTCGAACGGTACGTAATCGATTGCTTGAATGAGGCATACGTCCACGACGTCCAGCCATACGTCCTGTTCTCCAGCAACGTCATCGTGTAGCAAGTTTTGCCTGGTGTAGACGATACATACACTTCACACAACAGGACTGGGCACGTGTTCTTTACATGGATGAGTCCAGGTTTCATCTCGACAGCAGCGACGGTCGTTTTAGAGTGTACCGTCGTGTTGGTGAACGTTTCCATGACAGTTTTGTAATTCAACGACGTCCATTCGGCAGAGGTAGTGTCATGATGTGGCGTGGCATCTCATCCCGTGGCAGAACAGCTCTTGTGGTTGTGGACGGCACACTTACAGGTATCAAATACCTTGACGAAATCTGCGACGTCACGTCCTTCCATGTGTACAGCAACGTAACGCCACGCCACACATGGACATTTGAACGTTTCAATTATTTGGTGAAGGGGCGGCAAACCTGAGGGGCGAATTTTACGGCAGCAACACGGCACGGAGAACTACTATTTACAATGATATCAACGCAAGGTCGAAGTACTGGGTGAGTTTTATGGCAACAATACGGCACGGAATACTGCTGTTAACAATAATATCAAGACAAGATCGAAGTACGGGGCGAGTTTCACGGCAGAATACGGCACGGAATACTACTGTTAACAATAATATCAAGACAAAGTCGAAGTACGGGGCTAGTTTTACGGCAGCAACACGGCAGGGGATACTACTGTTAACAATGATATCAACGCAAGGTCGAAGTACGGGGCGAGTTTTATGGCAGCAACACGGCATGGAATACTACTGTTAACAATAATATCAAGACAAGGTCGAAGTATGGAGTGAGTTTTACGGCAGCAACACGGCACGGAACACTACTGTTAACAATAATATCAAGACAAGGTCGAAGTATGGAGTGAGTTTTACGGCAGCAACACGGCACGGAATACTACTGTTAACAATAATATCAAGACAAGGTCGAAGTATGGAGTGAGTTTTACGGCAGCAACACGGCACGGAACACTACTGTTAACAATAATATCAAGACAAGATTGAAGCACAAGACGAGGTTTAATGCAGCCACATAACTAGGACGACTGCTGTAAACAATAATAGTTGACGTAACTGTAATGTTATAAAATTGTATTGTGTGCAAGTTATTTTAGCTGTCACTCATTGGTCTTCACCAGTATGTTCTGGCGATTAAAGCCTTCTCCATACAGCTACATGTATTCGTGAATGCAATATGATGCCGACTTATTACTGTAATCGGTTCATCAGTGATGGACTATACATAAATGCTAGGTAGATATATACCAAATTTTAATGGTTTGGCAGAGGCTTTGATATTGTAACTATGGTTTGCATTGTAGCTAGGTGCAATCGCCGTAGTCTGGTCTGTGCATTAATGTCTTGGTTATTCGCAAATAATGATCAATTATCTCCATATAATTATATATATATATATAATTGATTAGCGGCTAATGACACAGTCACGATTTAATAGTACCACAATTTACATCTTGATAACAATAAATTGGTAATTATGACAAATGAAGAAACAACCACTTAATCTTGAAACATAACATAAAGGGAGACGACTCTGTTGACCTTATGTTTGGTATTAAAATATGTGTAAACACTACCAATCCAAGTGGTAAGGTTAACAAATACTTGTTGAGACATATGTGATATGCCTGAGTATTGGTTTTTCCAGCCACTATCAGCCACTATTGTATCACATTTGGAATTATTTCAACACAAATAAAAAGAAACGTACATGACATTATTTAACAAAACAACAAGAACAAAATAAAATCAATTAAAACATCGATCCATCAATGGAATGACAAAACGAAGAAAAGTGATTAAAATTGCCTTGTTTTAAGCATGCTCTCTATAAATAGGCTAACATTCAGGACTGCATGAACGACTAGTTAGGTAACCAAATGAACGTCTTTTCGCCCTCATTCTTTTGAACATTACTTCAAAATACGCTAAATATTCAATCAATACATAATTATATATACATATGTGCATATGTGTAAACGTGTGTGTGTGTGTGTGTGTGTGAAGAAATATGTTATCTTAATAGAAAAATCTGTGCATACTTGTCATTTATAAATAGCGCTTGTGTAAGTGCTATATATGATTAGATTGCAAACATAGAACACAACTAGTAAACAGTAAATTTAGTTTGTTTTTGAGCGTCGCACTATATAGTTTCTGTAGACCCTTTCTGTAATGTGTACACAATTTATGGACTAAAAGTCCCGTGTTATTTTCAAAATAATAGTACCTTACTGCAGATGAAATAGCAAAGGCTGGCACGTGTTAAGAGTGTCGAACCACGCAGACATCAAATGCAATCCGAAGGCTTTATGTCAGATTTGTGGAAGTGCATTGAAAATATCCCGGATGTGAGCCCACTACAAATCAAAATGGTTATTTTTTCATATAATTAGTGCTGAATGAAGCATGCTGCAACTTAACCACTAGATCACCACAACCATATAGCGTTTGTATCAAGTCACCAGGCCTTATTTTGGTGTAATAAAGGAGAAACTGAATACAATAATGAATATTTACCAGGTAAAATAGTACTTTTATTCTGAAAATGTGCATTGCATATTTATAGTAGTACGCTTAAAACCTACATAATTGTATTTTGGGTCTAAGGGATAGTAACTACTTATATAATACTAGATTGGTGACTTTCAATATAAGTGTATTAGGTTATGCACGAAACTCATCTTTGGTCCAAATAGACAGATGATTTTAGAATACTAAATGAGTGCTTTTCCTTGCACAGTGTATTAGTTTCTTCACGAGTGGAACAAATACTGTGAATATAACATTAATGTTACAAAAATATTCAAAATGTTTTTGTTTTATATATCACATGGTTCTTATTGTAGGGTTATTTGTGGCGGAGTGGTCTAAGACGCCGTTTCAAGATCACGTACCTTTCGTCGCTAAGGTCGTAGGTTCGAGTCCCGCTCGCTCAGAAACCATTATATGAGAAAGTTTGCCAGTTACCTGTGAAAGGACGGTGGTTCTTCTCAGATTCATTATGAAGGCTTCCGCCACCGATAAAATTGGATATGCTATATATAATCTGAAATATGTTGAAACCCGGTTAAACCCGGGCACTTAAAAATGTTCATATTAAAAAGCCACCTGTAAAAGATCACCATTAATACATGTAATATAGTTCACTAGTCACATTACTATGAGAGAAGTGATACATGAAACATTTAAGAATACAATGCACTGTTCATGGCATTGTTCAGTACTGAGAAAAAGTCCTTCAACTACTGGTTAACGAAAAACTATTAATATGTCCTAACCAATACGCTATCAACACGCTATCAACACGCTATCAACACGTTCCTGCGCTGTGGTAGTCATATCTCAATTTAAAATGAAGTTAGACGTTCATATTAAGGTTACACTCGGTATTACTGTGATTTCCACAGTTGGTATTTTGTGTACTGTGTTAGTTATGTCATGGTCTATGCCTGATATTCCCGAATCACGAGTAGTTAATCAAATATGTCTTCCGGATATTACTGAGAATGGAAATAAAAATGACCTGAAATGTGGAGATAGCGTTGAAGAGTTACATCGGTTCATACAGCAGGTTCGTAAACATATGTCTGAATTAAAAATAAGCAAACAATATATGTATATGTATAACATCTTTGCTTGACAAATATTGACTTCTATGAAAATATGATCTGGAAAAATGATAACATGTACCATTTATTCGAGATTGAAGTTGTTTCAATATTATAAGTATTTATACAGAATTATACCCACAGATAAGTTCTTACGCGAATGCCATTTAGTAAGTTCAAGTTTATGTCAGTTCTGCAATATGCATGTGAAAATAGTACAACATATTTTGGAAACTGTGCTCTTATACAACTATTCCGGACAAGAACAAATTATTTCTTATCACAAAACGGTATTAATGTAGCATTTAATTTTAAAAGTACATGTATATCATTGGGTATCCATGACGACAACACAAAATAAAAACCAATCTTAGCGAAATATTTCATTTTTAGATGTAAAATACAAATACACCCAGCTTTGACAACTACAGACCCTAAACCGCTCAAGTACCCCAAATGCACGCAAACGTAGTGCACTCAGAGCGTAAGCGGAGCGCGAGCGTAGCGCAGACGGAGCGCGAACGGAGCGCAGATTGAGCGCTGACGGAACGGACCTGGACCGTAAGCAAACGCTGGATTTTGAATAATAAACGCACTCCTGAGCACATGAAATAGATCGAGTGCACTCAGATACGCTGAGTGCACTCAGATGCGCAGTTTATGCAGTATACGCTAGACACAGTAAGATAACTGATAACATAACTATTCGTGCGCTACTGAGTGCACTAGTTCATTCGTCTACACTCTTTTTCATTATTTGATCGTGAAGTCGATACTTAAAGTCGAGATAACAAAGAAATTTTCTTTCACATAAATATAAACCATGTAGTTTATATAAATGTTTATTGTAAAACGCATGATAAAACTTATTTTGGTCAACAATTTATCAATTATAACATAAATATCAATATTTAGCTGATCAATACAATAATGTTTATTATACAATAGACGATACATCAATGGTTATCTACGGTTTCAAGGCTAATTTAGTTGCATGTTTAAGCATGATTTGGTTTGCGCAACAAATATATAAATAATTATATATATTGTGTAAATAACAATTCAAAAAGATGTAATATGAATTCACTATTTGCCGTGTTATTTCGATATAAATTAGTTATAGAAGATACAATACATGTACTTTATTTCGATTTAAGCGTATACTGCTCCAAATACAAAAATATAAAAGCATGCGTGAATCAAACGAAACAAAGATATGCGGAAAATTATATGATTATGATCCTATTTGTTTGGGTATTTCGGCAAAATAAAAATTACCAATTTCAATTTAATTTGGACTTTAATTTTATATTTTCCCCAAACATAGTTACTCTGAGTTTGTGCTTAGTTGTGAACAAATCTACGTAAAACTGTTATACTGCAATTAAAGTGGAAACATTATACTCGTGCACATCTCATTAAAATAATAGTAATAAATTAATTGTATTCTAAAATATAAAGTGGGTCAGTAGTATAGCGGATAGGGTGCTGGTTTCAGACGACAGAGGTCGCAAGTTTGACCCAAGCTCTACCCGACCTCTCGAAACACAATTCAGTACCAGATCTAATAAGGAAATGCAATGGAGAATGCATAAGCTCCGAGCTTACTTCACAATCAAGCTAAATTAAATTAATGTAAAATAAATGTATGTATGCCAAATTAACACGACAGACCGAAATAACACATTAGACACAGGAAATAAAAACTAGTAAACGTAAATTTCTAGGTGACCTTTTTGAGGTTGTGATTTTATATTGACTACATAACAGCTTTTGATCATGAGGAAGGTTAAAATAAACAAAAAAGAACATGTATTCACTGCCTACAAAAAAGTAAATATATTGTTTTCCCGCTTCCCTACAAAATCGATCACGTGCACGTAAGTACGTAACAATTAAGCCATTATAAACGCTGTGAAAGGCGCAACAAGTAAGAAATGATAAATTTAATAATAATAATAATAATAATATGATAATAATATAATAATAAAGTAATATAGCAATAATAATATTAATAAATAATAATAAAATATATAATAGATATTAATAATAATGAGGATAATAATAATATTATAAAAAATCTGCATATTTTAGTATTGATTTTGACTATATATTTCTTATCCAATCACATGCTGCGGGACAAATAAAGATTAATTTACCTGGCACAAATAATAATCAAAATGAAAATTACACACCGGTAGGGTATCTTCGTGATCAATGGACCGATAAATCACCAATTAACTATTTATTGACACACATGTGGTTCTCACCATGGGTATCTGTTTTGATGATTGCCATGCAACTCTGCCTTCATAATAGTAATTAAAATGTTTTATTAATTGTGAACGAATGACCAGATGCACGTACGCACGTATCCAATATAAAAGATGTGACAAATCAATAAGTCAATATGTATACTATAATAATAGCTCCAATGAAAATAATATTTAAAACACTAAAACAAATAATGAAAGCAAAAAAATAATACAAATAAAATACTACATTTTTACAAGGAATTATTTAGAGACATGTCTTTAATTTTTATTAGTTTTAAAATTGTAGGATTGTTTTATTTTGTAAATTAACAATTCTGATCTGTTTTTTATACGAAATCGCTTTGGCAGCTGTGGTAAAATGACAGCCCTGAATATACATCCCTTAATACGTGTATGTCACAATTTCTACCATTCATTCAGAACTGGCGTTGGGTTTTCGGTTCGTTAATTCAATGATATTAACATCATGATATTTACATACTTAAGCGTTCTGAAACTTCGAATAACCAATATCTTAAATGAATTTTTTATTTGTTGTTAATTGGCTAGCAGTTGTTCTTTTTTATCGTCAATAAATTATAAGACTGAAAAATTCTTGTTTGATATTTACTGGTATATTAATATCAAAATGTCACATTCTTAAACATGACAGTTAGTTACGATTATGCTGTGGTTCAAATAGTATCAACAAACTATATAAATTTATACAATATCACTTTTTAAATATGAATTTGGAAATATAATCATATATATTAACTTATATTAACATAAGTTAATACTTTCATAATTGAAATATTATGCTTTACAGTGTTAATGACAACGATTAAATGATTGTTAACACGAGAACTATCAAAATTATTGTATTTATAGGCTAAAACATAAATAATACAGCTTAATAAACTTTTGTATATGTTTTTTCTTTATGTCCAATACTTCTTATATGTTTGTGTAAACCTTTAGTAGAATTAAAATTAGTTTTGAAGTTATAACAACATAATTTTAATCAGTTTCATATTGAGTTACAATATTTTTAAACTTAGAAATTAATTTTTTATCTCATAAAACTTGAGTAACAACAGTTTTACACCAAAATAAATTCAGTTTTATTGAATTTTCAACGCAACACTATTTTAACAATCACTTTCTCCAATACATTGGATTAGAATTATGTATTTTGTAAACACAACAGTTCTCAGTTTGTATATGATTGTATATGAAGATGAGCTATGAAGCTCATGTCTAAATACATTTTATTTTATAATGTTCATTCCATTGTTAAACTAATGTTTGTCCCCACTGTCCCGATCAAAGCTTTCAAATATTAAAAATAGTATCATACAAAATACACTCAGTGTCACACAGACACATGCAGTGATATGGAACAGGTATGTTCAGTTTTTTTATTAGCAGGTAAAAAGAGACCATGCAAATAATATAATAATATTGATATTATAACTATTCTGTTTTTAAAACCTTGACCAGTAACAAAGTATATTTGTTTCATTAAACACAAAAGGATATATAGCTGTAATTTCTTTATTTACGTCGTACAATAATTATCAGATTAAGCCACTCAACAAATACATAATGGTGTTTGTCACCGTTAAGGTCAACTCATATTTTGCTTTATTTTTCTATAAATCTAGTTTCCTATTTTATTGTTTTTGTATGTATATGTATATATACTGATTGTGTTTATGATTGTTTCTCATGTTGATTGTGTTTGTGTTGATGTGGTGGCTGTATGCCTTGACAGCTAAAGTGGACACATTGGTATAATGTGAGTGTTTCTCAAGATGACTATGTTTATGTTGTTGTGGTGACTGTATCCCTTGACAGCTACATGGAACATATTGGTATATTGTGAGTGTTTCTCATGCTGATTATGTTTATGTTGTTGTGGTGACTGTATCCCTTGACAGCTACATGGGACATATTGATATATTGTGAGTGTTTCTCATGTTGATTATGTTTATGTTGTTGTGGTGACTGTATCTCTTGACAGCTACATGTGACATATTGGTATATTGTGAGTGTTTCTCATGTTGATTATGTTTATGTTGCTTTGGTGACTGTATCCCTTGACAGCTACATGGGATATATTGGTATATTGTAAGTGTTTCTCATGTTGATTATGTTTATGTTGTGGTGACTGTATCCTTTGACAGCTACATGGGGCATATTGGTATATTGTGAGTGTTTCCCATGTTGATTATGTTTATGTTGTTGTGGTGAATGTATCCCTTGACAGCTACATGGGACATATTGGTATATTGTGATTGCTTCTCATGTTGATTATGTTTATGTTGTTGTGGTGACTGTATCCCTTAACAGCTATATGGGACATATTGGTATATTGTGAGTGTTTCTCATGTTAATTATGTTTATGTTGTTGTGACTGTATCCCTTTACAGCTACATTGGATATATTGGTATATTGTGAGTGTTTCTCATTTTGATTATGTTTATGTTGTGGTGACTGTATCCTTTGACAGCTACATGGCATATATTGGTTAATTTTGAGTGTGTCTCATGTTGATTATGTTTATGTTGTGGTGACTGTATCCTTTGACAGCTACATGTGATATATTGGTATATTGTGAGTGTTTCTCATGTTGATTATGTTTATGTTGCTGTGGTGACTGTATCCCTTGACAGATACATGGGACATATAGGTATATTGTGAGTGTTTCTCATGATGATTATGTTTATGTTGTTGTGGTGACTGTATCCTTTGACAGCTACATGGGACATATTGGTATATTGTGAGTGTTTCTCATGATGATTATGTGTATGTTGCTTTGGTGACTGTATCCCTTGGCAGCTACATGCGTGTTGAGACATATTTGTAATTATCTTCATTATACGGTTATTTGAGTTCGGTATTACGTCCATTAAATGTACGTGACGGTTTCATTTTTGCTATAAAACATTAGGAAATTTAAGGGAAGCAATCAATAGTAAATGAAAACACCCACAAAATGCCCACAATAAAGTGTTTTGGACTGTATCTTATTCCTACTGAACGTTTAAAATATTGAAAAACAAGAATAGGTAAAAGAAGGCCATATTTTTGCAAATTCAGGTGAACTGCGTACCCATTACTTCCGTGGTTTCTTTATCAGTTTCAGCTACATTTGTAATCATTATAAATTAAACCTTTCGTTTAAGTTGCTACAGCAAATGTCATTAGACACATGGAACTAGTGTACGTTACGTTGTTTAAGTAGTCTATCCCAAAACCTGATATCTTCCGAATCGGGTCTATTAGCACCCACCGAACAAGCAGGGAATTATATGCCTGTCCATCAATGCATAGCAATTAAACGCTTTTTAAACTGTGATGTCATTCCAACTTTTAGTTGAAGCAACTGACTAATCAAAATGCTCAATTGTGGCTTTCCCAATATTGATTTTTAACGACCTCATCATGAGAGCTGGGCCTGTTCTACAGATTATTGTTTAAGCCAATGACTTTTTTTATTTTGAGACCACAATTTAAAGCCTTAACTGCGATATAAAAACCGCAAGATGGCTCATGGGCATTTTTTTATAACTATATATAAGTCACCACTGCATTGTTTGCGTTATAATTTTGCTAACTACTAGATTATTGTTTAATGGAGATCTTTTTCAAAAAGTGTTTATTATATGCAGTTTGACATTTTTTTAAATTTCTAAGGAGGATCTTGTAAAGTTTTACCAAGGTATCTGCGCATTCATAATGGTCAATTCAGCCGGAACTGATCGGATTGATGATAGTTGTTGTTGTAGCATTTTACATTCTGCCCGCAAAATCCTATTACAAAAACAGAAGAGAACACATGTTTCTGAACAAACAGTTCATAAAATATCGTAATATGTATGCTAGAATTAAATAACCAGACTGAATGTTGAATATTCTATTCTTTAAATATCGGACTTTTAGTTGATGCCTCTTTAAACATGATGTATTCATATGTATATGTCGCTTTAATAAAAAAATACTTGTAAACTTTTCCAGACTATTGCAATCCTATATGGAAAACTTGAAAAGGATGAAAAAGAAGAAGAACGCAAAGCAGAAAATGGTAAATAAATAAATAGTCTAGTAAAGAATGGACCCATTGTCTTATAGAACCAATAATTATAACACTATTAATAACAACAATAAGAAATAATGGCAATTTTCGTCAAATTTAGTCTTTATTTCATCATCCTTTAGTCTTAAACGAATCAAAACATATTTAACCATTTTTCAAGCTCGATTTATACATAATAAATAAAATATAAACCGGTGTTTAGTAAAGCAGAAATACAAAACAAGACAAAAGGTGTCGTTCAAAGTACACAGTGCATTTTTTTTATTTTAATAACAATGAAATGTTTATTCCATTTCTAGAAAATAGACCACTCGGACTAAAACAATTCATGAGAGACCGTCATTGGGAGATGAAACCCGCTGCTAGATTTACAGGAACTCCCCAAACTCGGTGTAGGCTAAGTAAGCATTTCGATAATATATACTGTAACATATCCCTTTATATATTAAAAATTTCAGTCATTGTATTCATTGAACAGTCTCAGGCTGCCAATCAAACAGGCCGATAATCCAATCAGCAATGTCTTTATTGTATTTACTTGGACAAACAGTGGCTAGTGGGCGGAGTGAGAGTCATTCTCACTTCGGACCCATTGCTTTGTTAACGTGTTATTTATGGTACATGATAATATAATGCACTATCTTCTTTTAGTGCTTAATAAAGTTGATACGTAGCATTGCTTTATTTTATTGTGTAGCAACGGTTTGTATTATATATTATACGCATATTGCTTTATTGATAATGACGTATACTCATTGTATATGAAGTCTCTTTTGATTCGTTAATTGGCATAGTATTCTCATTAACATTTATACAGTTTATAACTTAATTGTTTATTGCATACTAGTTACAGAAAACAAGACATAAGTCCTCCTACCAGTTTACCGGTTTACCAATTTTGTTGTCGCACATTTTTTGTTCTACGGCCATGAATCTTGGCTTAGCCGCCGTGGGTTTCAATCTCAGGAACAATATTTAGGTGCGTTGAATGATGTTAAATAACGGCAATATTATAAAAAAAGGTGAATATGAACAGACATAAAAACAGTATTAAAACTTACGCTTAGTATCTCACCAATTTTAATAGCTTTCGTACTGTATACGGTATGCATTTATTTACAACAGTTATCAAAATACTTAACACGATCAGATAAAACAATTCCAGGAAAATGATACAACATGAATTATCGAAATCATAAAGGAGAGTTATAAAAGTTGAGCCCTTGATAAGATGTAATACTATGTATGATGGTTGCTGTCATATCATATGCCATATACATGGATTAATGTATTAACTTTATGGCTCATATATATATTTTATATGACCATGGTAGATTTTCATTTTGTTTGTGAATATGATTTGTAGGAGGGTGGTTGCCACTAATTCATTTTTGTTGGCAAAAAGTATAATGCCCTGCAATATTGATATTACTGTTAATACTACCATAGCCGTTGTGTAAAATGTGGAATGGTCGCCTCCCATGCTTGTCATACCAAATATTTGAAAATGATAATACGGTATCATCACATGTGTCTGCTGCATGATGTTCTCATTTGTCAGAGTTTAGAATAATGTCTCTATAAAGTAAACACTGACCTGGTAAGAATGAAATAGTGTTTAAATATCGCATAACACCATATTAAGATAAAATACTAGACAATACAATACATATAATGTAATATATTTTTAATATTACAATGAATTTATATTTAACAAAATATAATATTTTAGAATATTTGCACGAAATATGTTAAATCTTTGAAAGCATCTTCACTCTGTTATATAAATAAAGAATTCAAAATGTTCCGTTTTAAAACATTATAATTAATGTTGACTAACTAACACTTGTCCAAATTTAATATACTACATTAGGATTAGTTATTGCACGTGTACAAAATTGTATGAATTTGTAAATATATTCAATTAAATTACATAACTTTATTCTTTACAATGGCGGATCTTTTGGAAAAAAACAGCGTACGTTTCCCCCTCTAAACTTTCATATTTTATTAAAATCCACCATATTTCTACTGAAAGACATTTGCGCCCCCAACCCCCACCCCCTTCCACCATCTTAGCTGAAATCCTGAATACATCCCTACGTTACATTGTTGCTTGATTTTTTTGTAGATAAAGATGACTGCACGGGTTTCGTTCCTATCAGAGAGTGGAGACATGGTCGGGAGCTGTATGGCAATGGAGGATTTAAGCGTTATGGTATTAAGTATGTTAACGGGCGAATTATCGTGCCTGTTGGAGGAATATACCAAATATACTCATTCCTTGACATGTATGAACCGTGCATTGAAGGAACGGGTATACCTGATGTTAGAAATAGATCCGAGTCCATAAAGCATTCGATTTTTAAATTCAATATAGTTGAAGGTCACGAAACAGAACTCATATCTGCTGTGCAACCACATCTGAAATCTGCAAACTTGTATTACAATATATACAGCAGTTTTATCATGTCGATTATCGAATTAAAGGCTGGAGATGAATTAACGGTAAAGGTGAGCAATATGACCTATTTGAAATACCCGGATGTCAATTATTTCGGAATTAATTTCATTTCAATGCAGAAAAACCAGATGGCCATGACGAAGTCTCCTGCTCGTGGTGTGGCTGCATAATCCGATCAACTTCAACACGCATTGTCTGACACTATATTGATGTAACATTATAGGATGCTAGTGAGATGTTAGAATTGAAGATACTTCATTTGACATAAATAAATATATTGAAATATGTATGTATTGAGAAATATTATACGTATAAATAAAGAAATCTTGAATCTATGACAGTTTAATGAGATAGGATGACAGTTTACTGGAGATAAATGATAGCCTAGGGTTAGCTTGATGTATTGCTGTCAAGGTAATTGTGGGCTGGACTTTAAGATCGGTAATTGGTTAACTGACCAATAGAAATGTATGAATGAATTTTCCAATATAGAATAGCTGTTTATTCATGTAGGGACTGGTTTTAGCATAGAGTGGACAGGGAATTAAGTTTGAGCCACGGTCAGAGTAAGATGTTAGTTAGACTAGGTTTAGTTTAAATGAGCAATAGCGAGTTTAAAAATGTTAGCTTGTGACTTTGAACTTATGAGAACTTTATAATTATGTGAATAAAATTTACTTATGATATACAAGAGTTGTTGAGTCGATTATGCGATATTGAACCGTTAGGGAGTATAAGGGACTGAAATTACAAACAATTAGATCCAAATAGTATCGTGTGAAAGCTGTATATACTGATACAAATACCATTTTTAATAATAAGTAAAATGATCTCGTAAAAACGCAGGACAGCGCAGGACGTAACCAAAATCGCAAAATTATAATACAGTGTATAGAGTCTGTTCATGAGAGGGTAATGTAAGAGAGAAATACAAAAAAAAAAAACTATCACTGACTATAATGAGGGGTAATGTAAGAAAGAAGAATACAAGAACCCCCTATCACTGACTATAATGAAGGGTAATGTAATAAAGAAAAATACAAGAACCCTTTATCACTGAATATAATGAGTGGTAATGTAAAAAAGAAGAATACAAGAACCCCCTATCACTGACTATAATGAGGGGTAATGTAAGAAAGAAAAATACAAGAGCGCCTATCACTGACTATAATGAGGGGTAATGTAATAAAAATGAATACAAGAACCCCCTATCACTGACTATAATGAGGGGTAATGTAAGAAAGAAGAATACAAGAACCCCCTATCACTGACTATAATGAGGGGTAATGCAAGAAAGATGAATACAAGAACCCTCTATCACTGACTAAATCCGCCCAATGTTGAATAAGGTCCGTGGTTCAAAGGCAACTGAAATAATTTAATTTAATTTATGAAATAAAGATTAAATCATTTAAAATGCAACATTTATTAAAGTATGTGGTGTTGATGAAGATTTTGTAGAATTGGTTATATTTATTATTATTTTTGAATTTATTATTTTTATTATTACATATATTTAGAAACTGGTCGTCATCAAAATATCGTTTCTGTCTGTATTGCCAAACAACCGAACACTCATATTTTAGTAGATAAATGTCGTGTATTCTTAAAATGTCCAAGATATCCAGATTGATATATTGGATATGTAGCGTCATGTTATGCCATCGAAGGCTAACAGATGATTAGTTAACCTAACCACTGTTTCCTGGGATCCTGAAAGGTTAATCAGTACTCGAGCACATCCCATCTCCGGAAGTAACTGACAACATTCCCGCTTGAATCAGCAGTGAGAGACGAATGATTATAGATACAATGTCTTATATCAGTCGTCACAGAGATTGTTGCCGGGCGGGGATTCGAACTCACGACCCCTTGAATGGTAGTCAGAGGCGTAACCGACTGAGCTAATCCGGCCCGGCCTAGATACTCAGACTTACGGCATCTCCTTCTATTTCTTGGTACTAAGGTGAAACTGATCTATTATTATTTTACAACATTCCTCAACTGAACGACATTTATAAAGTCAATAATCTTTATTACATTGATTGTCGATTAAAACGAAATGAATTACCTCCATAACATGTGTATGTAACTCATATAAATTGCTGTAAATAATGAAAATTATGTATTTTGGGTCGGAGATCTTTTTTACGAAATAAAACAGTGTATATTGTATCTTGTATATTTAACTTCCCCACCATGTCTTGTTTTTCATTGATCAAATATCGATATACCGGTAAATAATGTGTTGGATTTGTACACTACATATTGCTTCATGACGTCAAAAACGATCAATAAAATCAATATGCTGTTTTATGAAGTCATAGTTATTTTCAGCAATGCTGATTGTATCCAAGAAAACTTCCGAATCGTAAAATAACCGATTGAGGCTTTAAGCTCATGAGAAAAGAACAATAAAATTTAACATCAACTTAATAATAAAGTTACATGTAAATAATCAAGTGTCGTTTATGTTTGTGCATTAATGCACCTAAAACGTACATACGATATATCACAATCTCGTACGGTAGTGATAAATACCTGAATTCAATGTTTATTTTAAATTATATAAAATAATTGGCAAATTGTGAACAAGTTGACAAATATTCAACAGGTGCAATGTTGGAATTGACATACAGATATAAGTATTGCATTTCATATAAGAATGGTACTGATGATTTTACGGGTTGTAACCAGTCAAGCAGCACAGTAGGATTGTGTTTCCTTGAAATAGCCAACAAATACATTACACTCTATTCACAACTCCTTCGTTTGGAATATCTACTATTTTCGAACTTTAATTTCTGCAGTACCAATTATGACGTGTTTGATGATGTGTATTTTAAGACAATAAATGATTTCGCAATTATGACGATCGCCAACAATTACCAATATTGGCTGAAAAGCAGGCATGCGCAGCTTGGCAGCCAAGCACATAAAATTCGTATCGAATTTTCTCTATTGCAATCTGACAAATAACAAGTCCTGGAATACTGGAATTATGCTATTTTAAAATATATATTTTAATCTCAGGAAGATAGGTTCAATTCCATTTCTGTTTATTAGATATGTACGTGCAGTGCCGAAACAACAAACAACACTTTGAGTTACGAAATATACCAGATTTCAATTCTTTATTATAACTATGCAACACATATTGTATTATAGAGATTAATAATTAAACCAAAGATCCAAAACCCAAGCAGTGTATTTGTGCATCTTGATTAATACATTATAATATACATATAGTGCGTTTTTTTCATATGTGGGGGACGCAGGCATCAATTGTGAAAATGACAGAATATTAACTTCAATACAAACATATGAAAAAAGAAAGATAATGAAAATGATTGAAGTGTATATGAAATGCGATTTTGGCGAGGCTAGGTTTAGGACCAAAGTTGAAAAAGGGCAGAGTATAATTAAGCCCACTCATAACTGATAATATAAATATATATTAATGTGTGTGTGTGTGCGGTTCAGGTACAAAGGTTAAAAGAACGAGTATATTTAAAAATAAAGAAATAGGGGTTGGGGGGGTCGGATTGGTGGTATATTGATAAGGATTAGGCAAGGTCAATAACAAAATTGAAATGGAGCAGATTATTCGGCCTTCTCATTTTTGATAAATTTACCACAATACAAAAAATATCAAAAACTGAATTGTGGCAGATATCAAAGTAGAAAAACGGACAGAGTATCTATTTTAACAAAGAACAAACAACTTAAAAAGGAAATGGTGGTAGGGTGGTACTGTGTTGTGGTTGGTCTCGAGTTTGGTATGTATTAATAATACAAAAAGTTACTCATTAATTAATGACTTTAGTACAAATCAGAAGTTTTCAAAATAATGTCGTTTGGGGTGGGGTTGGTTAGGCCTGGTTAGGAAGGTATCCAAGAAGAAATAGAGTAATGGAGTTGGATAATGGTATAATGTTTATTTCTTTGTATTGTAGTCTATGTCAACAATTTATTAAGCTCTTCACAGTTGATATAAATAATCAGTAACAATCTTTAGCTTTACAGAGTTAACAAGAAACTGAACTTAAACATCTATTTTATAACTATTAATGAAATTAATAAAAGTCCAATTTAATATTCCTACACTAGAAGCAGCCCTTTCATGATAGGAAATGCCGCAAATTAAGATTCAATTTTCATACTCATAGAGAAGTCAAGTTTAAAAAAGGAACATAAAAAAGCTGTGCAAATACCCTTGAAATACCTGACTAACAATTGACCTTTGTGAATAACATATAATGATGTTATTGATTAAACTGGAAAGGTGAATCCCACGTACTTGCTATTAAATAACGTGCCAATGGGTACTAAATGAGTACTAGATCTTAAGTATAGAATAGATGTGATTTGACAAAACGTTTTCAAATAGTTATAGTTATCATCGCTAAATATAGCGACACACACTTAGTTTTACCAAAACCTCATAAAACCCGAATCAGGTCCAATAACATCTAATGAAAGAGCAGAAATTTCTATGACTGTCGGACGACTCATAGCATTGGCACGCTTATCAAAATGTGACGTCATTCAAACTTTCAGTTGATGCAACTAACATTATAAACGTGCTTAAATGTGGCTTTTTATTTTGCTACATTGCTATTTAACGGGCCCAATCGGAACAGCTGGATCCGTTCTGCAGACTAACACACACTAGAAAGTTCGATGTTACGGTCTGCGCAAAAATGGTTATAAATATGTATGTATGTACTATAAATGCTGAATATGAAAGAAATATACTTACATTAATTTAATACATAGAGGTCTGGTTGAATTTTGGCTCTATATTATGGTATAGGATTTCAACGGTAAAAACAATCCACATAAAAATGTTGTTTGAGAATTTTCTCTTTGGAAGGAATGTATCTACAGATACAAATGCACACATGCTAGCGGGTTGAACAGCTTGTTACAGTGACACACCTTTTTTTTAAAATCCTCAAATGCTCATAAATAAATCCATCTGTTAAAATCCTGTAAAAATCACTTATCTTATAACAGTTATGTCATATTGCAGAATATACTATGCAAACTGTAGCAAGAAAGCACAGTCCCTTAGAATCATTTCGAACCAAATAACATTGATATGATTAAGATTCTTTGTATAGTCTATGTCTTAAGATCACAAAACTACAAACAAGGTCACCGTAACTATTTATAGAAACAGTTTGATCTAGATCCTAAATGGTATTAATCTGCTGCTAAAGAACACCTTAAACGTTGTAATGGGGGAGTGGTTAACCTGTTTTACAAATATCTCTTGTTTAGATGTGTCAGTGAACTTTGTAAAGAAAATTCCAGAAACAATTTTAGGTTACAGTGTTTGTTAGCATACACGCACCAGTGTGTCAAAATTTCAATAATTACACAGACAACAAGGAAAACAGGATACCTGTATAATTTTAAATCTTCGATTTGTGTGTTGCAAGCATATGAGTATGTATAATGATATTTATTTTATTGGTGGGTTGGGTTACCTTAACCACTCGTTCCTGGGATCCTGACAGGCAAACCATGCGTTCCTGGGATCCTGACAGGCAAACCACTCGTTCCTGAGATTCTGAAAGGCAAACCATTCGTTCCTGGGATCCTTACAGACAAACCATTCGTTACTGGGATCCTGAAAGGCAAACCACTCGTTCCTGGGATCCTGACAGGCAAACCACTCGTTCCTGGGATCCTGACAGGCAAACCACTCGTTCCTGGGATCCTGAAAGGCAAACCATTCGTTCCTGGGATCCTGACAGGCAAACCACTCGTTCCTGGGATCCTGAAAGGCAAACCATTCGTTCCAGGGATCCTGACAGGCAAACCATTCTTTCCTGGGATCCTGACAGGCTAACCATTGGTTCCTGGGATCCTGACAGACAAACCACTTGTTCATGTGATCTTGAAAGGCAAACCATTCGTTCCTGGGTTCCTGACAGGCAAACCACTTGTTCCTGGGATCCTGAAAGGCAAACCACTCGTTCCTGGGATCCTGACCGGCAAACTATTTGTTCCTGGGATCCCGAAAGGCAAACCACTCGTTCCTTGGATCCTTAAAGGCAAACCATTCGTTCCTGGGATCCTGAAAGGCAAACCACTCGTTCCTGGGATCCTGACAGGCAAACTATTTGTTCCTGGGATCCCGAAAGGCAAACCACTACTTAAGAACACCCATCTCGGAAAGTAATTATTAACTTTCCTTTTTGAATCCGAGGTGCGAGATGAATCATAATGAGACACAATGTCGTATGATAATTGTCATAGAGACTGGGGCGGGAATTCGAACTGATTGATTGATAGTCAGACGCGTTGCCGACAGAGCTAACTGGGCAGGCTATATACAGGTTAATTTTCGCATTTTGTTTAGTCACCAATGTAACATACGCTTAAATGTGGTAATATCATAGCACCACAACAACCGTCACCCTACCATCATCATCATCATTACTATCATTATCATCATATATATATTTAGAATAATAGGGGGAAATATGAAACTATTGTACATTATAAAACAGGGTTAATGCCAGATTGTGTTTTGAACTTCCGATATATTTCACACATGCTATTGCTATTGTTTGGTTATCTTTGTTGTGGTTACATGTTTGTACAGTGTTAATACAGGTCAATAAACTTTATAGATCATACTAAATCCAAAAACAGGCGTTATCCTTCCACTTATATTCTTGTCAATTGTTATTACCAACCAGTAATAAACGATTACAATATGGAGTTTTATTAAATCTAATGTTGGCCTATACATTAATATATAGTACAGAATAAATAATTCCACCTCTTTCGACCAAACATATGTATATCATTCTATATGCACATAAACATGTTTAACATGCGCTTTCTGAGTTAGCCAGTCTTTTAACGTTATCGGCCATGTCAGCTCACGATTATTTTAACCCTCCAAACAAATCAAATTTTCATCAGTTTGAAACTGAATGAATCAGGTTTACCCGGTTTACTATTGAAGATAATTTTCATGTTGGTATAAATAATGTTTTTCACTTTGTCCCTGGCTTTAATGTTATTTCAGAATTCGGAGGGGGTCAACCACCTGATATTACCTCCCTTTAATACCCAGATAGAGAAATGAGCATATACATATATATGGGTATGTAGTAGCAGCTGAAACACCATGTGGACATTCCGTACTGGATAGGATTCTGACTTCATTATCAAACATATGCATAAATAGTCCACAAAAGATATTACATTTAATGGTATCCTGCAGTAATAAGATATTTGAAAAGCCTACAAAGCTGAATACAACCTCATAACGTTTAATATCATATTCAGTACTTTCAGTATATGATTGATATAAAGTATAATAATTAATGTTAATTTATTTCATCTCTACCTCTGTCGAGTCTGTTTTCTGAATAGAAATGGTACTGATTGCCGCCCAGCTCAATAGTATTATTACAAATAATAAAACGTAAATGTTATAATTTCCTTGTATTCTGAATAATATTCCTAAATTTAACTGTATCCTTATAACGAGGTAATTTTCGTAAATGTAATTTTTTCCAAATATAGCTGCCATCACTGTAATTGAATTCGTAATAGCTTCCTGTGCGTACATGTGTTTAAATTAAAAAAAAACAACAGACAACCGTCTTTCAGTACACACGCCTACACATACCCAATTATTTCGGTTTAAACTTCCAAGGCCGATCAATGCATGTTTATTTTTGTATTTCTTTCAGTTTATTCGATATGGATACGAGTGTGGTTGCACCAAATAAAAATCGTAACCTTGAAACGTATGGGTAATGCAAACATGAATATTTGACAATATTTTTGAGTTTGTTTTTTTAAGAATGAAAAAAATGATTATTGTTAGATACCTTCGAAAAATATGCGTCATTCATGATTTGGTCTACTGTATAAACGAGGATCACCGCGTACTTGTCCATACACATGATCAACATTTTCTTCCCGCAATGACATTGACTTGACCATTCTTGACTTTTTCGGTAGGTGTTTGCAGAATCTTTCATACTTTTTATCCTATAGTTCAGAGTAGTTCTTCAAAAATCAGTAATCATATCCATGCCGCTTCAAAAATTCCAGGTATGCGGCCAATGGACCTACACTAGTGACATGTGTAAATTCAACACCCTAAGGGCAAAACATTTACTAAACCCCGTAATGTCTGCGATGTCATCCACCTGTTGCCTCCTATCGATATTGATTGCATCTCTTATGCTATTAATAGGCGATAGTTTCGGTCGACCCGCTTTCGATTAAAACAATGATTTTTGTCACGTTTTAGCTGATTACTACAGGTATGCAAACCTGTATCACACTACGTTTAAACACTAACTACCATATAAAAACCATAAGATGGCTCCGGGGCAGGTTTTAAATAATTATGTTAATGATTCCAATCAGAGAAACCTCTTACAAGTCCACAGTCGCCACTGCGTTATTTATGTTATGATTTTGAATACTGAACAGAAGAACAGAACAGAACATTCTTTAATTTTGGCTTAAGCATTACAAAAACTTTTCACCATAAATAACATATTCAAATACATAATCAAATACATTAGGCACATGCAAAAATGTATATCAATATTAAATACAAAAACTTTAGAAAATATGGTAGTACTAGTAATAATTATGGTGGTAATAGTCATTATAGTACTATTATATTATGTGGCAAAAATGTATTTTCCAAAATGTTATTGCTATGTGCAGTTTGATTATAAAGTTTAATTTAAAAAAAGTGAACTTTATGCGAGAAGCTTATAAGTTCATGCACTCTTAATTGTTAACAAATACATTTTTTTACCATTTATAATCTAGTTAATTTCCACGAAACGAATATTTGTGAAACTGAAACAAGTTAAAATAAAGCGAGCCCGGGGCTCTTCCGGGTATTCAAAATGCATTTTAATACAGTATAAATTTCCGTAAAAATTGCAAAAAAAAAATACGTAATTTGAACCCCATTTAACTTGCGGAGCCTCCCTACCTGAAAACTATATGAAAGAAGAATCAGGCTACATAATATTAACTCGATACATTATGTGCACGTGTAACCACATGTGCAACGTAAGATTGATTTATAACAAAGACAACATGAAAGTCATTGTACGGTTTCGTCTTTGGAAATTTAAGACATCTGTAAAAATTAAGTTAAACATAGATTTATGTGAATAGTAATGTGATTGCGGGTCAAAAATGGCTGACAATATTGTAACAAGAACACCGCGAGCGGGTGGAAACGCTCGTTGTTTTTTCCAAATCTATTACGTAGGTCAAAGTTAGTGAAGGAAACTTTTTAAACATAATGGTGATTAGTTGAAAAAATGAATATTATCACTAAAAAAAAAAGATGTTAAAGAACAGCGTTAACTCTACTATTCTAGACTTGTCGATCACAGAACAGTATTTTCTAATGTATTAGAAAACCAGATATACATGTATCTGTATGAATGAACTATCTTTCATATTAGCAAAATAGTAGATACATGTAAGTGCAAGTAGGATTATTATGGCAGAATATACACTAAGTCTATGTCTGTTTATGGCTAGCTAACCAGTACTTATGCTGAAATGTATTAATCTAATTTTAAAATCCGAGTGTGGATGTGGGGTGTATGAGCCAAAGTTAAATTAACAGGGCTGTGCAGTTTTAATACAATAAAACAAAGTTGAAGGAAGATGGTGTTTTGACGTTGGCAACACAGTTGAAAAGGGACAGTGTATCTAATTCAATACAGAACAACATTTTAAAAGAACAAAATTAAAAAAAAATGGTGGGTGTGTGTGTGTTGGTGGGGGGGGGGGGGGTCTTGGGGTTGGTAGTAAAGTGGCAAAATAGTAATGAATTTAAAACAAAACATAACTTTAAAAAATGGGTGAGAGTGGTAGGGGTAAGGGTAAGGGTGTTGGGGTCGGCAGGTTGAAATGGGGCAGTGTATTTGATTTAATACAAAACAAAATTTAAAAAAAAAAATAGGCGGGGAGAGGGCGACTATGGGTGAGGGTATTGGGGTTGGTAACAATGTTGAAATGGGGCAGAGTAATTAACTTAATACAAAACCAAATTTTAAAAAAAATGGGCGGGATGGGGGAGGAGGTAGGGATGAGGGTCTTGGGATCGGTAACAAAGTTGAAATGGGGCAGAGTATTTGATTTAATACAAAACAAATTTAAAACAATGTGCAGCAGGTTCGGACTCGGGCAGGTAGCCAAGTAGATATCGGACAATAGACCTATCAACTTCAAACAACGATACAAAGTTTTTTCCAATATGTGATATATTTATCAATCTGGATATATTTACATGTACAACAATTAATATAAATACCCAATAACAGTTTTGGGCGCATAAAACTTTTAAACGGATACTGACAGTATTAACTAAGTCCATTAAATAGGTCAAGGTCAGTGATGTAAATTTTGTTTTAGTTGATGGTGATGAGCTTACAGAATTAATTGTATTACTAAAAGATAAAATTGAATTAAAAAAATTAAACCCGAGCTAAACAAAAAACTTTAAATCCCAAAGTATGGAAACTTATGTAAGTTAGCTATATAATTTGTTTCTATAACATAATATAAACGTGTTTATGAAGTTTAGTCACCACAACATGAGTAGCTTGTTCAGAAACAGAGAAAAGGCTGAGCTAAACAAAAAACTTCAACCTAAGGTTTTAGAGCTCAAAGTATGTAAATTTAGGTAAGTAAGCTATATATATTGTTTGAATAACATGATATGAATGTGTTTATGAAGTTTAGTCACCGTAATATGAGTTGTTTGCAGGCAAGACTGAGCTAAATATAAAACTTTAACCATAGGACGCCGACGACGCCAGGGTCATGACAATAGCTCTTTGCTTTTTTTTCAAAAATACGAGCTAAAACTAAGAAAAAAAGGCAATAGAAAAAAGGATAAAATATGAGGAGGTGAATGTGAATGTGAATGTGACCCAAGTGTCCTTTACAAATAAAGTTCATACTTCCAGAAAGCGTGTTCTCATCAGAAAATTTAAGATAGTAGGTGCTATTACTCAATAGTTATAGGCTGAAATACGACATTGCAATGACTGATGTTTCATTAAAAACATTAAAGGGATATAATTCAGTAATAATCTGTTGAATAGGAACACCAAGACCAGGCCATGTAACAAGTCACTAGAATTGAATTAAAACTATTGGAGAAGTTATGTCTGCAAAGATTTTGTTTAAAATGTAATGTAAAAAATAAGGTCACAGGCTCATGTTCAGGTCATGTACCTGCGTATAGCAAATGTCATTTTAATTGGCATAAAACTGCACGAAGAATTGTGTCAGAATGGTTTTTACTCCCAAGTGTAATACATTGTTAGGTTTAAATAACAAAAAGTCATAACTCCATTAAAAAAAATTAATCCTTAAAACCAAAACATATAGTCAGACTATGAGATTGCTTTATAACAACAAGCCTCGTTTGAATCGAGTTAAAACTTTGTAAGGAATTGCGTCCAAAGTATGACGGTAAATCTAAGGGCACAATTCCATTTAACAAAATCAAATAAAAATGTGAAAACCACATTCACAATCATGTTCATGTCAAGTACTTGCTATACGGCAAGTTTCAATTGAATTGAGTTAAAACTATTGGAGGAATGCATCGGCAAAGTTTTGATCAAAAGTATCACGTAAGATTAAAATTAAAACAACAAAAGCCCATACCTCCGACATAAAATATTTAATCGGAATGAACGTTTTAGACCATGTAAGAAGAACTACGTTCTCAAAATTGTTGATTCAAAACGGACGGACGTACGAACGTAGGGATGGATGTTCTAACAATTTAGAGTTAATAGGTGTTCAAGCAGTAATTTCGCTTATTTAAGCTTATAAACCCATATTTAGCGTCTAAATGGTTTTCCTTCTATTCCTTACCCTAATCCCTAGCCCTTAAACACCATATGTTCGTCCGGACAGACAGACGAACGACATTTTAATATCCTAAATATTCTTCAAAAAGCGGGCGATAATAGCGAGAAAAATAAAGCTGTGCCAGTTGTTTTGCCTAACCGCTTGAATAACAAATCACTGATTACTGTTTTGAGTAATATGCAATCATGCCTTTTTTTAAATGAAATGAAAAGGTGAATCCTCTAAACGTGTTTGTATTAAGTATAAATATAGATCTGATCTGAAATGCACATAAATAACTAGTTTAAAAATATTGCTTACTAAAGGTAACAACACTAAACAAAACGACACATACTCTAATTGCGATGTTATAATCTGCGAAAAGTCTTTATACGAAAGTTATATAGTAACACTATGTTAATACAAATGAAACTCACTACATAGTACCAATTTTACTCTTTGTTGCGGATTTGTTTTTGAAAATAAACAATTGTATCTTTTTTGGGCCCCTTTATGGATATTCAATTCACATTAAAGAAGCCAGTCCCTGCTCTTATGACAACACAATGCTTCAGATCTCAATATGATTGAAAAATTCCCTCTTGTGTCTCTAACCATACCATAATGCCCCCTCCCCTCCCCTCCGCCACTCCCCCCCCCCCCCCCTCACGTCATTTCATTGATCAACTTTTATACTCCTATTCACAAAGATCATGAACGAATTGCCCTGATTGATTGTCGATAAAACACATGTTATGACACTGCTGGTCGGTCCTTTATGGAAATCAAATGTATTGCAATCACACAGTATCAATTGTTATGATTGGATCTCATGATTATCAAAAAAAAATCTTAAACATGTGATTAAAAGAGAATTACCTGTTTTCTATAGCATCCCTACGTAAAAAATAGATAAATACTTACTGATCCCTAGTGGATCCTTGCCTTGTCATTTTAACAAACTTGAAACCCCAACATAGATTGCTCATTTAACTCACACGTTAACTTATTTTGCTGGTCGGTTCCTGAAATAATTTTGAACAATCACAACTGTATTCCTTTTTGTGTCCTCTTGTGGATATCAAATGTATGATTAAACAATACTCAAGATGTCAATTTAAGTTAATTCAAATATTCTTAAACATTTTGCTAATCGAGTCGTTGTACCCAGGTAAGACATAAAACTGCAACGTATTGTGTGACGTGTTATACGAGCAATGTTCGGCCCGAATGACATGATGAAGTCGTCACACAGTATGTATTTATATTTATATTTAAATTAAAGATTCGTTTTAATTGCACCATATTGATTTTTGTCTGGTATCGTTAACCTGTAACAAAAAGGTTAAAAAGGACCGAGTGTTTTTAAAACAAAATTACATTTAAAAATAACGAAAGATGGGACGGAGAAGGGGTATATTGATTAGGGTAAGGCAAGGTCAATAGCGGATTATTCAGCCTACTCATTTTTGTTAAATTTACTACAATATAAAACAATCAAATACCGATTTGTGGCAGATACCGAAGTAGAATAAACGGACAGAGTATCTAAAATGGTGGTAGCGTGGGACTTGGAATTTGTTACTCAATGTCTTAAAATCCTAACAGCCATATAAAACCCGGAAGATAGCTCTGATGTAGGATTTATTTAAGTATGTAGATGATTCCAATCAGAGAACCATCTTACAAAAGTTCAGTCATCACTGCATAGTTTATTTTATGATTTTACATACTACTAGATTATTGTTAATACATTTAATAGGCAAAAATACTTTTGTAAACAAGTATTTGGTATGTGCAGTTTAAATATAACGTTTAAATCAAACTGTCAAAAATTGAAGAATGCAATTAACAGAAAATCTAGTTAGTTTTTATTCATGATACGAATATTTTTTGTATGTGAAACTAAAACTATTATATGATAAAACATAGGCAGATCCAGCAGAATCACTGCCAGTCTGGGCTCCCTGATATTGAAAAAAACATTATCAATCAGTATAAATTTCCGTTGCAATGGCGAGACCAATGCGTAATTTGAACCCCGTTTTATTTGCGGACCCTCGATCACTACCTGAACTATTCATGACACATAAGGCATGATGCAGGTAAATCACCCGATACTTGTGAACACACGCACGTATAACAAAATCAATATGAAAGTGATATCAAGTACGGTTTTGCTTTGAAGGGAAATTTTACTGTTACTATGTATAGGTACTTCACGGAAATTTTAAAGTCATTCTATATATAGAGCATTACGACATGCTTTGTTGTTCAATTATTGACTTTTTGTACACTAAATATTACATGTACATGTATATACATGTCAAGATTAAGTTTAACATGGATTTATGTGAACAGTAAAGTTGTTTACGTAACACAAATGGCTGACAATATCGTCAGTTATAAAGTGTGTATTGTTCTATTAGCGTCTTTGAACATATTTCTCCTCATACCGCTCAGTATCACCATTCATTATTACACTAATGAGGATAATGGTAGCTTGCCTGCAGATGTTGACAAGGTTTGTTTACCGTGTGCTACTTCATCCAGATGAATCTTATCAACACTATAAAGTTACACAGAACGGAACATTGTGCTGTATAGAAGACATTGCACATATTTACCAGTTGATCAATAACGTAAGTTATTTAACTGTTCATGCGTGTGTCACTATATAATATTAGGTTATATTATTATTAAGAAAGTTGTCATGATTCGTACTTTACGTCATAATATGTAATACAGTGCTGGGTGGAAGTGCAGTAGCTGAAGCGTTGGCTGCTAATGCTGCAGGTCGCGAGTTTGATCCAAAATCTAACAATAGTCTCAAACAACCAGTACTGGTCCTATTTAGGAAACAGACTCGAAACCGTTCTATATAAGCTCTGAGCACCATTTGCAATCAAGATTAAATAAATTAGCATACATGTTATGTTGTTGGCTATACAGAATTCATGTGAATTAGTAGTAGGATATATTGAAAAGGCAAAAGTGAAGTTACTCAAACTTAATTTTTTTAGAAAGGAGTTTATGAAGTCATGCATATACGAAGGTAGGTAGGTAGGTAGGTAGGTAGGTAGGTAGGTAGGTAGGTGGGCAGGTAGGAAATAAGCAGGTAGGTAAGTTCGTGGATACATAGTTAGGTATGTAGGTACATGTAGGTACAAGTAGGTACGTAGGCAGGCAGGTGTGAAGGTAGTAAGGTAGGTAGGTAGGTATATTTAGGGATGTAGATAGGTACAATATAGGTAGGTAAGCAGACAGACAGGTACAAATGTAAGTAGGTAGATAGAATATAATAATAAACATGTTAGGCAGGTATCATTTATATAGTACGTCTCCTTTAAGACATACATTAGTGATCAACTAGGTGATATGAAAGAGTTTAGATTAACAGCTACTGCCCAATTCTTACTCAGTTTGTAAATATTGTTTTACTTTGTAACAGTAATCTTGACAATGTGATATAATTGATGTAATAGTCTCTTACAATTCTTATAGAATGACATGGTATATGTGTTAATGTTATGTTAAACTGTAAATGTTATATGTTTATACTATGATGAGACTTTAATAAAAGATATATATATATATATACATTTTCTTATTTCATTTTAGACTGCTGCAAACTGGTTTAAACGAAAGCTGAATTCAGGTAAATAATATCCTACATTATGGGCAACAGTTTAAAAGTGAATCATATAATGTTGGCAAACTTTTCGTCGATAATTTAACTTAACCTTAAAATTTGCAAACTGGTGTTAAAACAAATACTTGTTGAAAGCGACTGTAAACATCATACAAACAAAACAAAAAAAAACAAAAAACAACTGAAACGTATTTTCCTCCTTTTTCACAGAGAATCCCCAATTTACATCATGCAAGAAGGATGTCCGGATTTTGCCAGTCATCAAAGTAGTGGGGAAACCACATCCACAAGGAGGTAAATCATATAAATTGAGAACCTAGAAAGCCTGTTTTTTTAATTGTAATACGTTACCTTATCAATTGCTTATTACAAACACACAATATAGAAACAATATTTTAACTGGTTGTTATTTATTTTAAAATTGATCGTTTGTGTCTTACCAATGTCATGCTTTGTGATATACAATAAAATGACCTTGAATTTTAATCATATCTTCTATGACGATTGCATTAATTATCAGTAAGCTTAATTACATTCTTCTGATCATAATATCAAACGATATAAAATATTTCATACTCAATTTAAGACGGGTATCCATATGATTCAATGCATAATGTGTTAGAACCGAATCTTAATACACAAATCAAAACTAAACTTGCACGGTGACTATAAAGATATTAATCATATCCGATTCCAGAGCATTTATTTTGAAATCAATTAACCTTTACATGTCATGCTATTTATTCGCATTGTCATTCTTTGTTATATTTGGCATGTTTTGTATATATATATAAATATATTTATATATATTTCTAGAAGGAACTATGATATTCTTAACATATAAAATTACTCTTTAATGTTTCTTTATTATGAAATTGGCCATTCTTTCCTGTAATTTCTATTTTATCGTAAACGACATCAGCATCATCATCATTATAGTCTTACTTGACAAGTTCTTTGCGGCTCTTTTATTATGAAACTGATCATTTGCCTTTAATTTCAATTATATCAGTAAGAATATCCTCTTCATCATAACGTTCACTGGTAGAGTTTACAGTGTATCTCTACACAGAGTGTAATGACCAATGGTGTACATGTCACGAAACACTTGTATAAGGAACCGTTTAACGTCATTTAAACACAGTTTCGTGTTGTTGTTTTCATAAATTTTTTTACAAACATTTTTTCAATGGTATTCTAGGGCAAAATAGGACAATTGTTGACTGGGACGATACAGCAGTTCTGGCTCATATAAATGGATCAATTGACTACAAGGATGGCCAAATCTTAATCCGTGAAACCGGGCTCTACACTGTCTATAGCCAAGTTATATTCCAGCAAGACCAAGCAAGTGTTGATAGGTCTCAGAAAGACGCACCGACCATATTTGAACACACCGTCTCCGTGCATCCTTTTGGAAAATATGACACTTTTGAACAACTCATATTAAAAAGTTCCCATTCGGATTATCAGTGTCACGTGCCACGTCATAACATTACTAGCTTCGTTGCAACAACTTACCAATTAGCAAAGGGAGACAAAGTCTCGGTCAAGGTTAACGACCTTGCGTACATGCTTCCAAGCGCGCATTTGAATTTCTTCGGTGTTCACATGATGTAACAAGTTCACTTTGCAAAGAAAATGGTGAGCAACCTATTTTACTCAGTGACCATAGCTCAAATATATACCAGATGTGTGTAGACTAGTAACTTTAATTCTTAGTACATGTAGTTATTATTATTCATTTATATTATCTCAATATGATTCAAACTGTATTTTACAAATAAACCTGTGTTTAGATCGGCAATAACTGTTTTTGTTTAATTGATTATCAATATTTGATAAGTTCTTTATCATTTGATTATATACATTGCATTAAATATTCTGAATCAGTAACACATATCTACGTCAGTAAACATATTTCTCCATGTTGTTAACTGTGTAAGTCAGCTGCTACCCAATATGTATAATGTTTTAAATCAGATAACATTGTTCATGTAAATTATTCAACTGCACCATCTAGTGGTTTCCAAGGCTTTTATCAGTTACAGCATTGATTTGGGCCTCATGCTAAGGTTCTAATTACTAAATGAGCAATGCCCTACATCAAAATCAATCAATGCAACTATGGCTATACAAATACGCATCAACTGTTTTGAACACAGGACTTTGTTTAATAAGATATAATCCATTAACACAAACACAAACACAATGAAATAGTGCAGTCGAGTGATACTGTTTGTTCAATACAGAAATTGCCGAGGGGTATTGGGTGGGGGAGGCTCTTGGGGTCGGTAAAGAAAGGGGTGGTGAATTAAATGTATAGCAAAACAAAACTTGAAAATAAAACAACAATGGGCCGGGAAGGGTTGTGGTGGTTTGTGTTTGCCTTTTGGGGAGGGGAGGTGGGGGGGGGGGGGGGGGCTAGGGTCGGCAACAAAGTTGAAATTGAACAGAGTTTAAAACATTATTTAAAATAAAGCAAAATCTAAATTTAACAAGAGCACCACAAGCGGGTGCAGACGCTCGTCTTTGTTCCAAATCTATTAAGTAGGTAAAATTTAGTGAAGTAAACTTTTTAAACATGATGGCGATTAGTTTAAAAAATCAATACTTAGTCTATTACTGAGAAAAATAAAATAGATTAAAAAATAATCACAAAAAAATAGAGATGTCGAAGAACAGCGTTAACTCGACTATTCTAGCTTTGTCGATCACAGAACAGTATATTATAATGTACCATCAGGAAAACTGATATATCTGTATGAATCAAACCATCTTTCATATTAGCTAAACAGTAGATACATGTATGTGCAAGTAAGACTATTAGGGCAGAAAATACAACATGTTTATTTCAGTACTTATGCTGAAATGTATCTAATTTAATATAAAAAAAAAATCTTGGTGTGGATGTGGGGGTGTATGTGCCAAAGTTTAATAAACAGGGCTGTGCAGTTTTAATACAATAACAAATGTTGGAAGGGGAGGATGTCTTTGGGTTGGTAACAAAGTTGAAAAGGAACAGTGTATCTAATTCAATACAGAACAAAATTTAAAAAAACAATGGGGGGTGGGGGGGGAGGCTTGGGGTTTGTAAAAAGTGGGCAGAATACTATTAAATTTAAAACAAAACAAAATTTAAAAGAAAAAAATGGGCGAGGAGGTGTCCTCGGGGTCAGTAACAAAGTTGAAAGTATTCAATTTAAAACAAAATAAAAATTTAAAAAAATGGCAGGGATTGGGGTTGGGTAAGGTCGAGGGTCATGGGAGTCGGTAACAAAGTTGAAATGGCGGCAAAGTATTTGACATAACACAAAAGAAATTTTTAAAAAAAAAAGGCAGCAGGGTCGGGGTCTTGGTTGGTCTCGGGCAGGTAGCCAAGTAGATATGAGACAATGGACCTGGCAAAATTCAAACAATGATACAAAGTTTTTCCAATCTGTGATCTATTTTTCAATTTGGATACATTTACATGTACAACAATTCATATATATACCCAATAACAGTTTTGGTGGCATAAAACCAGATAACCGGATAATGACAATATTAACCAGGTCCATTAAATAGATCAAGGTCAGCGATGTAAAAAAAATTGTAGTTGATGGCGATCAGTTTACAGAATTAACAGTATTATGGAAAAATAAAATTGATTTAAAAAAAAAAGAGCACTGCAAGCGGTTGCAGAAGCACGTCTTTTTTCCAAATCTATTATGTAGGCCAAAGTCAGTGAAGTAAACTTTTTAAACATGATGGTGATTAGTTTAAAAAATCAATACTATTACTGAAAAAATAAAACAAATTTAGAAAAATCCACCCAAACAATAGAGTTGTCGAAGAACAACATTAAATCGACTATTCTAGCCTTGTCGATCACAGAACAGTATATTATAATGTACCATCAGAAAAACAGATATATCTGTATGAATGAACGCATCGTTCATATAAGCAAAATAGTATATGCATGTATGTGCAAAAAGGACTATTAGGGCAGAATATACACTATGGCTATGTCTGTTTAAGGCTAGCTAGCCAGTACTTAAGCTGAAATGTATATAATTTAATACATTTTTTTTTAAATCTGGGTGTGGATGTGGGGGTGTATATGCTAAAGTTTAATAAATAGTGCTGTTTAGTTTTAATACAATAAAAAAGTGTTGGAGGGGAAGGTTGTCTTGGGATTGGTTACAAAGTTGAAACGGGACAATGTATCTTATTCAATACAGAACAAAATTTAAGAAAACAATTGTAGGGGTGGGGGTCTTGGGGTTGATAACAAAGGGGCAGAATAATATTAAATTTAAAACAAAACAACATTTAAAAGATAAAGAGAGAAAAATGGGGGAGCGGGTAATGCCCTTTGGGTCAGTAACAAAGTTGAAATGGAGCAGAGTATTTAATTTAAAACAAAGACAAAATTTAAAAAATGAAAAAAAAAAAATTGGCAGGGATGGGGGTCTTGGGGTCGGTAACAAAGTTGAAATATGGCAGAGTATTAGATTTAATACAAAACAAAATTTCTAAGAAATGGGCGGGGAGGGTAGGGGTAGGGGTGAAGGTCTTTGGGTCGGTAACCAAGTCGAAATGGGCAAAGTATTTGTTTTATTACTCAGGCATTAAAGTTCATTAAATAGGTCAACACTACGTATAGCTCGAACCACTTATATGGTCCCGGTTGAATTCCTATTTTGGTGTATATACATGTATATGTACGGTATGATGTTGGACAATATTTGGCTCGAACAACCCTCAACTCGAACTTCTTGGTCCAGTCCCGTTTTACTGTAATTTAACAATGTAACAAAATATTTTTTTTTAAAAAAAATGGGCGGGGAGTGAGGGGTGAGGTTTTGGGTCGGTAACAAAGTTAAAATGATACAGAGTATTTTATTTAATAAAAAATATAATTTTAAAAAAAATATTGGCGTAGGGACGGCTACGGAAAATAGCCAAGTAGATATGGAACAAGAGGGGGTCTCGGGGTTAGTAACAGAGTTGGCATTGGGTTAAATAGGGGCGGGTAGTAAGTGGGTGGTCTTGGGGTCAGTAACAAAGTTGAAAAACGGGTAAAGTAATTGATTTAATACAAAACAAAATTTAAAACAGAAAAAAATAGGAGAGTGGTTGGAGTTCTTGAGTTGGGGAGGGGGCGGGTCTTGAGGTCGGTAACAAGGTTGAAATTGGGTAGAATGGTTGATTTAATACAACAATAATGGGCGGTGGGTATCTCGGTTGGGACCAGGCAGGTGGCCAAGTAGACATTCGACAATGGGGTTGGCACATAATTACAGTGATATAAAGTATTTCCCATTTGTGGTCTATCCAAATTATCAATATAGATACATTTACATGTTCAACAATTCATATAAATACCCAATAACAGTGTTTGGCTCCAGAGTGAATAAGATACTAAACCCAAAAGCGGTAATGTTCTAGATGATTATAGATACACATTAATAAAAACATAGTGCAAACATTCGGTTGAAAAAATAATTGTCATAATACAAAAGTGAAACTAATATATCTTTATTTACAACTTGCATCTAAATTTTAACATATAGTTATGGGCCCAATTTCTCTTAACACCGACATTTCGCCTTGAACTTGAAAATAGCAGCCTTTTTATGGTACAAATTGCCTCAAAGTATAAGCATACACCCTTGTGCAATGTTACTTCTTATGTAAGCAAGCACATTAAATCAGAATTTGCATCAAATCCTTGACCATCAAATGCTCTGTTCCTGTAAATAAGTTTAAATGTCTAGTGTTAGAAAATTATTAGAAATAGAAAGTTTATTCTTACCACGAAAACAATTAAAATAACACAGTTGAACAGGATGAAGATGTATATTTTCAACCTATCAAATTGCTTAAACTTTCATTTTCATTTTAAAAACGAATTTAACGGGTCTTTTCGGTTTTCTATGAAATCAAGTAATGTTTTATTAAGAGTCCAGACAGATAAATACGATATGACTGAAATGTGGGGTAAACATCGCATCTGCGATAACGTCAACACTAGCGAACATCTGCTTTTGCACACAATTTTATGTCAAGGTGATTTCATGTATAGTATCCAGGTGATTCACCTCACTTCCCGCCAGTAGTTTTGCGTGTAATATCCTATTTATTCATTAGATAGGCAGATGCGAGTCAAGAAGAAAAAAAAACAATTTAACTTGTCTGTACTTGATATTTTTCATACAATCTGCAACAATATAAACCGGAATGACAAAACGCGTTCATATGCTTTATAAAAACATTATGTTATAGCAAGGATATTTTGTAACAATACATTAAAATTTGACTTTGTCGCAAATATATGTTTATCAAATACTCTTGAAAAAACACAAGTTCAATTGTGCTGTAGACATGAAGATGACAAAAAAATGCCTAAAATAGATGAGCAAAAGAGAATTTCATGTTTTCCCATAGTATTTCCATGTAAAAAAACCTTTACTGGACCCAATATAATTATTCTAGCCTCTTCATTTATAACTTAAACCCCTATAGAGATTATTCAAACTGAACATGAACATATAAATTCAAAACATATATCACTAGCCGTTCATGACGATGACATAAAACAAATAAAACATAGAAATCTAAGGCCAAGCGAATGAATAATAAGAAAATGTTTTCAATAGATCCCTTAACATCCAGATATAGCAATCTTTAAAATATCTAACATTAGTTATGGATAAACGATTGTATTATAGGTAATCAGAGTCATTTACATCAAAGAACTGTTACACCATAGAACCTGGAACGTCTCTCTCTCTCTCTCTCTCTCTCTCTCTCCCCCCCACCCCCCCCCCCCCCCCATAATATTATGCACAAATGCAGAAAACAGGCGGACGATGGATACTAAGTGATCATAAAAAATAATCCCAAGTCTTTGGCAATATTTTAACATAGAGTTTATATGTCAAATTTACCTTCCTTTGTTACCCTACTAATATATGACCTAGAACTTTAAATATAGTTGTCCTATTATAATATAAAAATCACTATCTGTAGAATAGAGTTGTGCTGCGTAGTATTTTGATTGACGGGTTTAGTTATGCAATTAGTTGGCCATAATAATAATCTTTTAAACCGATTTTCGCCCTACATTTAATTTAGAAATTCGATAACATTGTGTGTTTTTTATTTTAAATTCTTGTAAATGATCAAGCAAATTATATGATATACGCCCTCACTGTATTAGTAAAACGATATCATTGAGTTTATTTTAGTTGCAGTGTAATACTTTATTTCTTGTCAAAGTAAAAACGATTATTCCAAGAATAATTTGAGGATAAACATTAAGAATAACTAAATACTATAAGGTTATTGTACGAGTCACTGTTACAAAAGTGTATAGGACGCCGCAAATGTGATGAGAATTGATTTGTCAAATGACTAATACGTGTTATGTTAGATGCATATCTAATAGGGTTTTCAATTGATCACATATTTCTTTTACCTGGGATATTCGGGGATATTACATAGCCTTCTTTATTTAACAGGACGTTTGTCATATTACCTAAATCTGACCTTAACATTTGGTAAATAAACTAGCCAATCACTGAAAAATCTTAACCAAACAGCCGTTTGCGATTGTGTTCATTGTCATGCTAGCGAATATTTATCAACGGGTATTATGCTACTAACATAATAGAAGACGGACGAGATAAACAAACATGCTTAATTGATCTTTGTATACCTATATTAACCATATTGTTAATATAATTCAAGGCATATGATTCAAGTTTGTTATGTTTATATCTCTCGCTCCTAGACAAGATAAACAGTGGGAAACCGTTATTGTTTAGCAACGATGACCTGATTTTTGTATATGCATTATGAAACTTTCTTCCTGTTCTTTCTCAGAAAACACATAGCAGTATTTCACTCTTAACAAAAGTTTTCCGTGTTGGAAACCTTATTTTCCAGTTCTAATAACAGTAATATTGACCTTGATCCCAGTGGCCCTACATGTTATCACAAACTCTTCAATTTTCTTGTTTACCCATACACCAAGAATAATGGCAATATCTCCTCCCAATAAAAAATTATCAAGAACACTCAAGTGGCCCCATATAACCAGTCAAATTAAGTTTCATGGCAAAACCTCATTCTTAAAGATACCAGTTGAAGCGTGACGAGACCCAACTGAACGGAACGTGAGGTAGCAGAATGATTGCTTCGTGTATATGCCGACGCCCTCCATACCTATAATGTTCTCAGTAATGGAAAGCTCCACTAAATGATCTTTTTCATTTTGATCCGTGACAACAACACTGTTTTACAACAATTTCCTTAGACGTGAACGATGTTGATAACTATAAATTGTCATTTTATTAACTAGTAACAGTTCACTGTCAATATTGTAAACTACTAACAGTCATTTTATTGGCGCGAATATTGTAACATATTTGTAGGTTATATGGGTACTCACCCTTTGAAACAAGGAAAATATTATATGAATCAAGCAGGACCCTCGATTATGGCCGCCATCACAAAAAGAATATTCTACTTTTTAAATGCGTGTTTAAACGCAAACTTTCACATAGATATAAGAAATCGACATTTTAAAGTACATACTGTATTACATCTGGTAATCACCCCGCACATTGTTTGTTTAAATAATTACCTTCAAAATAAATGTAACCACAGACCTGTTCATATGGGTAAGCAAGACGTCATAAATAAATGACGTCATTATTATGACGTAACGTTTATATATTTTTTAACAGTTTCCTACCACAAAATCAAGTTTTACAATATTTTCGTAGGCGTGAAAATGAAAACATGGATTATTACGATTTGTGAATAAGGGAATATATTAAAAACAAATGATTAAGTCCTAAATTTTCGCCAGGTCATGTGAGAAAGCTGTCAAGTGACATGGTGAAAACCCGTATCTTCTCTGAGCAGAAATGGGAAAGGATGATTTCTTATGGTAGAATATATCTTCATTTCATAGTAGTGATGCCCATTCTATTCTGAAATTAAGATACATTCCACGCATGCAATACTTACGTTTATCTGTTGATTGTTTTAATTTGTAGTGAATGTACATAGGTCACTTACAGCAGCCTCGTTGTTAAGCTAGCTTATATAGCAATCATCTTGTATGTATTCTGTCTAATGGGAATAAGGTCATATGATAATCAAATGTAAATTTCATATGACGTTACATGAATATCATACAAGAGACTTCATGATCATATGACTTTCACACGTGACGCAATACCATGTGTTATACTTCTTTATAATTTAACTGACAATCTATGCATTGATAACGCTACATGTATTTAACTGTATGCATATGCATATAATTAAATTGCTTAATTTTCATTGTTTATTCCGCTCGTAACATGACGATACATACCTTTAACAGTTTTAGAACATTGTCACTTTCAATGCCAGGAATTTGTCACACGGTATAATGATCATGATCTAAACAGACTCTTAAACAAATGTTTCCAATGTTTCAATTTTCAACTTTAGAACTTTAAAATATCATAGCTTTTTGCAAGGGAACGAATAAAGACCATTCCATATTCAGATGTATGTGTTGGAGTCGGGTGGTTAATGACAAACTTTCTTCGGTGGAATTAAGTATTTAAACATGAGTGCCATGGTCCTGTGACTTTGGTTTGAATCTGAAAATAAATATCATAAATGTTGTGTATGTATGCATGTATGTATGTATACAGTAGAACAGAAATGTTTTTACAATACTTAACATATAAATAAATACCCGAAAGCTAGCTCAGGGTATTTTAATATGCTTTATGGTAATTCTCTCTACTGTGATTACTATTTCTATCATTTATTCATGTTTCGTGGATCCAATGCTCCTGAAAGATGTTTTGTTTGACGTGTGAGTCTCTCTTCATATATATGTATGTATTTGTATAATGTTCGTATGTATGTGTGTGTTCAGGATGGGTGTGTGGTGAGTGTGGGTGTGGATGTGATGAAGGGGGGAGGGTAAACATAAATCACAGTTGTCAACGTATTAGATGTAGTATGATTTAATGGATTAATTTTCACCTTCTTGGTATGACACATGATATCACACTATTAAATAAGCTTTACAATAAATTTGACATCTAATGTTTTGTTTTAAATTACTACTTCTGCAAAGTTAATGAATTAATGACCAGTAAATATGAACCATACTATATTTACTTTAACCACAATGCAGTCGAGTGAAACACTGTTTGGTAAATTCATTCAAAAGTATACAAAAAACACTTACACTTTTTAGTGTACCTTATAGCTGATATATAAATACAGGGATTTTTAATATAAAAACAAGCCGTTAACGATAAAAAAAATCACTGAATGTTTCAGGGTTCAAATGTTGTTTATATCTTATGAAATTAACAGAATTAGAGAGCACAAGCATATTATTATAATAAAGTGTTTGTCTTTGTATTTTTGAAATATTAGCACATATACATCTCCGACATTGTTCCATCAAACTTCACCTATACAAATCAATGTAAATCATGCGTATATAAGTTTATTGTTAATGCTTTATACATTATACAATCAGATAAGGATCATAATAGAGTATGTATATTATATTTGATAATGTTTTTATGTCAATATTAATAAATTACGATCACTTGTCTTTCTTATTATAGAATATCACAATTGTCAAATATTGTTCCATTGTTTAGTTCGTGGCATTGACGGTTTATGGTGTAAAGAGAGTAATAGGTGATTGTGAAGTCTGACAATCTGCTCAATCCGGAAGTTTTTTTTATCAATAAATGTTAAATATTAAACAATACCATATACTCAAGATACTCTTATACTGACAGGGAATCGTATATTCCTAAACGAATATATATTCAAGATTTATTTACACTGTCATTTTCTGGTAGTATTTTATTTAACTTATTTCAATATAGTTAAGTTGTGAAGGTATAATCATGTTTAATATCATATTAAATAATTATTCCCAATGCTTGTATTGTAACGTAACTTAGCAATATGAAAAATATTTGTCTTGTTTTTAGGTAACGTACGTTTCTCTATTTAGCATGAAGCAAACTAAAAGTTATATTAAGAGAGTTTTTTTTTTAAAGTAATAAAGCTTTTTATGTGAAATATTTGGCACAGATCCAAAATATCTTAAACACTTATATATATTGTTCTTTGTTTAGTCATTTCGTCAGTATTTTGCAGGGTTTATCATAACACATAGCACATTAATAAAACAAGTGTACTCTATAAATAGTACGAAATGATGATACCAACGTTATTGTTAACCAGCCAATATTATCAGCTCATTTCCTGTCTTTGTTTGATTACATGAAGCATGCGTTGTAACGTATTTATAAAACAGAACATATTATATCGACTTAAGCATATACAGCTCATTATACAAAAAATTAATACTATTAGAATAACCATAATAATTACGATCATGTTCTTATGCTAAATATTGTTTAACGGTAAAATCAGTATCGATGCTTCTTTTATGATCTCTAGTTTCTATATCAAAATTTCAAATTTCCAGGAAATAACTTTCTTAGATTGTAAGTAAATAAACAGTTGTGTGGAAAAAAAGTCCGGTTTTGCAGAAAACGAAACAACAAAATATAAACATGGCAGATAAGAATACATGATGCATGAATGAACATTTTACAGTAAATGAAAAGGTAAATTTAAGTTTTGTAAAACTTACATTGATTATGGTTCTGCAGATAACGATGACGAATGTAGATTTGTAATTCAGATATAATTATTATTTTTAAGGAAGAAGCCGGCAACACCAACCTTTCTTGCAGCGATCAGATTAATATGTGCAGTAACGAAAGTTAAGGAGGAAGCCGGCAACACCAACCTAACTTGCAGCCATTAGATGAGTATGTGCAGTAACGAAAGTTAAGGAAGAAGCTGGCAGCACCAACCTAACTTGCAACGATTAGATCAGTATGTGCAGTAACGAAAGTTAAAGAGGAAGCCGACAACACCAACCTGACTTGCAGCCATTAGATTAGTATGTGCAGTAACAAAAGTTAAGGAGGAAGCCGGCAACACCAACCTAACTTGCAGCCATTAGATCATTATGTGCAGTAACGAAAGTTAAGGAAGAAGCTGGCAGCACCAACCTAACTTGCAACGATAAGATCAGTATGTGCAGTAACGAAAGTTAAAGAGGAAGCCGACAACACCAACCTGACTTGCAGCCATTAGATTAGTATGTGCAGTAACAAAAGTTAAGGAGGAAGCCGGCAACACCAACCTAACTTGCAGCCATTAGATCAGTATGTACAGTAACGAAAGTTAAGGAGGAAGCCGGCAACACCATCCTAGCGTGTAGCCATAAGATCAGTATGTGCAGTAACGAAAGTTAAGGAGGAATCCGGCAACACCAACCTTACTTGCAGCCATTAGATCAGTATGTGCAGTAACGAAAGTTAAGGAGGAAGCCGGCAACACCAATTTAACTTACAGCGATTAGATCAGTATGTTCAGTAACGAAAGTTAAGGAGGAAGCCGGCAACACCAACCAAACTTACAGCGATTAGATCAGTATGTGCAGTAACGAAAGTTAAGGAGGAAGCCGGCAACACCAACCTAACTTGCAGCCATTAGATCAGTATGTGCAGTAGCGAAAGTTAAGGAGGAAGCCGGCAACACCAACCTAACTTGCAGCCATTAGATCAGTATGTGCAGTAACGAAAGTTAAGGAGGAAGCCGGCAACACCAACCTAACTTGCAGCCATTAGATCAGTATGTGCAGTAACGAAAGTTAAGGAGGAAGCCGGCAACACCAACCTGACTTGCAGCCATTTGATTAGTATGTGCAGTAACGAAAGTTAAGGAGGAAGCCGGCAACACCAACCTAACTTGCAGCCATTAGATCAGTATGTACAGTAACGAAAGTTAGGGAGGAAGCCGGCAACACCAACCAAACGTGTAGCCATAAGATCAGTATGTGCAGTAACGAAAGTTAAGGAGGAAGCCGGCAACTCCAACCTAACTTGCAGCCATTAGATCAGTATGTGCAGTAACGAAAGTTAAGGAGGAAGCCGGCAACACCAATTTAACTTACAGCGATTAGATCAGTATGTTCAGTAACGAAAGTTAAGGAGGAAGCCGGCAACACCAACCAAACTTACAGCGATTAGATCAGTATGTGCAGTAACGAAAGTTAAGGAGGAAGCCGGCAACACCAACCTAACTTGCAGCCATTATATCAGTATGTGCAGTAACGAAAGTTAAGGAGGAAGCCGGCAACACCAACCTAACTTGCAGCCATTAGATCAGTATGTGCAGTAACGAAAATTAAGGAGAAAGCCGGCAACATCAACCTAACTTGCAGCCATTAGATCAGTATGTGCAGTAACGAAAGTTAAGGAGGAAACCGGCAACACCAAATCTAACTTGAAGCCGGCAACACCAACCTAACTTGCAGCCATTAGATCAGTATGTACAGTAACGAAAGTTAAGGAGGAAGCCGGCAACACCAACCTAACGTGCAGCCATTAGATCAGTATATGCAGTAACGAAAGTTAAGGAGGACGCCGGCAACACCAGCTTAACTTGCAGCGATTACATCAGTATATACAGTAACGAAAGTTGCCAAAACATTGAAATGGAAATTTTATGTTCGCTTTCGGCTTTACATCTTCATCAGAGGAAGAAAGAAGTAAAACAACACCAAAGCATTTTGTATCTTTATAAATCACCTACACTTATATCACCTTAATATATCTCTAACAAGCTGAATTACTGACACAATATATTGTTAACAGACTAAAATACTTACTTAAATACTTCATGTATTACAAATTAAAATTATAGATATGTTTTTACTATATTCAAAATAAAGTATTTTTATGACAGTACTGATTTCTATACGGTGTCTTTTTACTGTATTTGAGGAAAAGCAAAATGCAAATTTTATAGTAAAACATTGTAACGTAAAAACGAACAGGATATTCAGGTTTATTACGAACACAACTATGTTATATGATATACAGTGCACGCTACATATTATTATTGTATAACATAGTAGTTATATAATGCAAACATTAAAATACTGTTCGTTTACTCTTTTCAATAAATACTTATTTCTTTTTCATATTTTTGAGACGATGTGTTGTTTTATTTCATCCAGGCAAGTATATGTAATTGTGAGACATTCATTACATATTTATATCTGAATGATGATAGTTTATAACATCCCTACATAACTACCAACATTTAAAACTAGGATTGGAAAGAGAGGAAACAAACATTTTTTGGATGTAGGCCTTTAAAGGCATTAATAATAATTACTAAATAAGAAAATACAGAGAACGCAAACAAGTATAGCATGATGAAATGTTGCACTGAAAGCACGTAGTTAAATATAGAACATTAGCTTACTAGATTTTAGCGCCGGCTAAAGCTGCATCCTAATTTCCAGCATCATTTAGTACAAGCCCAATGCTTTTCAATTAACCAGAAGACGAAACCTAATGTTATCACTTGATTAAAACCGTATTGTCTTGTCAATCTTTGTATATATGATAAATATATTAAATAAAAAACGCAGAAATTCGTACATGTAGCGAACTTATATCGCAGGTCAGTATGTGGTTTTGTCAACATCGATTTTATCGACACCAACCGATAATTCCAATGTGATTAGTTATATCTTTTAAAATAATACATTTAAAGTACGAACCCGATGGTATCCTTTAACCCTTTACTACCGGAACTCGCTGGCAGGCTAAATGGCTGGCGGACGTGCTGGCTGGCTTACTTAATTACTTACTTACTAACCTTATGAATACTTACTTATAAACACAATTACCCTTGAAATAATATACATTCATGTTATCGACACTGAAGTACGACTTCACCTACAGCTGATATACAAATGTCCTCAACCCGGTACATCCGGGACATACAGATTGAGCTCGGCATACTGCTCTATATTATCACGCTACTGCGTAATATATTTTATCGGTTAAATGACAAAACTTATTTATAGCATTTCTAGTTATTTGTACATGAACAAAAATGAAAACGGGGATTTTATAACTATTAATGGCCATCATGCAAAATTACCTATTTGCGGTAGTTGTTACAGGAAGAAGGATAAAGGGTTATACATCAGAGCAGTTGCCACTAATGCACTAAATTTATAACATCAAAAAGTTTAATATAGTTTAGAAGGAAGCATTAAACATATCCACTTAGAAGATGGCATACATGTTCTTCAGTACAGGTTTCTTCATTCATGAAGATTTTAACTTTTATTTTAGATGAGAAATGACAGTATAAGTTGGGGGTTTAATGAATAAAATGTCAAAAAAACTTAACCGGTTTCACTGCTGTGCAAATCTTCAGGAGTTATATGTATATATGTCATTGACAGGTAGAAGTATGATCGTAGAGGTAGTCTCCCTTACATACACTAGCGCTCATACCGAATAGTGCATTATTGGGCGTCGCCATGAGGCGGGGGCCAGTAGGAGTGCTTCTAGACCGTAACCGTAATGGGGAGGCATTTGTACGAGTTCTTTAACTAGGATATACAAAATGTAGCATTATAAATATGGTGAGCAATTTCTAATTACCTTAAGTGTATATTTTGTGTTTTCAGTCGTATGTAAGAAACTTTATTTTAATTGTTTATTTTGAAGGTAGATTACTTTTTTTGTAATGACAAGTCCCTTAGACAAATCAAGTGATCGAAAATTAAATATTCAAGAAATCAAAAATTAAACCTTATTTATTCGCCAATATTACAGGTTAGAACATAATACGTTAATTCTTACTACATATTGTAGTTCTATTTAAAACCAAAGAAACAACGCAATCATTTACATTATTTGCATGCGAAGACACTTAGAAAAGAAAGCAAAGATGATTTAAGGCAATTTCCACCAAGGTTGTGAAATATTTGCGCTGTTTAATGGTTTGCAGTTGTTAATTGCGTTACTTGCCTTTTTTCAGATGTGTAATGTCGGTATAGCAGATTTGTCATTCAATGTAGTCAGATTTAAACGTAATTTTGCGGTAATGAATGAAGTTAGTCGTCAAGACAACAGAAATGTGATTTTACCGGAAAACGGGACTGAAATAGGCGATAGACATGTTTATAATGAAAAAGGTTGCTAGTAGAGCTACTGGTCGAGATAAAGTTGCACATTAAAATCATACTTACTTTGGACAAACGAAAAAACGCAGGAAGGAATTTATGTCAGATTTGTGCGTGATTCGACATTCTTTACACATGCGTAAAAACCAGAAAAAAATGAATTTAATCCTTATAATTCCATTCCTGATGATTATATCTAATTTGAGACTCCTCAAGTTTATGAAAAAAACTAAAACAAAAATAACTATACGCTGCAAAGTAAACGCGTAAGAACACATCACCTCTGTCCTGGTTGACATCACATTTTCGAGATCTAATATACAATAATATCGTAACGGCTATTGTTTCCATTATCAGATGAACTTTGTAACATTAAATGGTTTATTGTAAAATGACGAAATATTTTGCGGTGAAAAAAATTTATCTCTCGATTTAGACAAATAAAAAATCAATAATTCCAAAAATACCCACACAGTGTAGACGCTGACGTCATTGTTTAGTTTTTGTCTACACGCTTGTTTTTAAAAAATGTGTCAATATTTACGAAGGTCATATAAATCCACGCTCATTGATGGAGAATCTGAATTTGGAATGTTTTAAACGACTTTTACGGGCAAAGTTTGTGTATTTACATTGTTTCACGATCGTCTGCTTCTGAACTTCAACTACATGTACATGCTTTTATTTCTTTGTTCCTGTAGAATAAATTGGTCTGTGGAAAGTTTTGACAACGACAAGTATTCACGTTCGGTAAACCAGGGTTGTGTTCAATGGTATACTATACATATTAAATGTGAACATTTTATGACCTACTTCGTTGTTTCTCAAAACATGACTGCCGGTTAAATCGCTGAACCAAAGAAATCTATAAAACAATAAACCGATAAAAACAGCTAGGACCAGATCTAACATTTGTTTTTGTTGTATTTTATTATTAGAATAAGCGTGGAACCGTAGTGAACATCATTTAAGTTCGTATATTGTTAAACCGACCATCAAAATGTCGATGCTTCTTGGTTTACGCGAGAAACGTAAATGTAGTCCGGTTCCAGGCTTTTATCGAAAAATAAAAGTCTTTAAAAAATTGACGTTGTCCAATAAAAATGCTTTAAATACATATATGATAATGAGATTGGAATTATTGTTCTATATAACATATAACACTGTATTACCTTTTTTATATATTACATATTGTATTATATTACATATTGTATTATATTACCTATTGTACTATATTATATATTGTACTATATTATAAATTGTATTATATTACATATTTTATATAACATATTGTACTATATTACCTATTGTATATATTATATATTGTACTATATTATAAATTGTATTATATTACATATTGTATATAACATATTGTACTATATTACCTATTGTATATATTAAATATTGTACTATATTATATATATTGTAAATATAACATATTGTAATATATTATATATTGTATATATTACATATTGTAATATATAACATATTGCACTATCATATTACCTATTGTATATATATACTACCTATTGTATAACATATTGTCCTATATTATATATTGTACTAAGTTATATATGTTGTACAATATTACATATAGTACTATATTATATATTGTATATATTACATATTGTACTATATAACATATTGCACTATATTACCTTTTGTATATTTACATATTGTACTATATTATATATTGTACTATATTATAATTTGTACTTTATGAAACATTTCACTATATTACCTATTGTATATATTTCATATTTTACTATATAACATATTGCATTTTATTACCTATTGTGTATATTACATATTTGTAATATATTATATATTGTACTATATTACATATTGTACATATTGTACTATATTACATATTGTACTATATTACATATTGTATATATTGTACAAGACACAACTTGCTTAATTACAATTGTGTAGTAATGTTTCTAAAACGTTTTTTTTTTCTGGTAGAAGTCTGTCTGACTGTCTGTCTGTCTGTCTGTCTGTCTCTCTCTCTCTCTCTCTCTCTCTCTCTCAGTGTATTAGTGGTGTTGTATTAGTGTTGTTGTCTTCTCTCTCTCTCCCTATGTCTTTGATTGTGTCTCTCTCTAAATCTTTGTCTCTGTCTTTAAGTGTCCTTTCCTTTATATCTTTGTCTGTCTCTCTGTCTCTTTCTCTGGTTCCCACTTTGGCTTTCTCTCTCTTTTTCTCGCTCTCTCTCCGTTTCTCTGACTGTCTCTCTCTCTCTCTCTCTCTCTCTCTCTCTCTCTCTCTGGCTCTCTCTGACATCCACTTTCTCTCTTTCTCTTTCTCTGAATTGGTTCTGTCTAGTCTATCTAACGCTTTGATCTCATTTGTTACACCACTAGTGATACAATGAATGTAATGTTGGGTAATATATTTTGATTTCAGTAATAAACAATTTGAACTGGTATGGACCATTTCAATATCGAAAATGGGTTTTATTTATAGCCCATATATCATTTAAAACATGTTATTCTATAAATGATTTTAGATAAACACAATTCCATTTGAGTTATTGGAACATACCACCAATAACCAAAAACATGTAAGCTGTTATTTGATTGACTGAACACAACAGACACCGACTAAATAAAAGCAGCTGTGAGATGTATGCAATTTCAGTAAAAACACGTCCATTATTTATTATGGATGATTCACTCGTCTGCAACGTACAATTCTAAATATCACCTGCACACATATAGCATATAATTCAGCGGTTGTTATGAGCACGTCATCTCAGACTATACACGTCCCATATTTCTTACTGATCATAAGCTTGAACCAATATCTCGTCTTCTGCATGATTGTATTCATGCACAAATATTGTACATGGTGCAGCTGTTTGAATAATTAATTCTAATATCAAATTCACGGAAATACGATCGACTACCAAAAACATTGTATCATTGGGCGATTTTAATATTTACAATGTTCAAAATAATACGATAGAGCCAGTACTGAGTGTTGTCCGCTTCCTGGATAGAGCCAGTACCTGGATAGAGCCAGTACTGAGTGTTGTCCGCTTCCTGGGTAGAGCCAGTACTGAGTGTTGTCCGCTTCCTGGATAGAGCCAGTACTGAGTGTTGTCCGCTTCCTGGGTAGAGCCAGTACTAAGTGTTGTCTGCTTCCTGGATAGAGCCACTGCTGAGTGTTGTCCGCTTCCTGGGTAGAGCCAGTACTGAGTGTTGTTCGCTTCCTCGGTAGAGCCAGTACTGAGTGGTGTCCGCTTCCTGGATAGAGCCAGTACTGAGTGTTGTCAGCTTCCTGGGTAGAACTAATACTGAGTGTTGTTCGCTTCCTGGGTAGAGCCAGTACTGAGTGTTGTACGCTTCCTGGGTAGAGCCAGTACTGAGCGCTCTCAGCTTCTTGGGTAGAGTCAGTACTGAGTGTTGTTCCATGAGACTCACCATGTAGCGCTGAGAATCGAACCTCGTAACATTTGGTGTGAGCGATCAACAATATATCCATTACGCTACTGCCCCTACGTTAACAGCGTTAACAGTGTTTATGTGTTTGTATAAAATATTAATAACTTGGGCATATTTATTTTTAAAAGACTAGTATCTTCCCAATAATGTAATAATTTGATAAACTGCATATATAGTAGAACGTGTCAATTAATTTGACTAAATCATTTGTCGACCAACGTTTCCAAACGTTCTATTTGGATTACCACTTTTTCTATCTTATGTCTTAAATGGTGGGATATGTCTAAAACTCAATTAATAAGAGTCATATGTACCTGCTTACAGTATCTGACAGCACAGGTACATATCTAAAACAGAAATGGAAACATTGTTATGTCAGTGTTTGATATCCTTGGTCATTGTAACTTTAAAGCAGTAGCTCAGTATTTGACATCCCAGGCAATTGTCACTATAGATCAGTAGCTCAGTATTTGACATTCTAGGCCATTTGCATTTTAGATCAGTAGCTCAGTGTTTGACATCCCAGGTCATTGTCACTATAGATCAGTAACTCAGTGTTTGACATCCCAGTTCATTGTCACTATAGATCAGTAGTTCAGTGTTTGACATCCCAGGTCAATGTCACAATAGATCAGTAACTCAGTGTTTGACATCCCAGTTCATTGTCACTATAGATCAGTAGTTCAGTGTTTGACATCCCAGGTCAATGTCACTATAGATCAGTAACTCAGTATTTGTCATCCAAGGTCATTGTCACTATAGACCAGTAGATCAGTATTTGACATCCAAAGTCATTGTCACTATAGATCAGTAGTTCAGTATTTGACATTTCAGGTCATTGTCAGAAAAGAGCAGTAACTCAGTATTTGATATTCCAGGTCATTGTCACTTTAGAACAGTAGATCAGTATTTCACAGCCCAGGTCATTGTCACTTTAGATCAGTAGATCAGTATTTCACAGCCCAGGTCATTGTCACTTTAGATCAGTAGCTCAGTATTTGACATCCCAGGTCATTGTCACTATAAATCAGCAGATCAGTATTTGATATCCAAGGTCATTGTCACTATATTTCTGTAGATCAGTATTTGACCTCCCAGGTCATTGTCACTATAGATCAGAAGCTCAGTATTTGACATCCCAGGTCATTGTCAGAAAAGATCAGTAACTCAGTATTTGACATCCCTGGTCATTGTCACTATAGATCAGTAGATGAGTATTTCACAGCCCAGGCCATTGTCACTTTAGATCAGTAGCTCAGTATTTGACATCCCGGATCATTGTCACTATAGATCAGTAGATCAGTATTTGATATCCAAAGTCATTGTCACTATATTTCCGTAGATCAGTATTTGTCATCCCTGGTCATTGTCACTATAGATCAGTAATTGTAGTTCAGTATTTGATATCCCAGGTCATTGTCACTATAGATCAGTAACTCAGTATTTGCTATCCAAGGTCATTGTCACTATATATCAGTAGATCAGTATTTGACATCCCAGGTCATTGTCACTATAGATCAGTAGCTCAGTATTTGACATTTCAAGTCATTGTCAGAAAAGATCAGTAACTCAGTATTTGACATCCCATGTCATTGTTACTATAGATCAGTAGATCAGTATTTGACAGCCCAGGTCATTGTCACTTTAGATCAGTAGCTCAGTATTTGACAACCCATGTCATTGTCACTATAGATCAGTAGATCAGTATTTGATATCCAAGGTCATTGTCACTATATTTCGGTAGATCAGTATTTGACAGCCCAGGTCATTGTCACTATAGATCAGTAGCTTAGTATTTGACATCCCAGGTCATTGTCAGAAAAGTACAGTAACTCAGTATTTGACATCCCTGGTCATTGTCACTATAGATCAGTAGATAAGTATTTCACAGCCCAGGTCATTGTCACTTTAGATAAGTAGCTCAGTATTTTACATCCCGGATCATTGTCACTATAGATCAGTAGATCAGTATTTTATATCCAAGGTCATTGTCACTATATTTCCGTAGATCAGTATTTGACAGCCCAGGTCATTGTCACTATAAATCAGTAGCTCAGTATTTGACATCACAGGTCATTTTCACTATAGATCAATAAATTAGTATTTGACATCCCAGGTTATTGTCAGTATGAATCAGTAGATCAGTATTTGACAGCCCGGGTCTTTGTCACTATAGATCAGTAGCTCAGTATTTGACATCCCTGATCATTGTCACTATAGATCAGAAGATCAGTATTTGACAGTCCAGGTCATTGTCACTATAGATCAGTAACTCAGTATTTGACATCCCTGGTCATTGTCACTATAGTTTAATAGATCAGTATTTGACATCCCAGGTTATTGTCATTATCGATCAGTAGATCAGCATTTGACATCCCATGTTATTGTAACTATAGATTAATAGATAAGTATTTGATATCCCAGGTCATTATCACTATGGATCAGTAGATCAGTATTTGACATTCCAGGTCATTGTCACTTTATATCATTAGATCAGAATTTGACATCCCAGATCATTGTCACTATAGATCATTAGAATAGTATTTGACAGCCCAGGTCATTGTCACTATAGATTAGTAGAACAGTATTTGGCAGCCCAGGTCATTATGACTATAGATCAGTAGCTCAGTATTTACCATCCCATGTCATTGTCACTATAGATCATTGGATCAGTATTTGACAGCCCGGGATTTGTCACTATAGATCAATAGCTCCGTATTTGACATCCCTGGTCATTGTCACTATAGATCAGAAGATCAGTATTTGACAACCTAGGTCATTTTCATTATAGATTATTAGATCAGTATTTGAAATCCCAGGTCATTGTCACTAGAGATCATTAGATCAGTATTTGATATCCCAAGTTGTCCTTTATTTGAGAATGTGGGAGCAAACGTCTTATGTGCTTTTCATTTTAACATTTTGTTTATGTTTTTTATGAAACATGTGTGTACGTAAAAGCCATCAACATTAAATAAGTCAGACACATTGGTGATTTTACGAAAAATTGAGAAGAAAATTTATTTACAAGTAAATATTAGGCAAATAAAAATGGATTTGGAAATCATATTGTTCGAAAAAAACTCGATGGTGCCTTATTCGACAAATTTTATTCATTGAAATACTAAATATATATTTTTTCCTTATTAAAATACGTAATCGGGTTTGAGAAAATACAATTATTGTTCTAAATACTCTTAATGTAACAAAATGAAATATCGATATTTGTATGTATCGTTTGCAACGCTGAAAAGATAAAGCTTGTGCATATGGCATTTTGAAAGCAGCTCATTATTTAGTCAGCATAGGATAAGCTGGTTCCTCAAATTCATCTCGGCTACGTACGTTCAGTAACAACAAACGGTAAATAATTGCTGTACCGTCACTTATCGTGTAATCTGAGGTTGAGCAAATCGTTATTGAAAGCAGTCCTGATTTATATGTCATGGTACTGTTTTACTTTTGTCATTTGAATATTATATATGCAACTTGGTACTCACCATGTGTTGTTGTGTCTCACGTATCAGCGATCCAATCACACCATCACACTTAAAGTTTCGTTTTGTTTTGTTTTTAAATCCATTCAAATATCACAATAAATTAACCTGTTCACAACTGTATACACATTTATCCAGCTATATTGTTTGAAGATTCTAAATTGTCCATTTTCACCTACTCATTTCCATCCAATATATTGTAAATTCTTAAATTGAGTCCGACATTTTTTGCAAATTATGCACTTTTTAAAATGGTATTGGTCTTTTAAAGGTAATTCTAAATATATTTCCAAACACACTGTTCATCGTTTTGTTTTACACAATTCGTGGAGCGTGGGGCTTAGTAGTAAAGCGTCTGGTCCAGGATTGGAGAATATAGGGTCCCTGTTATGTTCCTTCACTAAGACGCTTCATCCACATTATGTTTAGTACTTGTTCTACCAAGGAAGACTTCGAGAGAGAGTCACAGTCGATCTAAAATAAATTAAATTCAAAATACACAATCATATATAATAACTATCATAATGATTCAAGCAGAGGTAATATCTACCTGTAATGTCGTACACACGACAAATTCACTTTTCTCGTGCAGTTAGCCACATAAACGTGTTGATCTAATACCTTTACACTAATTTGGCAGTTGATCGATTTTGATTTCAACTTCTAATAGGTAGCAAAATGTCTAGATTTTATTAGTTTACGTATTAATTGAGTTAAACAAGTTCACAATGTATTTAATTTAATGTTACATGGTTAAATTATTTTCACAAAACTTATTTTCAATAGCTTGGATACTTTTTAATAACAATATTTATGTTAAAGCAAAGTGTTTTTTACAAAAATCAATTATTTGTTGTTTGCTTGACCAATTAAAGGCTAACCACTCGTTGTTGCAATCATACTATGAATGGGACACAACTCTAACTAATTTATTTGATGGCCGCCACGTAGCAGGCAATGCTGCTGTAAACAATAATATCTGATACACTATAATATAACACAGTTGTAGCATAGTCACGATTTACAACAAGTACTACAATTTACAACAATCTTCTTGCTAACAATAAATTGTGAGCTAAAATTATGATACCCGAGGAAACAATATTGTGATAAGATAGTATCCACTAAATGAATATATATTACTTGAAACATTAAACAAAGGGAGACAACTCTGTTGACCTTATCTTTGATTTTATAGTATGAGTAAAATTTTAAGTTGCATATAAATAATATTAGTTCTAATAAATGATGGATGCCATGCAAACACATAAGAAATATTTATGAGTACCAGGTAAACATTTATGTATTGGGCGTAAATGTTTACCTGGTACTCATAAATATTCCGTTCATATCCGTTAACTAATTGTCGGTGTCCGAACACTAATAGCGAAATTACTGTTGACAAACCGGTTCCAATATATACTAAATCGGCAACATATCGTAGTCTCAATCTAAATTTCCATCAAAATACAACAAAACACCTTTTGCATTGTACGAGTCGTGCGCTTTATTATAACATCTAGCCCGTGATATATACACAATATATAATTTATTTGGTTATACATATAACACAATACATTGCGCTACGTATGATATTTGAAATAATCATTATTCACAAAAAAATTGATCAGCAACATTTTCATCTAAGTCTCTTTCAGTGTTTGCCTTTATTTTTAATGTATACACGTTTTGCTATTCATTTCTTTATATAGTGAACTAAATACATGAAATATGCTTGTTTGCTTGCCTTGTTACCAACATTTAAATGCACGTTTTTTGCTATCATAGGAATACAGGCCGCGTGCGTAAAACCGAAAATCTACGGAAGCGGAAACATACATCCGTGGCATGCCTCACTTATTCCTCAAAACAATGGAACTACGAATATTGTCCAAACGTGCTCTTTACTTCTATGTTCAATAATTCGAATAGCATTTTTGACTAGATCTGCGCGAAGACTCGACTAGAACTAACTTAAATGCCGTGTGCAAATATACACCATAAATCACGTGACCACATATTTGCCACAAAAGCACGTGATTTTGCTTCTCATTACGTTGAAACATATATTTCCCCTATACTACGTTACGTGGAAAATTTACAGTCTTAACCTAAACTTCCATAAAAATACAACAAAACATCTTTTGCATTGTACGAGTCGTGCGCTGGAACTGTTACAAATGTTAGAGTATGAAAAATGCTATTCGAATTCGACCAAAACATATTTCTGAAAACACATTTTTACATATAAAGTTGCTTTATTATAAACAATATCTTTCCAATTGTATCATCTATTTAGCCGTCATTGGCCGAGTCAGTTTTCCACCGAACATGTCTTTTTCAATATCCATCATGTATGTTGGATGCGACTTCCGCATTAAAAACAGCTGATTTTCTTATTTCGTTTTAAGAAAGACCACTTTGAACCAGATCTATATACACAACATTTATATAATCTTTATAGTCTCCTAATTCGTAGCCAATCAGAGTCAATCTTTGTATGATTGTGTTACCGGTTTTCTATCACTTAATAATCGCTGCTAAAATATTTCAATGCAAAACGGATTTTGACACTAAATGCTTGTAAACAACGTTAAAATAACTATCAAATAATTATTTTCTACCAAAACATTTACAAATACATGTCCATTGACTTCACCATTCACGTTAGATCATGGTGACCCAGTATACGTTGAATAAAATGGCGGCACCTGATATCGAGCACATGATAGGATGATGTAATGTGTCAAACTAAAATGACACAAGGCTTCAAAAGCACAAATAAATGAAAGCAGAGAAAACTGCATAACCTTTAACATGAATAAAAATTTCTCAATAGGTTAATTTAATCATAATATCAATTAACTTAACAGCATGAGGTTTTTAAAAAAAATTACTTTTTTTTTTTAAAAAAATCATAGTAACCAAATAAAAACACTGATTTAAAATATATATATCTTCTTTTTTATTTGCTACTTTATTATTTATTCTTTATTCGTCCGGAACCTCGATAATTTCTGACATGCACAAGCGAAATATTTTATAACTTTCGACCTTGACCTGTATTGCATCAGTTTTCAGCAGACGTGTATGAAATCGTTTTCGTAAACAAACCTAGCCTTTGTCGAGGTTTTATGTAAACTTAAACTGAACGATATTCGTAATTCTGGGAAGTGATCGATTTCAGGTGATGCTCGAAAACAGGTTACGGCACCATACAATAAATGTTATATATCTGTGAACACGGATTTATGTGAATAGTTAAGTTGTTACGTAACATAATGGCTGACGATATTGTGAGGAGTTATAAAGTGTGTGTACTTCTATTAGCGTCTTTGAACATTTTTCTCTTCATACCGCTCAGTATCAACATTCATTATTACACTAATGAGGATGATGGTAGCTTGCCTGCAGATGTTGACAAGATATGTTTACCGTGTGGGGATGTGCGACGTCATCCAGATGAATCTTATCAACACTATAACGTTACACAGAACGGAAAATTGTGCTGTATAGAAGACATTGCACATATTGGCCTGTTGATTAATAACGTCAGTTATCTATGTTTTCATGCGAGTGTCACTATATAATATTATGTTATATTATTATAAGGAGATTTGTCATGATTTATACTTTACATCACAACCTGTAATACAGTGCTGGGTGGTAGTGCAGTAGCTGAAGTGTTGGTCGCTAATAATGCAGGTTGCGAGTTTGATCCAAAATCGAACAATAGTCTCAAACAACCACCAGTACTGATCCTATCTAGGATACGGACTCGAGACCGTTCCGTATAAACTCTGAGCACCATTCGCAATCAAGATTAAATAAATTAGCATACATTTTATGTTGTTGGTTAGGAATTATACTGAATTCATGTGAATAAGTAGTAGCCATATATTGAAAAGGCAAAAGTCAAGTTACTCAAACTTACAAAATTCTAAGAAGGAACTTATGAAGTCATGCACTCTAAGTAGGTAGGTAGGTAGGTAGGTAGGTAGGTAGGTAAGCAGGTAGGTATGCAGGTAAGCAGACAGGTTGGCAAGAAGGCAGGTAGGCAAGCAGGCAGGTTGGCAGGAAGGCAGGTAGGCAGGAATACAGGCAGGAAGGTTCGTAGGCACATACTTAGGTATCTAGGTACATGTAGGTACAAGGTAGACAGGCAGGTAAGCAGGTAGGTAGACAGGAAGGCAGGTAGGTAAGTTCGTTAGTACATACTTAGGTATGTACGTACAATGTAGGCAGGCAGGTAGGCAGATAAGCAGGTAGGTAGACAGGAAGGCAGGTAGGCAGGAAGGCAGGTATAAAGGTTCTTAGGTACAAATTTAGGTATGTAAGTACATGTAGGTAATATAAAGGTAGGTAGGCAAGAAGGTGTGAAGGTACATGTAGGCAGGTGAGAAGGTAGGCAGGTTAGATAGGTAGGTAGGTAGGTATATTAAAGATGTAGATAGGTACAATATAAGTAGGTAAGCAGGCAGACAGGTACACATGTAAGTAGGTAGATAGAATATATAAATAGACATGTTAACATGTTAGGCAGGTATCATTTATATAGTACGTCTCCTTTAAGACATATATTTTCTTATTTCATTTTAGACTGCTGCCAACTGGTTAAAACGAAAATTGAATTCAGGTAATTTATATCCTACATTTATGGCAACAGTTTAAAAGTGAATCATATAAAGTTGGAACACTTTTAGTCAATGAATTAACTTAACCTGGTATTAAAACAAATATTTGTTGAAAGCAACTGTAAAAATCATACAAACCAAACAAACAAAAAACAACTGAAACGTATTTTCTTCCTTTTTTGGCAGAAAATCCCCAATTTACATCATGCAAGAAGGATGTCAGGATTTTGCCAGTCATCAAAGTAGTGGGGATACCACATCCACAAGGAGGTAAATCATATAAATTAAGAACCTAGATAGCCTGTTTTGAATAATGATATGTTATCTTTCTTAATAATTGCTTATTACACACACGTAATACAGATATAATATTTGACCTGTCTGTGATTTATTTTAAAGTTGGTCGTTTGTGTCTAACCAATGTCATGCTTTGTGATATATACCATACAATGATCTTGCATGTAAATCATATCTTCAAGAACGATTGCCTTAATTATGTTTACGCTTAATTACATTCTTCTGATCATAATATCAATCTATATAAAATATTACATACTCAATTTTAAGGCGAGTATCCACATGATTCAATGCATACTGTGTTAGAACCGAATCTTAGTATACAAATCAAAACCAAACTTGCATGGTGACTATAAAGATATTAATCATATCGGATTGCAAAGCATTTATTTTAAAATCAATTAATCTTTACATGTTCATGCTATTGATACGCATTGTCATTCTTTTTTATATTTGGCATGTTTTGTTTGTATATATATATATATTTAGAAGGAACTATGATATTCTTAATATAATATTATTACTCTTTAAAGTTTCTTAATTAGTGAATTGGCCATACTTTCCTGTAATTTCTTTTCTATCGTTAACATCATCAACATCATCATCATTATCATCATCATAATCATCATTATGGTCTTACTTGACAAGTTCATTACGGTTTTTTAATTATGGAATTGATCATATTTTTCCCTGTAAATTCAATTAAATCAGTAAAAACATCCTCATCAGCATAACCTTCACTGGTAAGGTATTACAGTGTATCTCTACACAGAGTGTAATGACCAATGGTATACATGTCACGGAACACTTGTATAAGAAACCGTTTAACGTCATTTAAACACTCTTTCGTGTTGTTGTTGTTGTTGTTGTTGTTGTTGTTGTTGTTGTTGTTGTTGTTGTTGTTTTCATAAATTTTCTTACAAAAATTTTTTCCATGGTATTCTAGGCCAAAATAGGACCATTGTTGACTGGGACGATACAGCAGATTTGGCTCATATAAATGGATCAATTGACTACAAGGATGGCCAAATTTTAATCCGTGAAACCGGGCTCTACACTGTCTATAGCCAAGTTATATTCCAGCATGACCAAGCAAGTGTTGATAGCTCTCAGAAAGACGCACCGACCCTATATGAACACACCGTCTCCGTGCATACATTTGGAAGTTATGACACTTTTGAACAACTCATATTAAAAAGTTCCCATTCGGATTTTCAGTGTTACGTGACACGTCATAACATTACTAGCTTCGTTGCAACAACTTACCAATTAGCAAAGGGAGACAAAGTCTCGGTCAAAGTTAACAACGTTGCGTACCTGCTTCCTAGCGCACATTTGAATTTCTTCGGTGTTCACATGTTGTAACAATTTCACCTTGCAAATTTTGTTGTATATTAATATTTATGATGATTGTGCTGCCAGATAAGAAAATTGAATTGATTTGAACTGAATATATAGCAGTCATATTTATGTACATATAATAATTGTGATTTTTTCTTTAATATGTTTATGTATTGTTCATTCTTGTAGATATGTTAACTTGTACTTGTTCATCTATAACATTGTATTATTTATATGCTCTCCTTAAAATTGCAGGATATAAATTTATCAACCATATATAATTGTCATGAACTATTTTGTATCAATATGTCTGTTTTTGTACAACTAAATTGAAATAAAAGTTACAAAACATGATTTTAAATATAATTCCATTACTTACGAGTATCGTCTATGCATATATTATTATTATGAGGCCTTTGGCCCAATTGACTAACCTTCATTTAAGATGTTCACTTGAGAGACATATGTTTCATTAACGCAAACTTCCTAAGACTACATTTAATCAGCATAAAACAAACAAGGAGATGAAAAGGAAATAAATTAAGAAGTCTTAATATTAATCTTAAATATTTCCCTTAAGAAATTATTTGGTTTCTCATATCCGACGTATAAATATGTTTTTTTTTTTGGTTATTGGTATTTATTTTTAAAGGTTCTTATTTATCACACGTAATTATTTTTCCCTATTAAATCTTATTGATAACCAATTAAAATTTGTTCATTAAAAAATATTATTGTTAATGCTTATTCAATCCACGCGTACAAATTCCCATGTTCATGCGCACGTATGTATAAATTATAACATAAATCCACCTGGTATCTATAACTAAGAAAAGTGTGTTTATCTAAACTGCTTGTTTTTTATGTTTTGTAACTATGCTTTATTCATATAATCTTTCCACAAACACTTATATAACAAACAGGAAAGGTAGTATTCAAAGGACACAGTCACCACAGCAGTGTGAATACAAGTAGTATATGGAATAATTATCAAAATACAATACATACCTAGAAAAGAAGTGACAATAGTAATCACCACCTTGAAACGATCAGTATACAAATACGCCTCTTGAGAGCTTAAACCGGATTTTCAGTCAAACCCAACCTCTTTCTTTGTGACATAAAACAAAAGTAAAATTTGGCCACCAAAGATTCATGCCACATATTTCGACTCAAATGAATTATCTAATAAATGATACAATCAAATCGTTTTGCTCATTTCTAATATTCAGGCGTGGGGTCCTCCGTGACTGAATGATCTAGGGCGCCGTCTTGAGATCATTTACCTCTCACAGCTAATGTCGTAGGTCCAAGTCCCGCTCGCTCCAAAAACTTTATGTGAGAAAGTTTGCCAGTTACTTGCGGAAGGACGGTACTCAAATTATTTGTGAGGTTCTCCCCCACAAGTAACACTGGATAATGCCATATATAACCAGAAATGTTTTGAAAATGACGTTTAACAACTTTGAAAAGTACATTCAGGCGTAGCCATGATCGAATATTATCATCTCACTTGTAACCAAATTTGTTCTTCCAGAGTCAATCCTTGCCACAGTGTTTAACTTGCGTATCAATCATGATTTTTTCTTACACATTCACATACAAGTTAACTGTCTGCTTGATTGTCAAATTTATATACACATTTATAACATTTATTTGAATAGTCATTCTGTGACAAAATGTCAGTGAAAAGTTTGTCGTGTTTGAATTTCTTCTGGTTAACCCAGAACGACTTATTATCAACTGTAATTTTAATGGTAAAATTCGTATTCATACACAATTTTCACGATACGTATATTAAAGTACAAATCAAATCGCATATATACATAATGCCTTAACAACTCAAGTATTTGAATGTGATCATATATGCTACAAAATCAACTAATTTGTTAAATTTGTGTTTTAAAGTGATGCTATTGTTGGAATAAATTGAAAAAAGAAGGTAAGAAGACTATTAGGGCAGAATATACACCATGTTTATGTCTAATGGACTAATATTTCAGACAAGACATGCAATTTCTTGTGTGTTTTTTACATTAAAGCATGACCTTGACCTTTGTGTAACCTTGATTTTGACATCTGATGTAATGGTCTGGGTATTTCAACAGTTAAATGCAGGTGAAACATTATCATGACATGCTGATCACTTGTGTCAAGCTATTTTAAAATCCCTAAATGTAAGTTACAGATCAATTGTTGATCAATTGATCAATTGAACCAAGTGTTTTTGAAATCCATCCATGCATGATAAAGTTATAAGACAGACGTGAAATTTCAAACAGATTCAAAGTGTTGTCATACATACTCAAAGTGTGACAGTGTCTAGGTTTTTCTTATGACACGTTGTCATGTCATCTTGATAAATTGAGCCAAGTTAAAGACAAAGTCACAGACCAGACACGCAATATCAAACAAATTGAAAGTGTGACCTTGACCTTTGAGGAAAGGTTCTGGGTCTTACATGCGACACTTAATTATGTCATGTTTATCAACTAAGCCTAGTGTTTTGAAAATATATCCATAGATGACAAAGTTATAGATCGGACAAGAAATCTCACACAGACTGAAAGTGTTGTCAAAAAAACTGAAAGTGTGACCTTTGAAGTGGGATTGTGGGTGTAATGCGTGACACATCGTTATGTTATGTCGGTCATTTGTTGCTAGTATTAACAAAATCAATCTATGCATGACAAAGTTACAGGCCAGACACGAAATCTCAAACAGACTGAAAGTGTTGTCAAACAAAGTCAAATTGTGACCTTGACCTTTGAGGTATTGGTGTTGGTCTTACTCGCGACACGTCGTCATGTTATGTTGATCATTTGTAGCAAGTATCAACAAAATCCATCTATGCATTAGAAAGTTACAGGCCGGAAACAAAATCCCGGACGGAAGGACGGACGTTCTGGTGGAAGTGATGTTGTGGGGTGCAGTTCTTATATGTTATAAAACATCCTTTTTTTTCATAAAACAAAACAAAACCTATTTTCTATCTAACCCTAATGTCACAAACCTTGAGATCCAACCCTAATGATACTCAAAAAGAATGAAAAAATGTGGGAAAAAAGAAAAATGTGAAAAAATAAAATTAACCCCACAATGCCATTTGCACGGGTATTCGCACTTGTGGAGTGAACATTTCACCCCACAAGTACCAAAAAAAAAACAAGTCCGTTCTGTACTGGCAACTCAACCCACAAGTGCTGCTCCAGACGTACAAAACATCTTTTTTTTCATAAAACAAAACAAAACCTATTTTCTTTCTAACCCTAATGTCACATACCTTGACATCCAACCCTAATGACACTAAAAAAGAATGAAAAAAGGTGAAAAAAAAGTAAAAGAAAAATGTGAAAAAAATAAAATTAACCCCACAATGCCATTTGTACGGGTTTTTGCACTTGTGGGGTGAACATTGCACCCCTCAAGTACCAAAAAAACCCACAATGCCATTCTGTACTGGCAACGCAACCCACAACTGCTGCTCCAGACGTACGGACGGACGGACGGACGGACGTTCTGGTGGAAGTGATGTTTTTTTGGGGGGCATCAAAAAATCTTGGTGTTGATGTGGGGGTGTATGTGCCAAAGTTTAATAAACAGGGCTGTGCAGTTTTAATACAATAACAAATGTTGGAAGGGGGGTGTCTTTGGGTTGGTAACAAAGTAGAAAAGGGACAGTGTATCTAATTCAATACAGAACAAAATTTTAAAAAACAATTGGAGGGGTGAAAAAGGTGAGGGGGGGGAGCTTGGGGTTTGTAAAATGTTAGCAGAATAGAATTAAATTTAAAACAAAACAAAATTTAAAAGAAAAAAATGGGCGAGGAGGTGTCCTCGGGGTCAATTACAAAGTTGAAAGCGTTTAATTTAAAACAAAGTAAAAACTAAAAAATTGGCAGGGATTGGGGTTGGGTAGGGTCGAGGGTCATGGGAGTCGGTGACAAACTTAAAAAGGGGGCAGAATATATAACATAACACAAAAGAAATTGTAAAAATAAAGGCAGCAGGGTTGGGGTCTTGGTTGGTCTCGGGCAGGTAGCCAAGTAAATATGGGACAATGGACCTGGCAAAATTCAAACAATGATACAAAGTTTTTCCAACCTGTGATCTATTTATCAATTTGGATACATTAACATGTACAACAATTTATATTAATACCCAATAACAGTTTTGATCGCATAAAACCAGATAACCGGATAATGACAGTATTAACCAAGTCCATTAAATAGGTCAAGGTCAGTGATGTAAAAAAATGTGTAGTTGATGGTGATCAGTTTACAGAATTAACAGTATTACTGAAAAATAAAATTGATTTAAAAAAAAGCAAGAGCACTGCGGTTGCAGACGCTCGTATTTTTTCCAAATCCAATATGTAGGCCAAAGTCAGTTAAGTAAACTTTTTAAACATGATGGTGATTAGTTTAAAAAATCAATACTATTACTGAAAAAATAAAACAAATTTAGAAAAATCAACGCCAAAAAAATAGAGTTGTCTAAAAACAACATTAACTCGACTATTCTAGCCTTGTTGTCTCACACACCAATTAATTTTGTACTGTTCTACATATAGAGACATGCACTTCTGGAACACTGGATACATTACCAATGGTTCTAAAAATGCCTTATTCCCATAGTAAGTCCTCTGTTGGTCCAAATATGCAGAAAAAACATGGGGTTGACCAGGTTGTTTTTTCACAATTTCGATGGTTTGATGGCACCCCTTCATTTTTGACAATTCTGCCCATTTGTTGCAGTGTATTACTACGCATCTTTAAACTGTTATAGCATCATCAAACAGTTCCCAGGATCACCCAAACTTTGCAGAAATCATGAAAATGTTCCAATGTTCCCATATGCACAAAGAAATATGACATTTTATGCATTTTTAAAAAAAAAAATACCCAACCGCTTTACACAGCTCTAATTTCTTGGGCGTAATAATCTTGCTACCGTCATGCAAGGGAGGTGATTGTTCAGTGAGACCTTGTCGATCACAGAACAGTATATTATAATGTACCATCAGAATACAGATATATCTATATGAATGAACGCATCGTTCATAAAAGCAACATAGTAGATACATGTATGTGCAAATAAGACTATTTGGGCAGAATATACACAATGGCTATGTCTGTTTAAGGCTAGCTAGCCAGTACTTAAGCTGAAATGTATATTATTTAATACATTTTTTTTTCAATCTGGGTGTGGATGTGGGGGTGTAAATAAACAGTGCTGTTTAGTTTTAATACAATAAAAAATGTTGGAGGGGGAGGTTGTCTTGGGATTGGTAACAAAGTTGACAAGGGACAAGGTATCTTATTCGATACAGAACAAACTTTTAAGAAAACAATTGTAGGGGTTGGGGGGTGGGGGGGGGGGGTCTTGGGGTTGGTAACAAAGGGACAGAATAGTATTAAATTTAAAACAAAACAAAATTTAAAAGATAAAGAGAGAAAAATGGGGGAGCGGGAAATGCCCTTGGGATCAGTAACAAAGTTGAAATGGAGCAGAGTATTAAATTTAAAACCAAGACAAAAATTAAAAAAAGTATTTCCCATTTGTGATCTATCCAAATTATCAATATAAATACATTTACATCTACAACAATTCATATAAATACCCAATAACAGTGTTTGGCTCCAGAGTGAATAAGATACTAAACCCAAAAGCGGTATTGTTCTATGTGATTAAAGATACACATTAATAAAAAGATAGAGGAAACATTCGGTTGAAAAATAAATGGTAATAATACAAAATTGAAACTAATATCTCTTTATTTACAACTTGCATCTAAATTTTAACATATTGTTATGGGCCCAATTTTCTTTAACACCAATATTTCGCCTTGAACTTGAAAATAGCAGCCTTATTATGGTACAAATTACTTCAAAGTATAAGCATACACCCTTGTGCAATGTTACTTTTTATGTTAGCATGCACCTTTAATCACAATTTGCATCAAATCCTTGACCAACAAATGCTCTGTTCCTGTAAATAAGTTTAAATGTCTAGTGTTAGAAAATTAATTAAAATTGGAATTTTTTGTCTCTCAAACCTTCATGTTAAGAATTAAATACAATATATGACCTAAACTGTTACCAGTTTGTGTTACAAGAAATTTCAAAACCCATTATTGGAATATCTGTGGACATTTTAGCTCACTGCCTACCATGATATTTCATGGTAGTATGTGTTATTTTAAATACGTATTTAATGCAATAGATATTACTAAATGTATTTATTTATTTATTACTATAATGGTAGATAGTATGGTAATATATATACTATATATATATAAGGTAAATAGCAAGTGACCACATATATGTATAAATGAGTTTAACAATTGACATGCAATAGTTACTTTAGTTGATGACTCATTTAAATATACAAAACCTTTATACATGTACGCAATACATAATAAAGGGGATTGCAGTGTAACAATGACATACTTATATCATTTCACTCCTTGATAACTGCATATGTGTATTCATAAATCATATAATGAAAGAAGTTGTTGGAATATAATGACATACCAAGGTTGCCTGAATAGGAACATTGATATATTCATAAGAGATGGGGAACAAAACGTCCGGTCCAATCGCTCCAGCCACCACTAAAATTCCAGATTGTCATAATTCAGTGAACAACGGGTAGTTGGGTTCAGCCTTGCATTTATGGACCCTTTGAGATTTATCTTCTGTATTCAGTTTTATTGTACTCGGAATTTGTTCTAAATATATCTCACCCGTTCATTCACACACGCACGCACGAACGAACGCAAGCACACACGCACGTATACACGTACGCAAAGTTTATTATACATCTAATGTACGAATAAATACACCACTGAAACAGACACTATAAACTAATGTTATAGAAATAAAATGTTAAACTTTTTGAAGGGTAGAAAGTGTATTCTTACCACGAAAACAATTAAAATAACACAGTAGAACAGGATGAAGATGTATATTTTCAACCTATCAAATTGCTTAAATTTTCTTTTTTATTTTAAAAACAAATTTAAACGGGTCTTTTCGGTTTTCTTTGAAATCAAGTAATGTTTTATTAAGAGTCCAGACAGATAAATACGATATGATACTGAAATGCGGGGTAAACATTGCATCTGCGATAACGACAACACTAGCGAAAATCTACTTTTGCATACAATTTTATGTCAAGGTGATTACATTTATAGTATCCAGGTGATTCACCTCACTTCCCGCCAGTAGTTTTGCGTGTAATATCCTATTTATTCATTAGATAGGCAGACGCGAGTCAAGAAGAAAAAAACTTGACATTTTTCATACAATCTGCAGCAATATAAATCGGAATGACAAAACGCGTTCATATGCTTTATAAAAAACATTATGTTAAAGCAAGGATATTATGTAACAATACATTAAAATTTGAATTTATCGCAAATATATGTTTATCAAAAACTCTTGAAATAACACAAGTTCAATTGTTCTCTGGACATGAAGATGACTAAAAAATGCCTAAAAGAGAATTTCATGGTTTCCCATAGTATTTCCATGTAAAATAACCCTTTACTGGACCCAATATAACTATTCTAGCCTCTTCATTTATAACTTAAACCCCTATAGAGATTATTCAAACGAAACATGAACATATAATTTCAAAACATATATCAATAGCCGTTCATGACGATGACATAAAACATAGAAATCTAAGGCTAAGCGAATGAATAATAAGAAAACGTTTTCAATAGATCCCTAAACATCCAGATATAGCAATCTTTAAAATATCTAACAGTAATTATGGATAAACGATTGTATTGTTAAAGGTAAAGTAAAAACAAGTATTTAAAGAATCATTCGAGGATAAACATTAAGGATAAAACATACATTTAAAATATAAAAACATTCTGGTAGCAAAATAAATACTTTTCACCGTATTCATTGTAAAAATAGACTAAAGTATAAACACAAAAATATTTTGTAAAGAAAACGTCATATCATAAACACCCAAAAAAATACAAAACTATTTTTCTACAATACAAAGAACTTTCGCAAGATTATTTGACAGAAGTTATATGTGAATTTCATCTATTTGATAATCGCATGTCATGAAAATTAACAATGTACTAATAGTAGACATACAACCACACAGCAGAAAACCGAATGATATCGTTGCAAACAGATCAGTGTATATTGCACAGGAATAAACATGATAGTGTTGTTTAATGTTGAAAGAACTTGGGGCCCAACCCCACTTTATGATGAAATAAAATATGTTTAAACTAAATTGTGTGTCTTCTTTCCGCACCGTGTATGATTTGTTATTGTTTTGTTGTTATTGTTTGTGTTTTTAGTTTTTTGCTTGTTTTTTGTTATCATTAGTTTACTTGGTTGATATTCAATATTTAAATGATTAAGCTGCAATGCAGTTACAAAAGTGTTTTGTTTTCTTTCTTGTGCTTCATTATGTAAAAAAAACAAAATACATATTGGTTAGTCGACTAGAACGTCACACCAGGTATATTTTAGGTAGTGGTTTTATACACTTGCAGGTTGTACAATAAATCTACAATTAACGAATGATATAATGCCTTGGTCTAGCTAGCGTGCTTATTTGTATGAAAACGACTACATTTTCAATTACAAATGCATAACAAAGTATAAATATCGTTTAGGTTTCAGACACAACAATACGTTGAAAATGATATTATACCAAACAACGTGGTACAAATATCGAGTGTCATGGTATATACACCTTATTTTGGCTTTACTTTGTTAAACCCTAATTAAAATGCAATACTATATGTACTCTAAATCAGTTTTCTATTAAGCCCTGGCCATTGGTTTGGGCAATTTCCAGATAGTCATAATCGAATAATAGGTTCATGTATTGAAGTTATTATAGTGTATGACTAAAATCTTAAAATTCATTGAACAATAACAATAGATTTCTTTGTTATGAATATATGAATAATCATAGTTCAACATATTAATCACATTTCAAAATATTAATCAGAAATATCATCACGGTTACATCGTTATTTATTTTGTTATGTTATATTTATGGTTCATAAAGGGTATTTTATACCATTTTCCACCAATAGTGTCAAGTCCCAATTGCGATATAAAGCCACAATATTTAAAATTCTAATGAAGTCCCTTGGGGGAGGGGGGGGGGGTCATGCATTCTATATTGTAAATAAAAATCATGGATCTTAAACCTGCGCATTCCACAGCTAAACATGCACCCATTAACATATTCGACTCATTACATTCACCTCTGTCATTATCTACTTTCGGCTTCGCGTGACTTTCCAATCACATGATCCCTGCCATTTCAAATAGAAGTCCACGCTCATCAACTGTTTTGTTTGTAACATTTACAATACGAGATTTTATAAATCACCGTTCTGCTCGCCCGCCAAATGTAACAGGGCATGACACTGTTTATCCCTTAAACCACATTTTAATCATTACAACGAACGATCGTTTTGATATCTTCCTTGTTTGTTTACATTTATTCGTGTAAAAACTGCTTTGTTGTTTTTGTCTTAATGTAAAGTAGTGATGATTTGTTTCTTGTTTTGTTGTCTGGTTTTAACAATACTAGTATACTTACACCTGCATTAACTGTAATTACTAAATTTCGTCAAGCATCCTGCCATTTAGCCTGTTGTAGAGGTGAAAAGATTGCTTACCCTATTATAATAGCCAGCCGTGCACATATCATATCCTGTTTGTTTATCAAATAAAATTATAGAAATTTTAGATGTATACGTGAATGCATTCAATTTGTATTTTGTCTAGATCGACCAAATGAATTATACTGTTGTTGCCAGCCATTGTGTTGTGAACGAATTATGGATTAATTCACTTCATTTGCATTTAATCGTTTTATCATAACACCATTATAATGCAAACCAGTTGCCTTTTCCCTATATATAAACGTTGCTTTGTGCATTACAAATACGACATGATTGTGTTTTAATATATTTAAAGTGTAATGTTTTTGGCAAACAATAAAGTGAAATTTAGGATTGATAGTATTAATTTTAATGAATCGTTTGAGGATAAAGTTTTACATATAAAACATCCCATACTGAAACTGTGTTTCTAATTACACCTCAACAGACATTATCAAGGATTTCGAGTACCAAATACATATTTGTATTAGTCGTATTCTAAGAACACAAATATCGGTGAATTTTCTAAAGCCTATTTGACTGAAGTTTTGAAGATATGTAAATGACTTCCCAGAATTCACAACCGCAGTTAGACGATAAATGTTTTTATCAGGTATAAATTATTATGTATATCGCAAAAGGGTCACAAACACACACACACTTGTAGGATGCATAATAAATATACACTAACAAAATATAACACGTCTGATTCAACATAACAAGAGCTGTAAGAGGACAGTGCGCTCGACTCTTTAAAGCTTTATCGAATTATTAAAATCAGACTATACATAATATAAACATTTGTAAGTTAAGAAATGCATATATTTTTAACAAATTACAAGAAAATGTTATAATATATACTTGCACTTTCTTTAATACTGAACCATCAATTATTTTGATAAGATCTCAATAGTATTTTTTAAAACTCCTTATCAGTTTATGTACGGGGCAATACTTTATCTAAGATTAAGATATAATTCTATTATACATATGAAATTGTACTTGAAATATACATTATAATAGAAATTGAAAATAAATATTTTAAAAATACATTGAAGACTACGGTTTTCTCCAATATATGTTTGCTTTAGAAAAATATTATCGGCTATTCCCCACCAAATAATTATATGTATTTCGAACAAAGCTTATAAAATATATTAATTGAGATAATTAGACGTTTTCATATTTAGATTTCTTTGGAGGTCCAATGTTAAGAAATAATGTTAAAAACCGACATTTTATTAATATCAAACCCAACGTCGTAAAACCATATATTAAAATAGTAAACAGGGTGTAATTCTACGAAAAATCAAATTGGAGTAATCCTATCTGTCCAAGCAATTTATGACAATACGATACTGAAATAGAAGCGTGTTATTAACGTTAAAAAAACAATTTTCTGGAACGGTATAACAGGGGCGATAACTACATGTATGTCTACATTTAAAGTGACTTACCAATTATAATATAACTTCCACTGATTTTTATGAAATTTATTGAAGTTTCTACCATGCTATAGTAGCATGATACTTCAAACGTTATGTCAGCTGTAGGTATGTCAGCTGTAGGTATGTCAGCTGTAGTTATGTTAGCTGTAGGTATGTCAGCTGTAGTTATGTCAGCTGTAGGTATGTCAGCTGTAGTTATGTCAGCTGTAGGTACAGCTGTATGTATGTCAGCTGTAGGTATATCAGCTGTAGGTATGTCAGCTGTAGTTATGTCAGATTTAGGATTGTCAGCTGTAGTTATATCAGCTGTAGGTATGCCAGCTGTAGTTATATCAGCTATAGGTATGTCAGCTGTAGTTATGTCAGCTGTAGGTATGTCAGCTGTAGTTATGTCAGCTGTAGGTATATCAGCTGTAGGTATGTAGGTATGTCAGCTGTAGGTATGTCAGCTGTAGTAAGTCAGCTGTATGTATGTCAGCTGTAGGTAAGTCAGCTGTAGTTATATCAGCTGTATGTATGTCAGCTGTAGGTATGTCAGTTGTAGTCATATAAGCTGTAGGTAGGTCAGCTGTTGGTATATAAGCTGTAGGTATGTCAGCTATTGTGTATGTCAGCTGTAGGGATGTCAGCAGCTGTATGTATGTCAGCTTTAGATGTGAGAAAAGCACTCTCTTTTACAAAATTAACTGTTTCTTTCATCATAAAAGTTATCGAAAGACAGACAAAAAATTAACCATTATACTTGATTTGACTAAAATATGGATATTTCTTTATACACTATAACTCCTGCAATTTTCAAGATATCAAACACGCATGTCATGAACTTATAGACTAATTCCTACAAGCCTGGTAAGACACGTGGAAAGTATCACCATATCAGATAACAATACTCTGACGGTGAATCAGCACAATATCTTATTTTGTCCCCCATTATTATGGAAGTGTATCACCGCCAAAACTCTTAGTTTGCAATTTGTCATGTATTCTTTGTGCAATGGGTGGAAATGTATCTTTCATCTTAGTTCTTTGTAGGAAATGAAATATTTCACCTTTGTAAATTTGCGATTTGTCTATACTACTAACAGTTACTTACGTCTTGTCTCTTTGTGTCAGATTAAACATCACAAACATTACACAACTAACAATACATCAAATGTACGTAAATCTTGCGAAACAATCATATCTTTAAGGGTATCTTTGTTATTACATACATAAAATATTATATTTAATACAGTGCTTCTCATCCTATATATCAACGTCTTTATTACATTGTTTTATATTTTCTTGTGAGATTGATTCGTTTTCTTCATGACCGGTATGACTGAAGGAAATCGCTTCAAATGCAGGTTATGTTTTTGAAAATATAAATATTGATGTTCAGTGTTCTCGATCAATTCTTCGTCAATTCGTCAAACGAATTTTGTTTTTAACACTTCAGTTCGATGTTGTTTTTCTGTTACTTTCAACAAAATGCAATGTTTTTATTTTTATGTTTCTCTAAGACACTTCTACATATGACAATAAATGTAAAATTATCCATTTGATATGGAAGTCAGGACTTGTTTTGACATTTTGATTTGAAGAATGTTTTGCAATGCCATTGACCTTTGCTCGGAGCTATCATCAACATTAGGAATCCTGGTAGTGGAAATGTCCTGCCTAATTAATTCTGGGTAGTGATAGTACCTTGCTCAAAGAAATGTAATGAGCTCATTTTAGCAATGATGATAAGCAAAATTGATGTAAGTATATTTAGTGACATGTTATATAGTGCGTTAGAATAGATTACCACTTAAGTTGAGGTTAGGGGTTGAGGGGATTAGGGGTGTTGACCGTTTCATTATCGTGAACAGACTTAAAAAACCCGAGTCTACTGTCTTTGTTATTTTGTTGAGTTTTGTACCACCGAGGTATCTGTTGATCAGGTATATTTTATCGTTAAATGTCTAGTATGATTCATGTGAACGTTTAAGGACTTTTTGTGACACTTTTTTATTAATAGTGGTAATGTGCTGTACAGTTTTAACTTCAACCTCTCCCAGTTATCGTTATTCATATCAATCATCAATCCACAAACTTTTCGGATGTATGTACTGCATTTATTCTTTGCAAATAAGTATAATCATACGGTCTTTAGATTTTCATATTTAACTCTTTTTAAATCAAATAATGCTGTCTGAGTTATGTCTTTTGAATTGACATACACCTGATTACTGCTATTCTTACACATTCTGTTGTATAAATAAGTAATGTACATTTTGTATGGTTTTATATATTTAATACGTAGTCTTAATATACATAGCCTACCTGAATTACAACATTGAATTAAGTCATTTAAGTAGAAAAATGTATAAATTGTATGTATTGTGTGTAAATAATTAAATTATATATGAGAAGGGGACACCATTACAACACATATACAAACATTATATGCAATAATCATTACAAAGACTATGGAAAGCATACAAAGGCGGTAACATGATGGAAACATTTTTTACATTTGTTTATATTTCAACTGTCATATCTAAACAAATAGAACTGATTTAAGAAAATGCCGAAGTTTTAGGGCTTATTAACATTCTAACCAGGTTTGGTCTAGATGGGATCAGATGTTACATTGTTGACGAAACAATAGTCAGCATTCATTAAACAATGTTATGGTCATAATAATGTTTCTTTTGGTATTTATTCAACATAAAACAAATAACAAGGAAACTTACAGTATATACAGTAGAACTTCGTTGACTCAAACACGGATGGCTGAAACACAACATATAGCTCAAACTACTTATATGTTCCCGGCTGAATTTCTATTTCGGTGTATATACATGTATATGTATGGTTTCTATGATATTGAACAATAATTACCTCTAGATCCAGTCACGTCGGGCTCGAGCTCTATTATTTATTTATAAACACAAACTTACTTTAATGAAAAAATAATTTCACTTGAAATACCCACAAATGTTTATCAATAATGTTCAAGCCAATTGGCAATTGTATTACTAATCTATATTTATTGTGCTAGATAATTGATGATTGAAGTAGCTTTTCACAGTGTAGTAACTATTTTTACTTTCTACCTAATACTAGTAACAGGTAACTAAGCAACTATGTCATGTGGTCTGTGATGTCTTCAATGTCAACCAAATCAACCAATAAAAAAAGGAGATCACCTTTGTAAATCAAATTTGGCAGGTCAAAGAGGTCACATGATCAATATGTGATAGTATACCTTTGAACACATCTCAAACAAACAAAACAGGTTTTGGTGAAACTTATGTTATTTCTACACCACACCTATAGAAAAATGTTCAACCTTGAAAGTAAAACTCAGACAAGATATAAAAGTATTTCCAATACACAAAATTCACAGGGGTTAAAATTAAGTTCAACCTGGTCTCATAAAATGTTTACCAACAGACTTTGAATTGAGACATTTTAAGAGATGTCTCTAAATGGCAGTTTCAATGAAAATAGAGATATTAGTTAGATTGTTATAAGAAATACTAGAAATAGTAGAATAAGAATAAAGGGTTATTAAATAGGGTTTTACTTTTACCAAGAATGTTTAGTTAATGTGCAATGTGACAGCTCTCTCACTGACAATATTGGCACTTTCACATGTATATACAGAAACTGCAGTTATTCATAAACACAATTAAGCTGTGTAAACTAGTAAATATGTAAACGTATTGAAATGGCAACACTGTCTTTAACTATTACAGACTAACCGCAATTTGTGTATAAAAAAAATGTTTAACTCACCAATCAGTTGATAACTGTATTTTACTGTACAATAACGGTACTTTAACTATAAAATACCATAAAATGTCTTACTACGCCACTTTAACACATTCTTTTCAACTGTCTTAAAAATGTTTCAGTAGATATCACATATAGTTCTTTGATTTATGTACTAAATTCACTGTTGAAAGCTTCAAACAATTGCTGTTTATTGTCACTTGTTACTGTTCTTCTCTCCCGCAATCAAAATGAAAAGTGATATAACTTTTCATACACCGAAATAGCACTGTCACTGTACCAATCACTGTTTATAAAAATACCTCGTTGGAGTTACTATAATTGTCATCTGTCTTCTCCTGTTTAAACGTGACTCCAGAAATGTCCAAAAGTTCCAGAAATACCAGAACAAAAATTCTGATAATGTACAAAGAGAAAAATCTCTTTTATATGTTTAAAATCCATGATGAGGACAACTTAGCATTATAAAATAAGTCCATATTTCAAACTTTTGGTTGCTGGCTGAGTGTCACTGCTATGCTCGGCTCATATCACAATATCACAGTTGGGCGCCATTGTTACAGGACGAGAAAATATGTAGCCAGTCTGGGACTCGAAACCGGGACCCTTCGCTTACAGGGCGAATGCTCTACCGTCTGAGCTAACCGAACCGCTTACATAAATTCCTCTCCTACGTTCACATTGTGACATGTGATAAACTATATATCTTTATGATATACCTACAGCTGACATACATACAGCTGTACCTACAGCTGACATAACTACAGCTGACATACCTACAGAAATAGAAATATAGTAATAATGAGTGACACAGAAGCTGCTGGAGGAAAGGAAGTAAAAATCTCAGAAGAAGATTTGAAGATATTGGAGGCAGTTCATTCATTGAAGATGAAACCTCCCAAGATAGAGAAACCAGAGGATTTATATGAAACATATAGGAGAAGAATTTAGTAAGGAAACTGACACTGCCTCATCAGGAACAAAACCCGGTACTATGGATCCAGGAGCCATACCTAAGACAACTAGTGGTAGCTATCACTATCCTAAACTTTCGACATTTGATGGTGAAGACAAGAAAGGGGAAGTAAGCTGGCCTACCTTTAAGTTTGAAATTGACGCCCTTTTAGAAGAAAAAGTGTTAAGTCATTAACAGATTTTGTTAGGACCTAGGAGAGCTGTTAAAGGGGATGCAAGCGATAAAGTGAGGAGGTTAGGCACTGGAGTCAATATAGATGAAGTGATGAGAAAGTTAGAAGCAGCCTTTGGTAATGTGGAAACACCAGAAAGTATTATGGAGAAATTTTATTCTAGTCATAAGAAAATGAATGAATCCATTACTAGTTATGCGTCTCGACTAGAGGAAGTATTTACACAGGCTGTTTCATTAGGTGGAATGTGTAAAACAGACGAGCCCAAATTGAAAAGTGTGCTATATAGAGGACTTCTACCTGAAATAAAGCAACAATCGGGATATAAATATGACATCATTACTGATTACGATTGATTTAAAATAGAACTTAGAAAAATTGAAGCCAATATGAAAATAGAACAACATGAAACCAAGAAATGTCATGCAGCAGTAAATATAGAGAAGACAACCAATGAGGAATTATTGAAGAAAATAAATAAGACTGAAAATTTACTGCTGAAACTGAATAACAGGATAGATAGACTAGAGAAGGAGACCATACTATCAACATTATGACTATTACAGAGGGTACAGGAGTCCACACATTGGAAATAGTGGAAGATATTCTAGAGGAAGAGCCAATGGTGGAACAAGAGTCAGAGAAGATTATAGGCCACAGAGACCAATTGGTGCAACGACCGGCCAACCGACTTGTTACAACTGCAACCAGAAAGGTCACATTGCTCGTAAATGCCCAAAAGTATAAGTGCCACTGTTGTTGGGTCGAACAAGGGCACCAATAGAATACAAGATCCAAAATTAATAGGAGAAACTAACGAAGTGAACATTTTATTAGGAAACATAGAAACCAGAGCATTATTAGACAGTGGAAGCTGCATAAGCGCAATATCTCAATCATTTTGGCAAAACATTTATCTAACATAGCTCCTCTTCAACCACTACAAGATATAGTTAACTTAAGGATAGAATGTGCAGATGGACAGAAACTACCATATAGTGGCTACATAGAAACGGAATTGAAAATAACTCAAGGTTTACAAAAGGCGTCACCTCAGCAATGTTTATTCTTAATCACTCCTGACATAAACTACTCTTCAAGAACTCCAGTAATCATTGGCACCAACATACTTACAGAATTTTTAGAAGAATCCAAACAAAACTTTGGCCCACAGTTTATACAGAAGGCAGATCTACATACTCCTTGGTTTTTAGCCTTCAGATGCATTTCATTTAGAGAGAAAGAGTTAAAAAGAAACAAAAATAAGATAGCAATAGTTAGATGTGCAGAAGCAGCAAAGATAATCTTAGGTCCATACGAGTCAAGAGATACTTTTGCAGAAACCGACAAGGAATGAGAATATGGGCAGACTACTGCAATTATTCATGAAACAGAAGATAGCGTTTTACCAGATTACATTGACATTACCCCTGGTATAGTTAATTATGAATACAAGAAGAACCATCTTGTTGTAACAGTGTCAAATCTCATAACAAACAGTTTTGTAATTTCTCCAAATCAATCATCTGTGAGTTACAGCCTGTGAAGATAGAAGATGAATTGATGACTGATAAAGAAGTAGATAATTCTGCACAGGATGTCATGGAAAAGATCACAATTGATGAAAACAACAATCTATCAGATCAACAGAATATCCAAATTAGACAACTACTCAAAAAGCACATAGATATTTTTTCAAAAGATGATAATGCCATTGGAAACTGTACAAAGATAAAGCACAGAATAGATTTAGTTGATGATATCCCCTTCAAACAAAGACATAGGAGAATACCACCAAATATGATAGAAGAAGTTAGAAATCACCTGGAACAACTCTTTTCAGCAGAAATTATTACAAAATCAAAGTCACCCTGGGCATCAAATATGGTATTGGTTAGAAATAAATCTGGTTCTTTTAGGATATGTGTAGACTATAGGCAACTAAACAACAAATCAGTGAAAGATGCATATGCTTAACCTAGGATCGAAGAAGTAGTTGACGTTTTGAATGGTTCCAGGTACTAATCAACTTTAGATATGATATCTGGGTATCACCAAGTGGAAGTAGAAGAGACACATAGGGAAAGAACAGCATTTACCGCTGGACCCATGGGATTCTTGGAGTATCGGAGAATGACATTTGGTTTAGCAAATTCCCCGGCCACATATTAAAGATTAATGGAGGAATGTCTTGGAGATTACAACATGACTTTATGTGTGACATACTTTAACGATCTGATTATTTTCTCAAATTCTTTCGAAGAGCACCTTGACCGGCTAGATAAAGTACTGACTAGGCTAAATGAATGTCAACTTAAATTATCTCCAGATAAATGTTTTTTTATACAAGAGAAAGTGAACTTCCTTGGACATGTCATCAGCAAAGACGGCATAGAAACCGACCCTGCAAAGATAGAGAAGATAAAGAATTGGCTGACACCGACAAATTCAGACAATTTAAAATCATTCGTCGCATTCGCTGGATATTATCGTAGATTTATACGTGACTTTTCAAAAATTACAAAACCACTAACTGATTTAATCCCTGGAACACCATCAAAGAAACACTCTAAGAAAGAACATAAAGATTGGACTTGGACTAAAAGAGAACAACAGATTTTTGAAGATTTGAAACAGATGTTAATATCACCTCCAATACTTGCGTTTCCTGATTTTACGAAAGAGTTTGAACTCCACACGGACGCATCTGCCAAAGCACTGGGCGTGGTCTTATACCAGGACAAGAAAGTCATCGCGTATGCTAGTAGAACACTAGCAAAGTCAGAAAAAACTACTCAGCGTACAAGTTGGAGTTTTTAGCGTTAAAATGAGCTGTCACAGAGAAGTTTTCGGATTATTTAACGCTAAACAATTTTACTGTACTTACCGACAACAATCCACTTACCTACATTTTGACAACAGCGAAGTTAGATGCAACCGGACAGCGGTGGGCATCCGCATTAGGTGAGTTCAACTGCGACATTTTTTACAGACCCGGGTTACGAAATACAGACGCAGACGCAATGTCTAGATACCCATATGAGAGACTAAAAAATGAAGAAGGAGAAGTCATAAAGATTGGAGACAATGCTATTAAAGCTATATGTAGCAGTACCAATACACTACCATACATAGAAGTAATACCAAGAGCAAATATCAACATAGTAGAGGCAACAGAGTTACCTGGTATTCCTATGGCTAAAATCGAAATCACAAAAATAAGATGCAGTCAACGACAGGATAGATTAATTGAACGATGGAGACGAGCAGTGATTGACAAATGGATGCCAGTTTAACAAAATATAACATGTGTATGCGGAAGAGCTTTAACAACTTCAAGATGATCAGAGGGATATTATATAGGGAAGTGAAAGGAGAAAATACTGTAAACCACTTAGTCATGCCACAGTGTTATAGAGAAATTATTATTTACGGACTACATAATGATATTGGACATCCTGGACGCGACCGAACAATATCACTTATAAGAGAAAGGTACTTCTGGCCAGGCATGGCAGCAGATGTGGAAAACTGGGTTTCCAGATGTGAACGATGTATCAGAAGGAAAACATCTACAAATATCAAAACTGAACTAGTAAACATTGTGACAACCTACCCATTGGAATTGGTATCCATTGACTAGAACCATCAAAATGACATGGCAACATTCCTGTAATTACAAATCATTTTACCAAATATGCTCTCGCAGTACCAACAAAGAACCAGACAGCCAAAACAACAGCAGATTCTTTTTACAACAACTTTATAGTCAAATATGGTATTCCAACAAATCTTCATACAGACCAGGGTACCAATTTTGAATCAGGTATAATCAAAGAATAGTGCAATATAATGGGAATGAAGAAGACAAGGACAACATCATACCACCCTATGGGAAATGGCTGCACCGAGCGCTGGAATAAGACATTGTTAAACATGTTGGGTACACTAGAGTCATCCAAGAAACCAGACTGGAAGAGCTACATACTATCACTAGTGTATGCATATAACTGCACCAAACATGAGAGCACAAAAACATCTCCATATGAACTCATGTTTGGCCGAAAACCAAAACTGCCAATAGATTCCTTCTTTGAAACTTCTGAACTTGAACAAACAACAAACAAAACAACAAAAGATTACATACTAGATTTGAAGAACAGAATGAAGACAACACAAGATATTGCAAAGAAGTACACTGATACGGCAAGAGAAAAGCAGAAAAGACAATATGACAAGAAAGCAACAGCATCAAGAATTACAGTTGGAGACAAGGTCCTAGTTAAGATACTTGTTTTTGAAGGGAAGCATAAGATTGCAGACAAGTTTGAAGAAGAAGTGTATGAGGTGATTGAACAACCAAGAGAGGAGATACCAGTATTTAAATTGAGATCAAGATCTGGAATTACAAGAACATTACATAGAAACCATCTGTTACCAATTGAAACATCAGAGAGTGAAAGTGAAACAGATACGGTCTTCAAACCTGTACTTAGACAGAGGAAGTTAAAAGAAAAAAAGGATATATCCAGCGAAGAGAAAGGTGAAACTAAGGTTACGCCTAAAGAGACAATAGAATTAATAAAATGTGACGTCAAAAGTGAGGAGGAGTTTAGTGATTCAGACAGTGAATATGTGTCAAACACATATAGTGGGGACGCCCACAAGCCTGAACAGAAAGAGGAATTAAAGAAAGTAGAAGGAAAGATGGTAGAAAAAAGTGATGAAGACACACTTCATCCTGACATAGTTATAATAGAAGAAGATAAAAGTGATAAAGCAGGAGGAGGTCTAACAGACAACCTTGAAGTAGAATATGAAACAGAAGAAACTAGGAAGGAAAGTGTAACAGATGTCACAGCAAATACTGGAAAGGATGAAACAAGAGTAAAAGAGATAGAAACAGCAGATGTTTCTGAAGAAATAGAGAACTGAAAGGAAATAGAAAGAGGAATGAGAGAAGGTGCCATAAGGAAGAAGTTACCAAGAAAGATACAAGAATTCCAAATTTGTGAGGGAATATGTCACAGTGTGTACGTAACCTACTAGGAAAGGAATTTATGTAAGCGGTTCGGTTAGCTCAGACGGTAGAGCATTCGCCCTGTAAGCGAAGGGTCCCGGTTCGAGTCCCGGACTGGCTGCATATTTTTCTCGTCCTGTGACATTGGCGCCCAACGTGGGGCTGTGACTGATATATATTCCGAGAAACAATTCACATGATTCTCTGTTCTCTATGGAAATTCAGCACGAATTCCAAATTTGTGAGGGAATATGTCACAATGTGTACGTAACCTACCAGGAGAGGAATTTATGTAAGCGGTTCAGTTAGCTCAGACGGTAAGCGAAGGGTCCCGGGTTCGAGTCCCGGACTGGCTGCATATTTTCTCGGCCTGTAACATTTACCTTAGTTGATGACTCGTTTAAATTTATAAAACATTAATTATTGAAGCAATATATAATCAGGGGAACTGGAATGTAACAGTACTAAATGTATATCGTTTTACACCTAAATTTTCATTTCTTTCTAAATAAGAGCTCAAACTGTTTTTGTCGGTTTTCTACGAAATCGAGCTTTGTTTAGAATACAGACAGATCAATAAGATATGACACTGAAAGGCGGGATAAAAATTGCATCAGAGATAACGTTAAACAAGAGCACTACAAGCGGGTACAGACACTCGTCTTTTTCCAAATCTATTATGAATGTCAAAGTCAGTGAAGTAAACTGTTTAAACATGACGGTGATTAGTTTAAAAAAAATCAATACTATTTCTGGGTTTGTAACAAAGTTTAAATGGTGCTGCTGAGTATTTAATTTAATATAAAAAAAACACTAAAACAATAGGCGGGGGTGGGGGTGGGGACTAGGGGTGAAGGTTTTGGGGTCGGTAACAAAGTTGAAATGAAGCGGAGTATAATTTTGATTTAAAACAAAATAAATTTTTAAAAGAAAAGGCGGGGATAGGCGTGGGGGTGTAGGGGTGAGGGTCTTTGGCTCGGTAACAATGGACAGCAGGTTGGGTGTCTTGGTTTGGCTCTGCAAGAAAGTCCATTAGATAGGTCATTGATGTTAACTTTTTTTAGTTGATGGTGATCAGCTAGTAGTACTGAAAAATACCATTGATTTAAAAAAAACATTCAAACCCGAGGTAGACAAAAAAAATTAACCAAAGGTTTTAAAGCACAAAGTATGGACATTTATGTATGTTAGCTATATCCATTGTTTCTACAACATAATAAAAATGTGTTTATGAAGCTTGCCACCAAAACATGAGTAGTTTGTTCAGAAACAGAGAAAATGCTGAGCTTAATATAAAACCGAACACGAGCAAAAACAAAAACTTCAACCCAAGGTTTCAGGGCTCAAAGTATGTATATTTAGGTAAGTTAGTTATATACATTGTTTTTATAAATAATATGGAAGTGTTTATGAAGTTTAGTCACCGTAACATGAGTTGTTTGGTCAGAAACAGTGAAAAGGCTGACATAAACATATAATTTTAACCAGCGTGCGACGACGACGACGATGACGCCAGGGTCATGACAATAGTTTTTCGTTTTTTTAAACGACGAGCTAAAAAGCGAGCATCTAGTTTTTTACTCAGTTTTGTACAAACAAACAAAAGCTAATAAATAATGCTTAATTTTACCATAGATATTTAAGAAAAAAATGTTAATTTATTTTTAGGGATTTCAAACGTTACACGTCCAATTCCTGAATGATATCATTTCCTCTCTTTGTTAACATTATAACGGTTTACGCAATCATTCATTTAACAGTCCTAAAATAACTATGTAACTGGGTGATTAATATCATTTCCCGCCATTAGTTTTACAAAAGCTAAGTGCATGACATAAGAAAAGTTTTCAATATATTCCTAAACATTCAGATGATGCAATCTTTAAACAATCTTAAAATAGTTAATGAAAGTTAATTGTTAATACTACAAAACTGGAACGTGTGTGTGTGTGTGTGTCTCTCTCTCTCTCTCTCTCTCTCTCTCCCTGTCATAGTACTATGCACAAATGCAGAAAACGGGCAGACGACAGATATTTAGTGATCATAAAAGTCTTTGGCTATATTTTAACATAGAGTTTATATGTCAAATTAACCTTCCTCTTTTACCCTACTAATATATGACCTACAATTTTAAATATAGTTGTCCTATTATAATATAAAAATCACTATCTGTATAATAGAGTGGTGCTGCGTAGTATTTTGATTAAAGAATGACGGATTTAGTTATGCGATTAGTTTGCCATAATAATAATCTTTTAAACCGATTTGCGCCCTGCATTAGAAACTCGATAACATTGTGTGTTTTTTTTATTGTAAATTCTTGTAAATGATCAAGCAAATTATATGATGTACGCCCTCACTGTATTAGTAAAACGATATCATTGAGTTTATTTAGTTGCATGGAATACTTTATTTCTTGTCAAATTAAATTGATTATTCCAAGAATTATTTGAGGATAAACATTAATAATAACTAATTACTATAAGATTATTGTACGAGCCACTGTTGTGGTAATAAAAAGTGTATGGGACGCCGCAAAAATAAGGAAGTGTGATGAGAATTTGATTTGTCAAATGACTAATACGTGTTATGTTAGATGCATATCTTATAGGGTTTTCAATTGATCACATATTTCTTTTACATGGGATATTCGGGGATTTTACATAGCCTTCTTTATTTGACAGGATGTTTGTCATATTACCTAAATCTGACCTTAACATTTGGTAAATTAACTAGACAAATCACTGAAAAATCTTAACAAAACAGCCGCTTGCGATTGAGTCCATTGTCATGCTAGCAAATATTTGTCAACGGGTATTATGCTACTAACATAATAAAAGACGGACGAGATAAACAAACATGCTTAATTGATCTTTGTATACCTATATTAACTATATTGTTAATATAATTCAAGGCATCTAATTCAAGTTTGTTATGTTTATATCTCTCGCTCGTAGACAAGGTTACCAGTGGGAAACCGTTATTGTTTAGCAACGATGACCTGATTTTTGTATATGCATTATGAAACATTCTTCCTGTTCTTTCTCAGAAAACACATAGCAGTATTTCACTCTTAACAAAAGTTTTCCGTGTTGGAAACCTTATTTTCCAGTTCTAATAACAGTAATATTGACCTTGATCCCAGTGGCCCTACATGTAATCACAAACTCTTCAATTTTCTAGTCTACCCATACACCAAGATTAATGGCAATATCTCCTCCCAATAAAAAATTATCAAGAACACTCAAGTGGCCCCATATAACTAGTCAAATTAAGTTTCATGGCAAAACCTCATTCTTAAAGATACCAGTTGAAGCGTGACGAGACCCAGCTGGACGGAACGTGAGGAAGCAGAATTATTGCTTCGTGTATATGCCGACGCCCTCCATACTTATAATGTTCTCAGTAATGGAAAGCTCCACTAAGTGATCTTTTTCATTTTGATCCGTGACAACAACACTGTTTTACAACAATTTCCTTAGACGTGAACGATGTTGATAACTATAAACTGTCATTTTATTAACTAGTAACAGTTCACTGTCAATATTGTAAACTACTAACAGTCATTTTATTGGCGCGAATATTGTAACATATTTATAGGTTATATGGGTACTTATCCTTTGAAACAAGGAAAAGATTATATGAATCCAGCAGGACCCTCGATTTTGGCCGCCATCACAAAAAAATATTCTACTTTTTAAATGCGTGTTTAAAGCGCAAAATTTCACATAGATATAAGAAATCGACATTTTAAAGTACATACTGTATTACATCTGGTAATCACCCCGCACATTGTTTGTTTAAATAATTACCTTCAAAATAAATGTAACCACAGACCTGTTCTTATGGGTAAGCAAGACGTCATAAATAAATGACGTCATTATTATGACGTAACGTTTATCTATTTTTTAACAGTTTCCTACCACAAAATCAAGTTTTACAATATTTTCGTAGGCGTGGAAATGAAAATATGGATTATTACGATTTGTGAATAAGGGAATATATTAAAAACAAATGATTAAGTCCTAAATTGTTGCCAGGTCATGTGAGAAAGCTGTCAAGTAACGTGGTGAAAACCCGTATCTTCTCTGAGCAGAAATGGGAAAGGATGATTTCTTATGGTAGAATATATCTTCATTTCATAGTAGTGATGCCCATTCAATTCTGAAATTAAGATACATTCCACGCATGCAATAATTAACTTTATCTGTTGATTGTTTTAATTTGTAGTGAATGTACATAGGTCACTTACAGCAGCCTCGTTGTTAAGCTAGCTTATATAGCAATCCTCTTGTATGTATTCTGTCTAATGGAAATAAGGTCATATGATAATCAAATGTAAATTTTATATGACTTTACATGAATATCATACAAGAGACTTTATGATCATATGACTTTCACACGTGACGCAATACATTGTGCTATACTTCTTTATAATTTAACCGACAATCTATGCATTGATAACGCTACATGTATTTAACTGTATGCATATGCATATAATTAAATTGCTTAATTTTCATTGTTTATTCCGCTCGTAACATGACGATGCATACCTTTAACAGTTTTAGAACACTGTCACTTTCAATGCCAGGAATTAGTCACACGGTATAATGATCATGATCTAAACAGACTCTTAACAAATGTTTCCAATGTTTCAATTTTCCTCTTTAAAACTTTAAAATATCATTGTTTTTTGCCAAGGAACGAATAAACAACATTCCATATGCATATGGGTGTGTGGTAGGAGGGGGGTTAATGACAAACTTTCTTCGGTGGAATTAAGTATTTAACCAACAGTGCCATGGTCCTGTTTCTTTGGTTTGAATCTGAAAATAGATATCAGAAATGTTGTGTATGCATGCATGTATGTATGTATACAGTAGAGTAGAGATATTTTTACAATGCTTAACATATAAATAAAAACCCAAAAGTTAGCTCAGGGTATTTTAATATGATTTATGGTAATTATCTCTACTGTATTTACTATTTCTATTATTTATTCATGTTCCCTGGATCCAATGCTCCTTAAAGGTGTTTTGTTTGACGTATGAGTCTCTCTTCATATATATATGTATGTATTTGTATAATGTTCTTATGTATGTGTGTGTGTGTTCAGGATGGGTGTGTGGTGAGTGTAGATGTGGATGTGGATGTGATGAAGGGGTGGGGGGGGTTGGGATCCAAAAGAGCATAAACACTTATATATATTGTTCTTTGTTTAGTAATTTCGTCAATATTTTGCAGGGTTTATCATAACACATAGCACATTAATAAAACAGGTGTGCTCTATAAATAGTGCTAAATAATAATACCAACGTCATTGTTAACCAGCCAATATTATCAGCTCATTTCCTGTCTTTGTTTGATTACATGTAGCATGCGTTGTAACGTACTTATAGAACAGAATAGAACATATTATATCGACTTAAGCATATACAGCTCATTATCATCAGTAATTACATACAATTATTACTATTAGAATAATCATAATAATTAAGATCATGTTATTATGCTAAATGTTGTTTAACGGTAAAATCAATACCGATGTTTCTTTTATGATCTCTAGTTCCTTAATCAAAAATTTAAATTTCCGGGAAATAACCTTCTAAGTTTGTAAGTAAATAAACAGCATTGTGAAAAAAAAATTGCGGTTTTGCAGAAAACAAAACAACAAAATATAAACATGGCAGATGAGAATACATGATGCATGAATGAACATTTTACATTAAATGAAAAGGTAAATCTAAGTTTTGTAAAACTTACATTGATTATGGTTCTGCAGATAACGATGGCGAATGTAGATTTGTAATTCAGATATAATTATTATTTATAAGGAGGAAGCCGGCAACACCAACCTAACTTGCAGCCATTAGATCAGTATGTGCAGTAACGAAATATAAGGAGGAAGCCGGCAACACCAACCTGACTTACAGCCATTAGATCAGTATGTGCAGTAACGAAAGTTGCCAAAACATTGAAACGGAATATCTTTAGTTCGCTTTCGGCTTTACACCTTCATCAGAAGAAGAAAGAAGTAAAACAACACCAAAGCATTTTGTATCTATATAAATCGCCTACATTTATATCAACTTATTATATCTCTAACAAGCTGAATTACTGACACAATATATTGTTAACAGACTAAAAACACCTACTAGAATACTACATGTATTACAAATTAGACGCTCGATAATTTATGCGCGTTTATGCGCTTGTACACCTCACTGCAAAAACATACAACTATATTTTCATCTGCGCAATTTTGAATTGAGTAGCAGTTATGAGTCATCGTGCTGTTAACGATTCAAATTTGTAGGTCAACTATGTTTATTTGTAACAACTGTTGATAATCAAAGATCTCAAGGTCGGGATTTGATGAATTTGCATACACCGTCTTAATTTGATTGCTATCATTGTATCGTTTCGTTTATTTTGTGATGTTCATAATACAATGTCCACAAAATATGTTTACTGTTTGTTTCTGTTTGAATATCCGAAATACATAACAAACATGAAATTCGAAAAATGAAAAGTAGACCCTGTCGCGTATGTTTATTTTTGCGGTGATAAACTTTGCAAACCTTGATCACAACGACATAAACCGGGCTATGCCGTTGGCTAAAAACCCGGCTAAAATTAAGATAAAATATATTTAGTAATAACGTAAGATGTTGTTGTCCTATTACATGTACACCGGTTTACATGTTTTCCATCTATACACCACTGACTATATGTAATGTATGTTAACCCAATTTTAAATATTTGTAGATAATAATTGTATAAAGAGTTTATGAGAAAAGCCGGGCCTGATAAGCTCAGTCGGTAGCCCGTCGGAATATCAATCCAGAGGTCGCACGTTCGAATCCCCGCTGGTCACAGTCTCTATCCGAAATTCCGTCTCGTTATCATTCGTCTCTCACCGCTGATTCGAGTGGGAAAATTATCAGTTATATGCTGAGATGTGGTGTGCTCGAGAACTGGTTAATCTTCAATGATCCCAGGAAAGAGTGGTTAGGTCAACTGATCGACTGTCAGCCTTCGATGGCATAAAAATGACGCTTGATATTCGATCATTTATGAGAAAAACTGTTATTTTTGGGGTTTGCGCGAGTGAACGCTGACAAATTATCTTTTTTACATAACTGCAAAAGAGAGCTAGCTTAGTTTTGTTATGTTGTAGCACGGTAAAATGGTAATTATTATTTCTGACAATTTGCTATAACTTACCACATATGTTCACTTAACTAGAATTATATGCAGAAGAGAGCTTCTAACCTAATAGAATTAATTTTAAAGCTAATATAATTATAAGTTCGCGTTCGGTTAATACCGTCTTATACAAATATTTGCCAGAAATTTGCACAAATGTTTGCTTTGTTGAGATCGAGTACACACTCCGACTTCAAATTATGTATGACTGAGGTCAAGGTCATACTAAAATGCACACTTTTTTCTCCACTACCTTTCTTTTAAAGTTTTAAAGGATTGCCGTAAGAATAAGTTGACTCATTGCGATGGCGCGCATAACCTAAATTACAGTCACGGATGACTGAGACCCTTATATTATTTAAATGTGAAAGGTGTTGTCAATACCGTTGTCATACGTTCAAAAATGTTCAAAACGTGTGAACTTAATCATGTATAACACATCTACATAGAACATAGCTGTCGCTCAGACTGCTGTGTTTTGGTTATTTGACAACCCGTTTTTATGTGGAAACTTAGCTGATATTCTCATCACATTCAAATGACTATTCTGCTACTCTATAACGTTATTAACGTTTTGATTGGGGATGTTTACAGGTATAAGTTTATTGATATTGTTGAATATATAAAATCTAGGTTCCACGTATACTCTGTTCATGTGAGTATTCAAATATTATCAATTCATTTCTTCCAAGACATGAGACATTTAGTTCCAAATTTAATTTAAAATTTATTAACACTTATTTTTTAGAAAGCTGATTGCCAAAGGAATCAATCGAAATGGCGATATATCATTTATTTTCTGACAGGCATTGCACTCAGTATCGTGGTTGCATTGTTGGGTACTACTATTTACTGGCGTCATTTGAGATGTAGGGCAATTCTACCAGCTAGTAAGGAGACGTGTGTACACTGTGACAGTCTGCATTCAGCCAATGCAGCAGACAGTGCGATTGAAACTATCTTAAAGGGAATGACAAAGACTTCAGATGAAAAAGTTTATAGATATGTTTGAGATGAACAAGACAATAAATCTATTTGCTGTGGAGAAACAACAGCTGTTCTAGATAAAATGATAAAAAGGGTAAATACTAAATTTATTAATCCATACCGTTAACGTTAACAACATTTATTTAACTGTAAAAATAAATATTTGCATACTGTTTAGATAAGTGTTTTACTAGACAAAGTGTATATTTGTTTATCAAAAACAACAATACACATGAAAATACAATACGTGCACATACCCTTAAACACCTCGCATTACCTTATATAATATGGAGTGGTATTCACCAAACATTCTTAAAAATATTCTTAGATTTGAACTCAAGAATGAATTTTGAAAAACGAACTGAGAGAATGTTGTTTGAGAGCAAAATGTGCAAGCATGTAGAAACACTTAAAATATAGTCAAATAAACTCTCACAATTATTACATCTGTCATGGGAAACTAGATCTCTAAGGTTGAAATTTGGATTTTCAAGTTCAAGTCTAAGAATATTCCCAAGAACGGTTTATGAATACGACCCATGATCAAATTGAGAACAAGGTAAATTACGTCAAAGCATAACATTGTGGTAATTTAAAGCTACGCCATATCAGTATCATACTTTTTTCACGTGCCTTCTATGATTTCCTGTTTCGTTTAACAACTGACTGTATCTTTCGATTAAAATTATTTTGGGTCTTACAAAACGGAGTTTTCTATGGCACTTTAATAGAACAGTTGCATTAAATTTACTTTTATACGTACTATAACATTAAAGATACATGGAACTGTCTTTCAGGTGATATTAATTGATGCTTGTATCATTATCGCCAAATGCTTATGCACTGTCTTACCATTCAGTTTGCCTAAGTATACATATGACAACGCCACACGTACAGCTGTCATGTTAAACACTCAAATATGTTTCCACAGTTTACAGAAGAAAATTATAAAGAAGAGGTCGCAAACAGTGAGTAGAGAAACATTAATTGTTATAAAACAATATATTTTCTTTTAAGTTATTTGATGCACTTTTATATCCATATCTAGACATACTATATGTACCGCTGAGGACTTGATATCAAAAGTGTTTAGTATAGATTTACTGTGTATTTAAAATTCCTTAAACAATATTTACACATTTGCTATTATCTAGATTTTGATCTCTAAGCCTTATATTAAGTAACACCCTGTCCTCTCTGAGATATATTAAGAAGCACCCTGTCCTCTCTGAGATATATTGAGTAACACCCTGTCCTCTCTGAGATATATTAAGTAACACCCTGTCCTCTCTGAGATATATTAAGTAACACCCTGTCCTCTCTGAGATATATTAAGTAATACACTGTCCTCTCTGGGATATATTAAGTAACACCCTGTCCTCTCTGAGATATATTAAGTAACACCCTGTCCTCTCTGGGATATATTAAGTAACACTCTGTCCTCTCTGGGATATATTAAGTAACACCCTGTCCTCTCTGGGATATATAAAGTAACACCCTGTCCTCTCTGAGATATATTAAGTAACACCTGCCCTCTCTGGGATATAATAAGTATCTCCCTGTCCTCTTTGAGAAATATTAAGTAACACCCTGTCATCTTTGAGATATATTAAGTAACACCCTGTCCTCTCTGGGATATATTAAGTAACACCCTGTCATCTTTGAGAAATATTAAGTAACACCCTGTCCTCTCTGAGACATATTAAGTAGCATCCTGTCATCTCTGAGAAAATAATTTTATTTCAACAAGCATCAGGAAATCTTATATCTAAGTTGAAAGAACGAGATCGGAAGAACCACTAAACTGCTATGGTCTCCTCAGTGAAAGTTTGGCTTTTGGAGCAGTAACCCTGTTGTCACATCCACATGATTTGTGTTTTAATAATTATTATTTTCAATAAGTACATGTGCTATATGCGGGTGTGCTGCTGTGGTGGTGGATGTATCCTTTAGTTTATACTACTTTAGTTTAGCTTAATTGCGAAGAAAGAAAATTCAGAGTATATGAACCGCTATCGAGTCCGCTTCAAGTGAATAATCAGTAATTAGTGTTGATTTTTTAGATGCATCAGGTCAAACACTCTTTCCGCTACACTACTACCAACCCGTTTGTGTCCTGTGATATATACAAACACTAGTTTTTGAGATTTTAGGTTGAAATTAAAATTATATTAACGTCTTTTCCCTTCCATTTTCACTAGGAGAATTCCAAATGAGTTTTCCAGGATGTCACAATAGAACACAGACTAAACCAGCTGCTAAAGTCGCAGGTATAGCAGTAAATGAGATGCAGCAAGGTAAGGCTAGATATATTTTAAAGACGTTTTCTATAGTTTTTCTCATGTTGTTTCCTCTGGATAAAATGTAAAAAAACTTTCCAGTATTTAAGTTTAATGTATATCTAGGCAATATCAGAAACAACTATAGGTAACTTGTTTCTTTTTGTGTTATTAACTATACCAAAACCAATCTGTTGTATTTACAGGTGCTGACCACTTAACAGTAGTCCTTTGGAACACCTCGCTTCCATCATCAGTTATTGGTACCAACATCACATATTTGGACGCTGGACTGGTAATCGGTATTCCCGGATACTATTACGTGTTCTCCCAAATGACGATAAGCACAGACAACTTGAATGGACGAAATGTTTCTGATGTTGGGTCTAGGTCCGCGTCCGAGGCTGACCTAACATTCAGCCATCAAGTTTATTTAAAATCAAACAAGGATGGCAGCATAAAGAAGATACTAGAAAGCACGAAGTCGTTCTGTGAAACATTTTCGAACACAAAAGAAACAACTAGCTCAATCGGAGCGATCTTCTATCTGAAATAGAACGACAAAGTGTTCGTCAAAACATCACATCCGCTGAAGTTAGTGCCGTGTCAGAGAGAGAGAGAGAGAGATGATGATGTTTATCTCAAAAATGTGTTTAATAGTTTATTGTTTTACATATCAAATGTCATAAAAAATCCGGAATAGATAACTTATCGAGCCAACTACTTAAGCCAACGTACGGCATCATATCCCCTTTAATAAACTTTTATAATCGAATTGATGACAAATGTTAATACCTCTTGTATTGAGGAAGAGGCATATTTCCCGATATTTTAATCTATCGTTTCCCTATATTGAGATCTTTGTATACAACAGAATGGTGTATAAAAATACAGCCTACGATTGTAATATTTTTTATCTTCCGTAATATTTCCATATCTTCAATATGTGATTGCTCATTTTGTTATTTAATTTAATGTTGTGGGATTTGCAAGACTAAGTAAATTTTCGCTTACACATTAAGAAGCACAAACTCCTCCGATAGTTTCAGCTATGAATATAACCCCATGTTTGTAACCATTGAATATAGCTACCAAAATAAAGACTTGGAATTGATACTATATATGTATCTGAAAGTTGACTATATAGTGGATTAATCGTCAACTGTATTACGGAAACTAAACGTAAAACAGCGTTGTCAATGTTTGGAACTCTATTTCATAATCTCTGTATTGAAACAGGAAGATATGAGAACGCAGTCAAACACTTTGTAAAACAAAACCTTGTAACATCAATACAATCGAAATTAAATATATTGTTTCCTTCTGGCATATCAACATTATCGTGATTAATGAAATCCCTTTATCAAGCCTTAGTATTGGTCCTGGCCAACAAGACATACTATGCATACATTCGAGACATTCTTATACATTATAATACCTCATATATTCTGTATGTAACAGTCAAAGTCTTGCTTTGATAAACTACCTATGTCTAAGATATGAGTACTACAATTGAGCAGACGCCTACAAACGTTTCATTTACGTACAGTAACTACACAATGCTGATTACAATGTAATTGTTAACAAGCGAGTATTATTTACTTATTTAATGTGCGTAATCAATCGGCTCATTTCCTGCCTTTGTTTGATGAAAATGCGTTGTTACGTTGTCATCCTATTTAAAGAACAGAACAGAACAGAACATATATTTCATTTTGGACTTAAGCATATACAGCTCAGCATCATACAACAATTACATACAATTAATACTATCAGTATAATCATAGAAACTAAGCTGATGTTATTATGCTAAATATGGGTTAACGGTAAAATTGATACCGATGTTTTTTTATGATCTCTAGTTTCTTAATCAAAATTTAAAATCTTCGGGGAATGACCTTCTTAGTTTGGAAGTAAATAAAAAGTAGTGTGAAAAATAAACGTACTGTTTCGCAGAAAAGGAAACAACAAAATATAAATATGGCAGACGAGAATACATGTTGCATGAATGAACAGTTTACAGTAAATGAAACGATAAATATAAGTTTTGTAATATATATAATGTGTTATGTTTTAAACTTAGTACATTGATTATGGTTCTGCAGATAATGCTGGAAGCCTGGAAAACCAACCTAACTTGCAGCGATCAGATCAATATGTGCAGTAACGAAAGTTACCATTTTATAATGCCAAAACATTGAAATGGAAATCTTTAGTTCGCTTTCGGCCTTACACCTTCATCAGAGATAGAAAGAAATCAAACAACACCAAAGCATTTTGTATCTTATAAATCACCTACACTTATATCAACTTAATATATATCTACGAACTGAATTACTGACACAATATATTGTTAATAGTCGAGTCAAAATTTCATTAACATAAACATATACATGTTCATCGCCATATGTATAGCTATCATTACAGTACAATAATAGATATAACAACAAAAAGCCATAAACTCACACACTCACACCACACACTTTACGCACACAGCACACAACTACCTCACACACCTCACAATACTTTGTGGAAAAACATGATGTAATATTTTTTACAGTGTTTATAAGCATGCTTCATTATATAAACATTTCCATAAAGAAAATCTAATTCATATCTTTCAATCAATATTGCAAAACGTCAACAAATTTATTATGACGATGATAATAATCAATTATATTTTTTGTAGGGGGATTATTATACCTAATACCGGAAGTCTAGATACATAAGATACTTGCAGAATTCTCACATGTTCTATTTTGGGGGGAATGTCACATAATAATCAGATTTTTAAAGTTCTTATCAGTATTGTTTGCCAGCAGTGTTGGTAAAAGTAACATTTGTAACTATTGCTGCTGAAATATACAACGCATGAATGATGACATGCCATGATTGTTATTCAGCGCATTGCGAAAAGTAGCTGATTATTGAATATTTAATCTATGTGAGATGATTGAACAGCTGAATATTAAATGCAGCATATCATTAATAGATGGACATACTAATACAAAATGATATTCTGTTTCAACTGAGTTCATATTACATTTAGTACATTATTTTGTGTTTCTTTCAATGTTTCTGTATCTTCCTTCCTCAATCATTAAATTGTGTGCAGAGCATCTAAGCCTGGATAAAGCAGTTCTGTATTTATTGTTTTGAACACTTGAAATATAAGTTTCTAATAAGCAGTGATTTATTTACAAATTCAATGTACGAGTCCAGGACTCGCTGGACTACAAATCTGTGAGTCCGAAAAATGAAAGTGTGAGTCCCAAGACATTTTAACAAAATAATTATAATTTCAAATGATGTAACATTGCGAAAATGCAGATATTTCACCATTGCACTGTGTGAACCTTTAGCTGTGCACAATTTAAACAACCACAAGCATAAATGAATATTAAACAACAGAAAACATTGATTAGAACAGTTAAAAACATTAAAAAAACACTTGTGCAGGCTAGTCTGTCAAAAAAAAAAGACAGTGTTTGTTGATTTCGTTCAAATAACATTACACACTCTATCTCCTTTATTGACAGTGGCGTAGCTGACCCTAAAAATGTTGTGCAAGCCCATCGGGTCCTAGAATGATTTTGGGAGGGGTCTGGGGAACATGTCCCTCTCCCCATCAGAAAAAAAAATCAGGATGCATTTCCTGCGTTCTTATGGCATTTTCAGGAGATATAATGATGCATTCTCAAATTTATGCAAGCCTGGGCGTTGTGGCATGAAGGCAGCAACGCCGCTGATTGAAATGTTTATCATAATGATAACACCGTTTCGATAGTGAAACTATAACACAAGAAGTATTCAAGGTCGGCGAGCAGCTAGCGTATTTACTACTCGCAACGGTAACAGATTCCGTCTGATGATATTGATTATGCTAGATGCGCGCGCACCGTTATTTAGAAAGTGGTGCAGTAGTAACCCGATGCTCTTGAAATTCATCCGATGATGCGCGCGCACTCGTGTTTACAAAGCAGTGTGCAAAAAACACAATGCGTCGGGAATTAAATGTCTGTATTTGAGATAATCGGGACGTATCGGCTGCGATTTTTCTGCGTCCAGCGGATGCACATATTTCAGAATTATACGTCTGCCACAAGATTTTATCGACGCAGGGGTAAAAGAAACACTTAACAAGTTTTTAATAGACAAAACGTATACTAAATGTATTACAAATTAGACGCGTGACAATTTATGCGCTTTTATCCACCTGCACACCTCAGCGATACTTGCTGCAAACAATACAACTATGTATTCATCTGCACAATTGAATCGAGTAACAGTTCGGGGTCATCGTGCTGTTAGGTCAACTATGTTTATTTATAACAAAAAATATTATTTTGAAAATGATAATACAGTGTCCACAAAATATTTTTTCGGTAGAGCGTCAGAATATCAATCAAGTGGTCACGCGTTCGAATCACCATTGCCAGCAGTCTCTGTGATGATTTATATATGAAATTCCATCTCATTATCATTCGTCTCTCACCGCTGATTCAATTTATCAGTTACTTTCTGAGATGTGGTGTGCTCGAATACTGGTTAACCTTCAAGGTTCCCAGGAAATAGTGGTTAGGTTAACTGATCGTCTGTTAACCCTTGCTTGCATAAAAATGACGCTTGATATTCAATCATAAACGCTGGTAAATTATCTTTTTTTACTGCAAAAGAGAGCTAGCTTAGGGTTTTTTATGTTGTAGCACGGTAAAATGGTAATTATCATCTCTGACAGTTTGCTATAACTTACCACATATGTTCACTTTACTAAAAATATATTCAGAATAGCGCTTCTAACCTAATATAATTAAGTTTAAAGCCCATATAGGTATAATTTCGCACCCGGTCAATATCTTCTTAAAGAAAAAATTGCCAGAAATTTGCATAAATGTTTGCCTTGTTGAGATGGAGTATATACTCTGACTTCCAATTATATATGGCTGTGGTCAAGGTCATACTAAAATGCACACTTTTGTCTCCACTACCTTTCTTTGAAAGTTTTAAAGGATTGCCGTAAGCATAGGTACAATTGTATATTTCACTAAATGAGATGGCGCGCATAACCTAAATTGTAGTCACGTATGACTGAGGCCTGTATGACTGTTATTTAAATGTGAAAGGCGTTGTCAATACTGTTGCCATACGTTCAAAAATGTTCAAAAATGTTCAAAACGTGTGCAACTTAATCATGTATAACACAGCCGCATGGAATACAGCTGTCACTCAGACTGTTGCTATAGGTTATTTGACAACCTGTTTTTATGTGGAAGTTATTGATATGTATATAGCTGGTATTATCATCGGGATAGAACTATCACATTCTAATCACATACGACTTCTCTGCTACTCTATAACGTTAATAATGTTTTGATTGGGGATGTTTACAAGTATAAGTTTATTAATATTGTTGAATGCATAAAATCTATGTTCCACTTATAATCTGTTCACGTGAGTATTTAAATATTATCAATTCATTTCGTCCAAGACACGTAAAACCCTATTCATTCCAAGACATGAGTCATTAAGTTCCGAATTCAACTTAAAATTAATTACACTTATTTTTTAGAATGGTGATTGCCAAAGGAATCAATCGAAATGGCGATACATCATTTATTTTCTGACAGGCATAGCACTCAGTCTCATGGTTGCATTGTTGGGTACTACTATCTATTGGCGATATTTGAGATGTAGGGCAGTTCTACCAGCTGGTAAGGAGACGTGTGTACATTGTGACAGTCTGTATTCAGCCGATGCAGCAGACAGTGAGATTGAAACTATCTTAAAGGGAATGACAAAGACTCCAGACGAAAAAGGTTTATAGATATGTTTGCTGTGGAGAAACATCAGCTGTTCTAGATAAAATGATAAAAAGGGTATATACTTAATTTATTAATTCATACCGTTAGCGTTCACAACATTTATTTTACTGTAAAAATAAATATTTGCATACTGTTTAGATAAGTGTTTTACTAGACAAAGTGTATATTTGTTTATCAAAAACAACAATACACATGAAAATACAATACGTGCACATACCCTTCAACACCTCGCATTACCTTATATAATATGGAGTGGTATTCACCAAACATTCTTAAAAATATTCTTAGATTTGAACTCAAGAATGAATTTTGAAAAACAAACTGAGAGAATGTTGTTTGAGAGCCAAATGTGCAAGCATGAAGAAACACTTAAAATATAGTCAAATAAACTCTCACAATTATTACATCTGTCATGGGAAACTATATGTCTAAGGTTGAAATTTGGATTTTCAAGTTCAAGTTTAAGAATATTCCTATGAACAGTTGGTGAATACGACCCATGACCAAGTTGAGAACAAGGTAAATTACGTCAAAGCATAGAATTATGGTAATTTAAAGCTATGACATATCAGTATCATATTTTTTTCACGTGCCTTCTGTGATTTCCTATTTCGTTTAACAATTTATTGTATAATTCGATTAAAATTATTTTCGGTCTTATAAAACTGAGTTTTCTATGGCACTTTAATAGAACAGTTGCATTGTATACGTACTATAACATTAAAGATACATGGAACTGTTTTTCAGGTGATATGAATTGATGTTTGTATCATTATCGCCAAATGCTTATGCACTGTCTTACCATTCAGTTTGCATGACAACGCCACACGCACAGCTGTCATGTTAAATACTCAAATATGTTTCCACAGTTTACAGAAGAAAACTATAAAGAAGAATCGCAAACAGTGAGTAGAGAAACATTAATTGTTAAAAAACAATAAATTTTCTTTTAAATTATTTGATGCACTTTTATATCCATATCTAGACATACTACATGTACTGCTGAGGACTTGATATCAAAAGTGTTTAGTATAGATTGACTGTGTATTTAAATTCCTAAAACAATTGCTATTATCTAGATTTTTAACTCCAAGCCTTATATTAAGTAACACCTTATCCTCTCCGATATATATTAAGTAGCACCCTGTCCTCTCTGATATATATTAAGTAACACCCTGTCCTCTCTGAGATATATTAAGTAAGACCTGTCCTCTCTAAGATATATTATGTAACACACTGTCCTCTCTGGGATATATTAAGTAACACCCTGTCCTCTCTGGGAAATATTAAGTAACACATTGTCATCTTTGAGAAATATTAAGTAAAACACTGTCATCTTTGAGAAATATTAAGTAACACCCTGTCCTCTTTGAGATATATTAAGTAGCATCCTGTCATCTCTGAGAAAATAATTTTATTTCAACAAGCATCAGGAAATTTTATATCTAAGTTGAAAGAACGAGATCGGAAGATCCACTAAACTGCTATTGTCTCCTCAGTGAAAGTTTGACTTCTGGAGCAGTAACCACTGTTGTCACATCCCTGTTGTCACATGTTTTGTATTTTAATAATTATTATTTTCAATAAGTATATGTGCTATATGTGGGTGTGCTGCTGTAGCGCTGGATGTATCCTTTAGTTGAAACTGTTTAAGTTTAGCTTAATTGCGAAGAAAGAAAATTCAGAGTATACGAACCGCTTTCGAGTCCGCTTCAAGTGAATAATCAGTAATTAGTGTTGATTTTTTAGAGGCATCAGGTCGAGCTGGATATCGAACCTGCAACCTCTGATGTTAGCGGCAAACCCTCTTTCAACTACACTACTACCAACCCGTTTGTGTCCTGTGATATATACAAACAATAGCTTTTGAGATTTAAGGTTGAAATTAAAAGTATATTAACAATATTTCCCTTCCATTTTCACAAGGAGAATTTCCAATGAGTTTTCCAGGATGTCACAATAGAACACAGACTAAACCAGCTGCTATAGTCGCAGGTATAGCAGTAAATGAGATGCAGCCGGGTAAGGCTAGATATATTTTAAAAACGTTTTCTATAGTTTTTCTCATGTTGTTTCCTTAGGGTAAAATGTAATGAAACTTTCCAGTATTTAAGTTTAATATACATCTAGGCGATATCAGAAACAAATATAGGTACCTTGTTTCTTTTTGTGTTATAAACTATACCGAAACCAATCTGTTGTATTTACAGGTGCTGACCACTTAACAGTAGTCCTTTGGAAAACCTCGATTCCATCATCAGTTTTTGGTACCAATATCACATATGTGGACGGTGGACTGGTAATCAGTATTCCCGGATACTATTACGTGTTCTCCCAAATAAAGATAAGCACAATCAACTTGAATCAACGTAATGTTTCTGATGTTGGGTCTAGGTCCGTGTCCGAGGCTGACCTAACATTCAGTCATCAAATTTATTTAAAATCAAACAAGGATGGCAGCATAAAGAAGATACTAGAAAGCATGAAGTCGTTCTGTGAAACATTTTCGAACACAAAAGAAACAACTAGCTCAGTCGGAGCGATTTTTCCCTCTGAAACCGAACGACAAATTGTTCGTCAAAACATCACATCCGCTGAAGTTAGTGCCGTGCCACCACAGTAACTATTTCGGTTTATATATGACTTAGCAGTGTTTACGTTTTGTTGTTTTTTTTCTCAATGTTTTTCAAATTTCAAAAATAATAATGGTACCCACCTTTGGACGATACAAATGCACAAATGAGAGAGAGAGATGATGATGTTTATCTCAAAAATGTGTTTAATAGTTTATTGTTTTACATATTAAATGTCATAGAAACCCGGAATAGATAACGTATCGAGCCAATTATTTAAGCCAATGTACGGCATCATATCCCCTTTAATAAACTTATATAATCGAATTGATGACAAATGTGAATACCTCTTGTATTGGGGATGAGGTATAATTCCCCATATTTACAAACATGGGGTTATATGCATAACTATCACTATCGGAGGAGCTTGTGCTTATTAATGTGCTGATAAATTTACTTAGTCTTGCAAATCCTACAATATCAAATTTAATAACAAAATGAACAATCAAATATTGAAAATATGCAAATATTACGGAAGATAAAGAGATGGATTTTAAAAATGCTACAATCGTAGACTGTATTTTTATACAACACTCTGTTGTATACAAAGGCCTCAATATAGGATATAGATTATATAGATTAAACCATTGAATATAGCTTGGAAGATAAAGACTTGAAATTTATACAATATATGTATCAGAAAGTCGACTATATAGTGGATTAATCATTAACTGTATTACGGAAACTAATCTTAAAACAGCGTTGTCAATGTTTAGAAATTTATTTCATAATCCCTGTATTGAAACAGGAAGATATGAGAACGCAGTCAAACACTTTGTAAAACTTGTAACATCAACACAATCGAATTTGAATATTGTTTCCCTCTGGCATATCAACATTATCGTGATTGTTGAAATCAATTTTTCAAGCTTTAATATTGCTCCTGGCCAACAAAACATACTATGCATACATTCGATACATTCTTATACATTAGAATACCTCATATATTCTGTATGTAACAGTCAAAGAAATGCTTTGATAAACTACTATTAGTAATAAAATTGAGCAAACGCCTACATACGTTTCATTTACGAAAAGTAATTATGAATTTAAAAAATAAATTAATACAAAAAAGTTAAAGCAGGTTCTTTTAATAATGCTTGTAAATTACTAAATGAAGTTCGTGACTATTTTGTAACCTCCGATGTTACGCTAAAAAGATTGAAAGCTATTTATCAATATACCAATAATGTAAACATGGAGCTCTCATTAATACAAGTTTTGGGTGTAAATATTGTTTTTGAATATATTTCCTATATGTGTTATAGTATTTCTTTGCATAACGTATCAGAGCAGCGTGAAACTTGATTTTAAAAATTATACATATATCATTATATAAAGTAAAATCTATCGGAAATAGATAACTTGTCTTGTGTAGCATACACGTATATATACGTAAAATACAGTTAAAGTGAGAGCACACAAAAGTATATTCCATTACCACTGGTTTCAACCCAGAATGGAAATATTTTTTCAGTTTAAAATTCACATGAAATACTCTTACTTACTTTAATAATAAACTACAATTATCAATCTTACAAAAACAAAACAACTAGCGATTATCACATTGAATTCAAGAATAACAATACGTTAAAAATACTACACCTCTTTATTTTAATACTTCAATTTCTGTGCTTGAAAAAATGTTTATCAATCACAATGAATCAAACATGAAACTAGTCTTGTCTTTAACCGCTTTATTTTTTGTGTTACAAGAATCCATATGATACATCTCATATTCATGAATTATAATACTTTATTAATCATGTAACTAAATTTTATTTGTAATTATTTAATTGACAGCATAATAATGTTTGTCTATTGAAACATATCTATTAATATCACCCTATTGATGTTCTCATTTCCTTGATGTCAATTTTAATTAAATCATCGCTTATATGATTTAATGTGTTATGTTTTGCAATATGTTTTATAATGTACTACTGTAATACTTTGTTTATGTGTATGTTTAAAGAAGAAATCAATAAAAATGCTTTATTTAAAAAGTTCCAAAATTAATATTGACATCTCATATTTTGAATCCAATTAAAAATAATAATAATACATATATAGAAATAAATATTTGTAGTGAATATTTTGTGAATACAATTGATGATATATATCAATTATGTCTAGTTTAGATATATGTTTTTGCCAATTTTTTTACAGCAACGGGACTGAATCATAGTTTTTCTCATTCTCTCAACGTTAGTTACTGTCCGTCCATTATCGTAACATAACACAATATGAATAACTTAATATGAATTTCATAATATGAATAAAATATTTTTTTTTCCATATGATTATCAAACTAGCAATATAACATAGTATGAATAATATTTTTTTAATTTACCATTATGATTAACAACCTCGCAATAAAACGTAATATATATACTGTAATACCAATAACATATATATTCATATATATGAATACATTGTTACAAATATATACAAAGGTCAAATGAGTATGGGAAACGGTAAAGGAGAAAATTAAAAGAAGATATAATAACTAACTACATGCTATTGAATGGCTTATTTTGTCAGGCAATGTTTATATAAATAAAATTAATCACATGTTCACAGTAACCTAAATTGACTAAATTTAAATGTATGCTAGGCTATTTCAATTTGATATATCCATCATGCAACTCGATCAACTTTTTTTTTTTTTGCATTTTTTACTCATACACGTATTAACATTACAGCAGTGTTGAACCTATGTGTTCACATTAATGCATGTCATAATATGTTTTGAGTTCGCATGCCTAGACACTGAGATATATTACTATGTCAGCAGACGACATTTGTTTATTGGAAAAGTATAGTGCAACAATAAAATATGAAATGAACCTATGAGGAACGAACATATGGTCGCATGTACCCAATTTAGCCCTGAAACCAGCCTGCGAATCGACATCACCTAATTTTTGTTCAATTTATTAAACGAGTAAAGAGTTTACCGATTGTACTTAGCAATGTGTTTCCAAAACAATTATTTACATTCTCTAGACTACACTTTTGTGGATAGGTATCACATAGCCTTCATTCCGGCTAGTCTAACAGGTTTAAGATATATGTTAGAAATTAAATGTTTCCTGACCATAAATCAAAACCTATTTTAAGAAAGAGTCTGGCACAGAACTTCGATTTAGGGAACCCTCAGAAAGTCCTGATTCTAGTTCGCTTACACTTAACGGCAACCAGACGTCATGTACTTTTTATTTTATTTATATGTTTTTATAATTATCTATAATAATAATTGTCTAATAAAGATATTTTATTTTTGTTGTTATAAGGTGTTCAGCGTCGTTGTTAACAATGTTTTAGTCATATCGACGGTGTCTACTTCAGACAGTACATACTGGAGAATCACATTATACAGACACCGGGGCGACCAGACCTAAAAGGCCATCTATATTCTGAGATCCAAGCGAGGAAGCTTCTAGTATCATTTTACTAATCTTTGATACATGTATGACCCGGCATGGGATTGAACAAACGACTTTCTGCATGCGAAGCGGAAGCTCTACCTGTAGGCCACCGATGCGGTGTTCTAATCAAGGGAGATATTGGAATTATGTGCCACATCATTTACAACACCTTACCATATCTCATATCTCATATATCATATCTCATATCTCAAATATCATATCTCATATTTCATATATCATATATCATATCTCATATCTCATATTTCATATAACATATCACATATCTCATATTTCATGTCTCATATCGTATATCTCATATCACATATACCATATCTCATATTTCATGTCACATATATTATATCTCATATATCATATCACATATCTCATATCTCATGTCTCATATCACATGTCTCATATCACATATCTCATATCTCATGTCTCATTTAACATATCTCATATCACATATCTCATATCTCATGTCTCATATCACATATCTCATATTACATATCTCATGTCTCATATAATATATCACATATCTCATGTCTCATATCACATATCTCATATATCATATCACATATCTCATGTCCCATTTCACATATCACATATCTCATATATCATGTCCCATATCTCATAAATGTTCAGCATACAAAGCTTACCCATTAATTATACGTTATCATTGGTTTGTTAGTGAAATATAACACTTACATACAACATTTATTGTGCTATTTGAATTTTCTAAAACTTTGGTGTTGTCGTTTTGTTGTTATTGGTTGTTAGCTTTTTTGGGGAGGTGGGGTGTATATTGATTTTGTTTTGTTGTTGTTATTTTGTTGTTGTTGTCGTCGTCGTCGTCGTCGTTGTTGTTGTTGTTGTTGTTGTTGTTTTGGTGGGCTTCTTATGATGTTGTTTCTCATACATAAATAATATAAAACGAATATCAAATGCAGGATACATTCCACCAACTTGAAAGATCGACAAAAAATTGCGAGAAACAATCATGTATGGCAGTAAGATGCCTTAAATGCAGTTTGATCGTGTATTAGAACATTATGCAAAACACATATTTACCAATTAGACTTGCTATGAAAAACTCATGAAACCGTTTTAAAACATATAAATTCCTACTTACTCACGGATGGATCTGGATTTCTGTTGTTAATCCAATAGAATTATATGACAAACACAAGCCGTGTTGTGTCAGCCAATTGGTAACGAGGTATTGTCCGTAAGATTTTACCTTGCACTCTTTAACCTTCGCCAATATGTCCGGGCGTTTAAATGCTTTCTCCGTACAACTATTCGTGTGTGCGATATGATGCCGATTTAAATTTGTATAAGTATCGGTTTATTAACAGTAATATCACTTTTAATGTTCGGACACCGGTGTTGAATGAACACAGAATATTCGTGAGTGCAAAGTAAATCCTAATGCATAAGTTATATGTTTATGTAAACATATCTGCTTTCATACTTCAAATACTACACAATACTATGGAATGTTTCATCTAAAAATAGCATGACATAGTTTCGCAATAGCGTATTAGATTATCGTTAATGCATTCCTTGAAAGTTTAAATTTAGATCGAGTGTATTTGTATAGCCATGGACAAATGTTAAGCATATTGGATATATTATTGAAGGGCATAAACAAGTTATATAAAGTTTCTATATTTTTTCTTTGTAGTCAACTTGAGTTATATCAACCAGAATAATCAATTATTAGCAAAGAGTAGAACAAGATATCAAGGGAAACTACTCAGTTGGCACAATATGCCAAAGGCATTAATTCGTGTATCATTTGAACAGAAAAATACGTTAGCCAAAACTCGAATAACTTAAACATTTTAAAAGATACATTTCCTATGTTGTTCAGATACTAGTATTGATTCTATAATGTACGGATTAAACGAGAAAATAGTCATATGTAATGATCAGATCGACTTCAGTAAACATTTATATCAGGTATGTCCTCCACCCTTCCGAATACCAATCCGACACCTTCAAACGTTGATGAGACCAAACGTATACGCCGAATTTGCTTATTTTGCCTCCATTATTCAAGAAATACCTGACGGTAGGTTAGTACATGTTTAACTGCCGGATCCCGAGCTCGAACAGTGGCCCCTAGTCAGGGCATACTGACAATGCTTTGCACTGTTTAATATTCATTGATATGTGAAGGGTCTTACGGTCTTCGTGCTTCTTGTAACAGAATTGTTCATCAAGGGTGTGGCAACCTGTTCAAGCATGTCTTTCGTGGTACTTAACACCATTTAGACTGCCTTGTAGGATTCATGGCGGAAGCATATAGTGATAACTGAATTCCTCGAACACGTGTACACTCCTCTGCATCCTCCCACTGTTTCTTGCACGCCTTCGGTGATATATAAACGTTGATAACGACGTCGGCCATATTTGTAGAATGGGCAAAAAAGGACTCTCATCACTTCACAAAACTTACGCATACAAATAGTACGCAATTTTTGAGCATCTAACATTTGTCTATTCTCACAAAAGAAGAAGTATTTGTTTTCTAAAACACAGCATGTACCAATATTGCCAATGTGTCGTGCACCGTGTTTGATAGGCATGTTGTTCGCATATTAATACACTGTGACGGTCTGATTATCTTTGTATACATAATAATAATCTGCAACAAAAAATGTTAAGCAATAACTTAAGTAAAATATATATAATATGCGTAATTTTTTCCTATAGGTATATTGATTAAGCTGAACTGGGTAAATAAAATCGGTGTAATTTTAACGAAGTTAACAAAACGAACAAACGATAAAATTAATGAATATATGCATATGCGAGTTATATTAGGTAAAGTCCTATTATGTTTTGAACTAAAACTTATGGTGTCGTTCGCAAAGAATGTCACTTCTTACAACTAACAAACATGATCCTGCATAGCAAGTTACAGACATATATGATCTCGACATTGAAATAATATTGTCTTCCAGGAAATACAAGCCCGCATTTTCTGTAAACGGTTAATGTTCTAGTAAGCGGCGCTTGTTAAGCGTGTTTTTGTGGTTCAGTCCCTCAATATATATACTGTTTTAAATGTATTTTCTATATTAGTGTGTATTTCCAATGGCAACACATAATGCAAATAAGGAAGATTCCGGCACTGGGGAGTCGGAGGAATTTATTGTGAAGGCCAAACCAAAGGTAACATTTACGTTTTGCTTCGTAGACTACCTAATTTGATTCGTAAAACAACGTTAGGATAAATTTGTTATATTAGGATTGAGTAAAGCTGGAAGATTTTTGTCCATAATTTTGTAGATATGAAATGTGTGTTACGGGTAAACAGTGATTATTTTGATACAGGAAGAAAAGACAATCATTTAATGGTTATGTACAGTTACAAAAGAGAAACATGTGACATAATATAATTATATCAGTGTTTTTTTATAGGCGAATTGTGTACATTTCAAAAAGGAAACCGACAGACAATAAAATACTTATATTAACTGAAAATTATGTACATTTATAAAATACACATGTGTATTACGAAAAATTATATAGTTTCCAGCGTTCTTTAAATGTACGATTTTAAGGTTCTTCCTTTTTTATTTATATTTTACCATTTTAAAGACAAAACTTATGCAGATAAAGAAACGTGTTCATTTGCACGATGTTTATACATAATTTAAAGAGAAAAAGAAAAATAATCGTTTGATGTAAATGTAAGTTGCGTTAGCGAATACAATACCAAATTCACCAATCTACGCATGTGTTTACTGCGAAAGGTTGCTTACATCTCCAATGGATTTTTAAGGTGTTAGCCCACCATTGGTTTTTGTTCTTCATTCTTAGTAAATAAAAACGTGGGTAGGGTTGTCATTCATAGAAAGATCGAAATGAAAGAAATGAAACTTACATTTTATTGTTTGGCAGCCTCTGCACTACCGATATATGATGAGAAAAACAGGGGTCATGTGTCATTCAAGAGATATTTTTTTCTGTTCAGTGTGTACACTGTTGACAAAGTGAACGTAGACTTACGAAAACATGTATTCATACCCTTATTTCCAAGTATCATTTATTTTCTGAATTCACAATTATTCAAACATGACGATGCGTACAAAATGTTAAAAAGTACATCAATAATGCCTGTCAAATAAAAAAGAGCATCAAAATAAGGAAAATGCATATTTAAAAAGAAGAAACAATGATTATTTATAACCACCATTACGCGACTTCCTCAAGCATTTCCTCTTTGCTATGGTGGTACTTTGCCTTTAAGTCGTCAGCATATTAAATGTTTTATTGTAGGTACCTTCTGGAGACAAAGAAAACCAAAAATGGCGGAACATAGCCATTGTATTGACTATAGTGACAGAGTGCCTCCTTATCACGCTAGTCACATTGACAATGTGCTGGCGACAGGGTAGATTTGAACCTCTCGATCCAAACGAAGTTGAGGTGTGTGCGCCTTGTAGTCATCTGCAGCCATCAACCGACGATGACAAAACTGAGTTTGCAGCGATAAAAGAATATCCTGGCAATAGACGTGAGGCCATAACAAATTGTTGTGGTGTGCAGACCGCATTGATAGATATAACGCTGAAAAAAGTATGTTGTGTTACGTACTCTTACTCTGTTGCAATCGTTATGTGTGAATGTAATAGCATGTTTCATTTTATGGGATTTCACGTCGCCATTTTCAACACATGTTACATTGATGTCGATTTTTATTGGTGGAAGAATACCTAAGAAATAATCCTGCAGAACTGATCATTTCCCCAAATGACCGGCAAGCTTTCTTGCATGAGGTATTTGGACTGAGTTGGACTCGAGCCCATAATATCAGCAGAGAGGGGTAAAATAAGTGATCTTGAGACAGCATATTAACCACTGGACCACTGTTAGTTCATACACATTCCAAAGACGTTAAATGTTACTGTTCCCTCTTCTGTATGTCTGTATTGTACATAATGTATTGTACATACTATAATACAAATAATAACAATAATTATAACAGTAATATCAATTATAACTTTTATTAACGAGAGAGCGTATTTGAATCAACATTAATTAATTAAATGAGTCTGTACAAATAGCATACTAACGTTTATTCCGTTGAAATCCATTATATGTACACGTCCTGCTGGATAAATATTTTCTAATATTAGTTTTATATGCAACACCATATACATGTGACTGCTGTAAGATAATACATTGCTCTTCTTATGGTGTGACGATGAGGGAAGATCGAGGTTGGTGCACCCGTTAACCGCGTTCAAACTCCCCGGTAAAGTATTTTGGCACCGACCGTTCCACAACGGTACTCCCTGCTGTCAATTCTGTATATTTTGTATTTTGATGTTTCCATGTATTGACTATGTTGACTTTCGCTAGACATATATTGTCATGTTTTTTTATGTTTTAGTTTGTTGATACCATAGTTAATGTTCATTTACAGTTTACTATATTGAAGTTCAATGAAGAGAAAGAAAACAGTAAGTTGAATCAGTAATGTTTAAAACACGTTTTAAGGTAAGTGAACATCGGTTGACCGGTATGTAAGCTTATATGAAATTTGTTATTTTTTATGTTATTATACTTACGTCATAGAATCGCTACAATTAATACATACATACCAACATTAAAATATTATTTGTTTACTTTCTCCATACCTACCTGCCCAAAATGGCTTCTTACTAAAGGATTATTCAGGCTTTGAAGACGGTATTTTTTTATTCAAAGCAAGGAGGGAAGAGAGCAAACACATATTATTTTAATGGTGGTCCAACCGTGATAACTGATTACGATTTCATCTCTCTTTTATCTTCTTTTTCACAAGGAGAGAATTCAATGAGCTTCCCTGAGTGTAACAATCACACACTGACCAGACCATCTGCCAAGGTTGCCGGGATAGCATTAAACAAAATGCAGAAAAGTAATAACTCGTGTTTTACAGTAGTTTACCAGTTGTTTTGTAGAGATTACACATGAGTACGATGTTGTTCACAATAATACCTCACAACAAGAACGAGTGACAGTAGTAACGGTTTTTGTGTTGATATATATGTATTGTACTAGAGGTAAACCAATTTCTTTGTGAGATTATCACAATTTTTTAGTGAAAACTCTCCATAATACCTCTAAAATATACAATAACGAATATGCTGGTACGTATAAAACGGTAGCAATTAAACACCAACAAATCATTTTCTTAGTATCAATCTGAATAGTTTGACAAATGTAATAATAATACATTCATTTGTATGTGTTTATAAATTTATTTTAAATAGTAAATGTAAAATCATACTATTTAAACACTTAATTGTGCTAATATGAATAGTTTTACCGTTACATAATACATTATATTAAATATGTGTATGACTTAATTTTGACTAATAATTGTAATATTAAAAGAAAATGTAAACATTTAATTATAGAATTTGGTTGTAATCTTCCGTACAGATGCAGACAACTCGACTCTCATACATTGGAACATATCACATCCATCGTTCCTACATTCTGATATTGTATACTCGGAAGGTCACTTTGTAATCGGGACACCTGGATATTACTTTGTGTTTACACAAGTCAAGATATCTGATGGGACCTTAAGTAGCCAGAATGGGTCTGAATCACGATCCAACATTGTATTCAGTCACGAAATGCATGTACGCAACCATGAAGACGGAACCAGCAAGAAAATGCTTGGAAGTTTCAAATCACCATTTGACACAGTATCCAGCGAAAGAGATAAAACGTCGTCGATCGGTGCAGTTTTTCACCTCAACAAAGATGATCGGGTGTATGTGACAACTTCGCATCCCAAAATGTTGGTGTCATGTCAGAATAGCAATGTCTTCAGCCTTTATATGATTTAGAGTATTAACAACAGTGTGTGATTTGGTCATAAATTATTGGTAATTCACTAATAACTTCCTTGGTAAACTAATATTCCTCTTTAAAATAACTTGACATTTAATGTATAGAGTGAAGCTAAGTATTAACGAATACATCGGATGTATAAATAGCGTGTGACCTAATCTGCAAAACATTTAAAACTGACGATTTAAACTAATTTTGGTATGTTAATGTTTTATATCATAATAACATTTTGTTATTCCTTATAGTTTACAAAGTTTTATAGTGAATACATGTTGAAATTATTGTATTTATTATGTTTTCTTTGTTCTCTCTGATACTGTTAAAGTAAAACCCCTGAGCTCATGTACTTTCCATCTTTACTTAGGCATTTAAGCATAGTAAATGAGGAAATTCGGAATCATTTGTGTACAAGTATAACTTCATGATTACAATGTGTTTAACATAAACAAATAAGGGGTTTGTTACACGACAATGTATTAAAATAAATATAATTATAAATTCCATCATTTACCTCATCTGTTTAATCTATACAATACTTATTGTAATATTTGTATCAACACCTGATAAAAGAAACATAGAACGGACATAGAATACTCGATTTTATTGAGTCCAATCATGAGGTACAATGAATCCTACAACACTCATCATGTACCTTAGTAACAATCTTTGTGGTATTCTTTCCTCGAGCCACGGTGCTAGTGCTCCAAAATCTCAGGGATTTAAAATTATATAATACTGAGTCAAAAACAACAGTTCAACATATTTTTTTAATGTGTTACATTTATATATTTCAAAGAGACTCTACAAGTAAATAAGAAAGTTAGTTTGCCACTTTGGCCAAAGAAAGATACGGTAAGTCAATTTAATAAGTTCGACTTAATATACGAGTTGAGCTATAGTTTGAGTGCAATAACAAAACTTTGTATCACACATGTGTTAAGATTTTTAAATATTTTGGACCTAAGATGTTTGTCTTTATGATACTGAAGAATATGGCTAACACGGTAGTACACATACTAACAATGAATTACTACATTCAAATACGAAAGCTGCAAACGTATAGAAAGTCACAAAAAGGATAAATGTCTTGTCAGTAACAAATACTGTCAGACTCCGATAGAAGGATCTCTTTGAAGCACAGAAGGCAAAACAGCAGACTCTGTTTATTGAGTCGGTTCAATTGAGTCCCGATCGCCACCCCCCCCCCCCCCCCCCCACCCCACGTTTCAAAGTACGCTCCCATTTTAGTTTAAGTTCCTACTTAAACACCAACCATTATCATAATCAACCATGTAACTCAACTTGCATTTCTACAACACCCAACCATCTCAAACCCATCTTAACAGCTGGTCTCCCTAATGTTAATTGACTTAATTACTACATGACCGTACACCTCCTTTCGAAAGTAACCCCCCCCCCCCCCTCCCCCTCCCCCTGAAGTAAAAACTCATCTCTTATTAAAGCTTGTATCTTGAGAATTACTTCCGCTAATCGTCATGATTTATCAGTATACTTTCTGCATAGATGTCGCTAAATGCCCATAAAATATGATAACAATTCTATTTTTAGCCTGCTGTATACTAATCTTTGACAGTGTCTTCTATCAAAAGTTCAAATAATAAGTATCTTCAATCTTAATCTAAATGCTTGCACTTATAGCGTGCCTTAAACATCAGTGTTATTTTGGGTTTAAGTTTTACATTATCAAACAAAATAGAATACAATAATTAATAAATGAAGTTACTGACAATAACACAGACTGTCTCTTAAACAAAACGGGCATTGACGACCTCTGTGATATTTTAAAGGACAATTATGCTCGTGATTCCAATCATGTCTGTGTTCCCAATGCACACGGTTGATGACACATTAAGCCAGTGTCTTGATCAATTAGAGCTTTATGTATCATTTGAATCCATTCCACCCAAACGCCTATCTAAGGAATAATTTGACCACAATTGTGTCGAAGCTACTTTCGTTTCATGTGTCAGTGTGTACTAAAATGTCACCCTGGAAGCCTTGTTTAATCTGGAAGTAACATAACGAGGTAAACTAGCGGCTATCTGAATGTAGTTAGTATATAAGATATTCTTCCATCGTAAACTAATAGTATATTCATATTGGAATAACAACACTTATTGAGGTCCATGTAGTTACTCTACAACAGTTGTTTGTCGTAGAATTTGTGTTATGATTAGTACAAATCAATGCACAAAATCGTAAGGTCCATGGAAAATGCATATGTCTCTTATATGTCGTGATATGCTTTCAAAAATCTAGTCATCGTGAAAAATACAAAAAAAATCATATTACCGTTAAGCTAATTGTCGGTTTACTTGTGATTTTCTTCGTGTTGAAACTGGAACAGAAAGTAAACTTTCTGGAAAAATAATATGGTTTTAGGCTGTATTGGTGTTCTATTTACGAGTAACACTGAATGAGCTTCCTGGTTTAAAATTACCAGAATTAACAACAACCTTATTAAAACAAGAGCACTGCAAGCGGGTGCAGGTGCTCGTCTTTTTTCAAATATATTAAGTAGGTCAAAGTCATTGATGTTAACTTTTTTAACATGACTAGTTTAAAAAATCAATTTTATTACTGAAAAAAAAAGATTTAAAAAACATAAAAAATAGAGATATCGAATAACAGCGTTAACTCAACTATTCTAACCTTGTCGATCACAGAACAGTATATTAAAATGTACATGTACCATCAACTAAAACAGCTATGAAAGCATCTTTCATATTAGCAAAATAGTAGATACATGTATGTGCAAATAGGACTATTAGGGCAGAATATACACTATGTCTAGGGGTGAGTGTCTTTAGGTCGGTTACAAAGTTGAAATCGGGCAGAGCATTTAATTCAATACAACACAAAATTTAAACTAAAAAAATGGGCAGGAATTTAGTGGTGAGGATCCTGGGGTCGGTAATAAAGTTATAATCGGGCAGAATATTTTATTTAATACTATACAATTTTTTAAAAAAAATTGCTAATAGAGTGGGCGGTCTTGGTTTGGCTCGTCCATTAAATACGTCAAGGTCAGTGATGTAAACATTTTTTTGTTGGTGGTGATCAGAATTAATAGTATAAAAGAAAAAGAAAATTGATAAAAAAAAATAAATGAATGAAAAGAAAATCAAATCCGAGCTAAACAAAAACTTTAACCTAAGGTTTAATTTCCTAAAGTATGAAAACTTATATATGTTAGCTAAATACATTGATTCGGTAACATAATATAAATGTGTTTATGGAGTTAAGTCACCAAGCCATGAGTAATTTTGTTCCGAAACAGAGAAAAAGCTGAGCTTAACAAAAAAAATTAAATAAACCGAGCTAAAACAATTTTAGAACCAAAAGTATAGAAATTTAGGTAAGCTAGCTATATACCTTATTTCTTTAACATGATATGAATGTATTTATGAAGTTTAGTCACCGTAACATGAGTTGTTTGTTCAGAAACGGAGAAAAAGCTAAGCTTAACATTAAACTTTAACTAGCGGACGACGCCGACGACACAAGGACAAGGGTCATGACAACAGCTCTTCGTTTTGTTTTATTTAAATAGACGAGCTTAAAAGGAATGTCCGCTACACAGCATCCATGACAAAATAAAAATAGTTCATTTTATATATAACTATGGACGCATTTCTCGTATTTCAAACTGAACAGCTTTATACTTTATGCCATGACATAAACATACTGTTGCCAAGCCATGCAGCATTCATAAAATTATAAATACTTTGCTTATTTACAGGTTGTAAAGATTATGACCTCGAGCTTGGCGTCAGGTTTGTAAATGCATTTATTTTTACTATACGTAATTACAGCAATTATACATACAAAACATAAGCTTTGTGAACACAGAAAGTTATTGTTTGAACAGGGTTCAACTCCATTTTCCATAAATTATAAATTGAGACAAATACAAACGTTTCATCATCAAATGAGAACCAGTTTTTAGATAAAAATGTTTTTATTCTGGATACGTGGTGGTTGAAATTCACATATGTGTTATTTTGGCTGATGATTATGATTTTGTTTGATACAGCCTTATTTTGTTATAATTGTTTGTACGACAATATGTGTTAAGAGGCGCAGTGGAGCATATGTATTCGTGTTATGTTTCACTTGCTGATGTATTATGCATTTAAGGTTTTAGTTTTAGCATTGTAACAAATGCTTATTGAAGTGTTATAAACATATTTACAGAACATCGACCCACTCATGGTTGCAAACGCCCATATGCAGAGGTATTACCTATGATCAAATTGGTTGGGCACGACAGGACGATACAAGGTAAAATGTATAGCATTAATTACACGTTATGCATACTGGAAAAAGATTAAGGTCAATTCTCATTTTGGCATAAAACACTCTCAGAGGAATATATCCATGCTTAAATGATGTTTGTTTTTGTTTTGTTTATTTAATAGGGTTGGGGGCTATTTTAGATTATATTCGGTGGATGAAGACCTCAGAATAAATCTGAGTAGAACCACCGTCGTCGTTGAGGATTTTTTTACATATATTAAGAATGGTTTTTATTTTTCGTATTTTCTTTGAGGGGTGGGGAGGTTTCTGTTGTTTATTTGTTGTTGTTGTTGTTGTTGTTGTTGTTGTTGTTGTTGTTTTTGTGGGTTATTTACGTTGTTGTTTTTTATTATTAAGTAAAATTGCTTTACTATTTATATAAACAAAATATATTTTATTGCCATTTATACCTGTATACTTGTAAACATATTCAAATTAAAATATTAACGAAATTCATATTTAGCTAAATCATTTGAAGATCCAAACATATGTTTTCGTAACATTAAACTCTTGTCATTCACAGGATTAGATCCTTATACTGTTCAATGGGATGTTACCTCTGAAATGACAATCCAGCACGACGTCGACTACTCCAAAGGAAGAATTCTAATTCTTATATCAGGCACGTATTTCGTATACAGTTCTCTAACATTTCGGAGTGACAGATACACCATCAACGAAGGACCACCAGCCATACAACATTTCCACCGAATGATGTAACATAAGGATTTAGGAGGACAGGGAACTGTGATTGATCAACGCATTTCTCCCAAACTGCCAAACCAGTGCCAGCCAAACCATCAACACTAGTCGTCTTGAAGCAGTCATCAGACTCAATAAGGGAGACGACATATACGTTATGGTTCACAACACATCAGATATCTTGCCAGTCGGACCAACGTCCAATTATTTCGGGGTCCATATTATAGCTTAGATAGAATATTATCATTTCTTTGACAAGTTCCTCATTTCGCTCAATCTCAAATGCATTGCAATATTTAGACGAGTGTGTATACACAGGTATATGTGTGTATATATTTGAATGTGTTTGTGTATTGTGAAATCATTTCAAAATGCATCATTTATTTTTACTTAAGTTCAAGTTGAATCAGTTAAATAAAACGTTATATCAATGCCATACTATACGGAGTTCTTGTTTAAGAACATGTAAAAATGTAAATCTTTGTGTGTCCGTCTATAAATGACTGAACAATAAAGCCGTCGGATGAATTTGACTGCGGATGTTTTAAGACGGCTTAAAACGCAGGACTGTAAACTATGGTTTTGTCAGTTAAATAAAATTATCCGGTATTGTGGTCTTGGATGGGAGTTGTCAACTGTGTTGTAGTTGTTTAATACTACATTTCGCCAAAAATGTGTTTTCAGACAGAACTAGAATTCTGAAATCCGATTTTTTTTTTACTTGGATGCACATCATGAATGTGTCAATAATTAAAGGGAGTATAACAGGATAAATGTAAAAAAAATATAAAAATATCTTGAAGAAATATAGTTCAAATGGTTTGTGATATGTCAAATCAACCAAACCATGACATAATCGATATATAAATTGGAATGCGAAATTTGAAACGAAATCACATTCTTAAAATAGACAGCACTAAAATACCTTCACAGCATATGATGCAATTTTAGGAGGGAAATCTCTTTCAGTTTTGTATATTTAAATATCATGTTGGCAATGCGAGGTCAGCAGTGAATATATGTATATGCAAACTGTGAAAAGTCCTGTTGAATTCCTTTAAATAAGTTGATTATTATGTACCTGTTAATATTTATTCGCGTTTAACGATTTTAAAAACAAATAGGTTGATAATATACGTTTCTTTATTTTGGTCATTGTAAACAAATAAATAATGGATAATTTTATTGCATTTATAACAAACCATATTACAGCTTCAGACATTGTATTAGGACATGTTTTACCCTTGTGTATAAAAACATCACAATGTGTATTGATTTTTCTGGAAAACGATTGTGGCTGTGACTTTTGAATGTGTTGTCCAACTTAGACATATTTTCACTTTTGTCATTTTAAAAAGATTGCTAACCTTTAAATTCTTTAAGCTCGGTATAATAAAATGATCTTTGGATCAGACCATAATTTCATCTAACTGATTGTTACTCCCAGACTGAGTGTCAAATTTAACTATTTCATAACAAGTACAATCGTTCCTACCAATAACAGAGGCATTAAAAATCAGTATTTAACACTTTATAAGGTATTTCGACGAATTGAATTTATAGTCTGGACTTTAGTTAGGTGTTATTGAATGAATACTTTCTGTTCTTAAAGGGACAAACAGCATTTTTTCTGGCCACTATCTCTGGAAAATTACATGAAACAGAGACTTTTCATGCATTTCTACTGTTTAAAGGGTGCGTATCTTTTGTGAATAACTTTATTGTTCTTTATGACTAAAAGTAATAATACAGATATATTTAAATGTCATCTGCTTTCGACCGTATGGTAGTAAAGTAGAAAAAATCTTAGGAAAACAAATATGTTTTATATTAAAATATTGTCTCATTTGTACGTTTATAAGTAGCGTTTAAGAAATTAATTTTAATAGCTTAAAGATTAATGATTTTATAACGCCGAACTTGATTCTATGTGGCATATACATGTATTTATATTGTTTGCTTTTTCAACATTGATTACACAATTTAGTAAATGCAATATCTATAACTTATAAGTTGTCAATGTATGATATTTACTGAAAGAATTGATATTAGCAAGGAAAATAATTGTAAACTACACAGAAAATATTTAAGTTAGTAATGTAAATCGCAAGCTTCAAACATATTTTATTAAAACTATTGAATTTGATCTCAATATAATACGATTTCCAAATACATTTTTTGTTGTAATGTTGAGAGAGAGAGGTTAAATGAATTAGATGATAAATTACATCTTCGAATATTTAATGAATGAATGAGCTGTGGTGCGTATTCAGGAAAACTTGTTTAGACAAAACTTATCTGTAGCTATTATTTTTTGAATGCAATCTCTGAACAACTTTATCTCAGTAAATGCTATTGTACAAGCAGTGGCTATAGATCAGGGCCTATATACTTTAGCATTTTTTAAAACCCTGTAAACATACAATTAAGGGTAACGCATGTGATTTTGTAATCTTTTCTGTTAAAGAATTGTTAAAACTGCTTGTTTCTGAAAATAGATATAGTAATTTACTTGTTAAATAGATGTTATTTGAATCTTAAATTTTTAACAGTCTTAGTCTGAGTCTAAATTTCAGACTCAGAATATTGATTAATTTAGGTACTGTTTTTATATTTTCTTATATAGATCTACATGTATATTGTAAAAGTTTCATATATTGTTTTCATTATACAAACTAGCTTCACTATTTTTTATTGAAAGGGCATTCCATATAACATAACATTTGAATGTTAACATTACCATTTTTACACATATTGTTTTAAATATATTTATTGTTTATTTTAAAACATAATAAATTTCTGTTAAGTTTTTGGTTGCCTCTTCTTCTATTTATTCTTAATTAAAAGTTTTGTAACAGTTCACGTATGATTTTGTTTTGATCTTAGTATTGTTTTTAATAATGCAGTTAACAATGTCTCGTGATGTCGTTCCTTGGATTTCTGGTGCTCTTTCAGTGGCGCTTATAAAAGGAATGTTTAGCAGAGCATCGAATCCATGATATTTTGCTATACCCCTAAAATCGAACTTAAAATCGCCTGTGATTTGTTATTATAAACATTGTATTATCATTTCAGAAGTTTTTTTTGCATGCATTGTGCTGAGAGGTGGTGCGTATGCATGAAAGCAAGTCCACAGATTTTTACTTTATGACTGCAATCTGAGCTTCAAAGAATGTTTTTCATCAGATATTATACCCATTACCTATATACCCTGTGATAATTTAATCTTTTGTGAAGTGTTTATTTAGTCTCTTGTTAAGAGTTCAATAGAATATAAAATATATAGCATGCAGTTGCTTCTTCTATTTTCCTTATATTGTCCCAATTAAAGATTATATTTTATCAAATATCGTATAATTATAACGATATATTTTTTTTTCAAATGGTAAAACGCCATTTTCAACACATTACAACTTATATATTGAGTCCATATTTGGTTGAGGATAGATCTTGATTGACACCTGGTATTTCGACAAGTAACTGATAAACTTCTCACATACAGATTTATCAAACGTCCTTAAATACAGTGTTTATAGTTAACGTTTAAGATAGTCTCAAGTTACAACATGCCAATACGGGATCATAATCGGAAAATCAAATGGAAAAACCATTCAAATTCTGTTTAAAGAGTCAAGTCATGCGCTTTTAATACCTGCGTAATATTTATGTTCTAAATCGCATTTATACAGGCACGTGGTGTACCGTACACTATACAGAGAAGCAGTAAATACACACTAGAATTTCTATATTTAATGACATTTTTAAATAAGCTCAGTCAAAAGTCGAAAGTCTCGACTTAGTTCAGTTTACAAATTGCATGAAATTGATCACAATATAGTAAGAATGCGTGTAATAAACACGTAAACCACACTGTATCACATAACACACCTGATAGCGTTATACAGGTGCAGTTTGTTGGTGTATAACGGTAGCGAAGACCGCACATTACATCGATATATTTACATGGCTTTGCGCTAAATTTAAACACAATATAAATAGGCATTTTCACACTGGTTTAAAATATCAACAAGTAAAACCAAATTATCTATTGCGTAGTTGTTAGTTCACATTCAGGAAATATCTACCTGAAGTATTACATTTGTATGGTGTGTCATGTTTCAGACACATCCATACTTGTTGTTCTTAGTATAACCTTCGATTGTGAACTTAGACAAATCACGGGGTAGAACCATTACTAGGCATGTGTGGAAAAAGTGTCTTGTTCAAGGACACCATACATAACCATGTTTGAGGACTTAACCCACGACCCTCCGTGCATGGATTCGATACTCTACAACTGCACCATGCACTCAAATCATTGTTGTTCTTATTCTGTTTGAATAAAAATTCATTTACATAGAAGATCAACAACGAGAAGCGTTAGCTCTACCAAACTGTTTGATTTCGTTTGATTTATCAAGTCATACCTGTATTTAAGATACTTTATAAATAACATAATTTAAGTAGGTGTCATACCACTCATTATAATGGATAAGTGACATCATTAATAGTGATAGTTATACTAGCAGTTTTCAAGCTCGGCAAGCTTAAAGCAGTCGATTAATGGTGTATTTTTAGCCGAGATAACCTAATGACAGGTACAGAAAATAGTCCAGAAATAACTGTTGTACGATGACCACTCCTACCATTCACCCTGCCGGAGCAATGAAAGTCGGGGCATTAAAAGTATTATCCGCCGATGTGTGTTCATGTGCTGCATGTATTATGACCATTCATTATCTGTATAATAATTTTAGATTGATTGAAATACTACCACATTGAAACAACTGACAGTTAACATAGTATTAGATAACACTAAACAGCGAGAGTAAACAAATATGAAGCTAAATGTTTCACATATTAAATTACTTGAACCATTTTTACAAATACACGTATTTGTACACAGTAATCAATGTTTAGTTGGAGATTATAAACTTACAATTTAAATATCTAATTTGACATAGTTCGTTACAATGTAATTATTCATTTTTTTTCTCGCTCATTCGTAAGCTATCTTGAAAGACGTTTCCGATAATAAATCTGACATTAACAAAATAATGGGAGCAGATCAATTTATTTGCAAAAGAGCAAAACGAATGTTAGACAGGTATTGCAATATTATCGCGTGTTTAATGTGTACGCATGTAAACATATTCTAACGTTAATGTCGGGGTCACCTACACTGAGCAAACCTACGAATAGGAAATTGACATTATTGAACTAAATTGGTTATACGAACAAGAACTATTTAACCGAATACGTTCAGCAGGGTAACTGTTTGTTTGTTTCGTATTTGAATGAGGTTTAACGCCATATCAAACACATTTCAGGATATATATGGCATATCCAGTTTTATTAGTGGAGGAAGACCTCAGACTGAATCTGAGAAGAACAACCGTCCTCTCGCACGTAACTGACAATCTTTTTTCATAAAAAGTTTTTGGAGCGAGCGGGACACCAACCTACGACCAGAAGAAAAACAATTACAGAGTTTTATTGATGGAGGAAGACATCAGACAGAAGCCACGTTATATATACGGCATATCCAGTTTTATTGGTGGAGGCAGACCTCAGACTGAATCTGAGAAGAACAACCATCCTTTCCTTTCTCATATAAAGTTTTTGGAGCAAGCGGGACTCGAACCTACGACCAGAAGAAAAGAAAACACATTACAGAGCACAAAACGCGACCTTAGCGATGAGACAGCGCCTGACACCACTCTGCCACCTAAGGACCCCTCGGCAAGTTAAAATCGGTCTTTCGGTTTTGTCACCCTTTACGTGAATGTGTTGATGCACCAATTTCTGGCTTTGATCAGTTTTGCATGTTATTGTTTAAAACTGGTTGTATGACCCGAACACGAGATTTATTGTTTAATATTATGAATAAATGACTCAAAATAAATTTTAGGTAATCTGCACATAAGTAGGTATTCTTTGTTTTTATATGGCCAATCCCTTATCTTATCATACAGTGTGGGAAAAAAAAAATAAAATAATGTCAAAAGCTTTATGAGTACAATTTTCCTTAACCTATACCCATATCATGAAACACCTATTATGTATTGCGCAGTTAAATGGATCTATTGTTTGTAAATATGATACTGCATAGATACATAAATCGACTTGCAAATTGTTAAACAAAACGAAACATGACAATCAATGATAAAATAGGTTACAATTTCCCAGAATTCTCTCGCTACACAATTTGTCGGAATCATTACATACTTGTTTATTTCGGGTTTTATATTTCTACACGATATCTAATTAATGTTGTTGTATGGTGTTTAGCATCGCTTTCAACACTTTTTCAGTCATATCGCCGCGGTGTCTACTTGAGACAGTATTCTAAGCGCTGTCACACTGGAGTATCATGCCGCAAACACATGGTATGATACCCCACCCAGTCAAATTATACTGACACCAGGCCGACCAGCCCTAGAACTGTCCTCTAAATGCTGAGCGCCAAGCGAGGAAGCTTCTAGTGCCATTTTTAAAGTCTTTGGTATGACCGACAAACTTCCGCATGCGAGGCGGACGCTCTACCACAAGACCACGCCGCGGTCTATATCTAATTAAACCAAGTGGTTTGCTTGACTTAAATGACCGTAGCAATTTTGTTGAACTGTTGAACAAAAACAAAGAAGCGCTTATGAGTAGTGTTTATTTAGCAAAAAAATCCTTAACAACAAGAAGTCCTTAAAAACAAGAATTCCCCTTTTATTTATAAATTCTGTACTGTTATTTACATTGGCCGTTTGTAAGTTTGAATGATTGATTGATTGATTGATTGATTGATTGATTGATTGATTGATTGATTGATTGACTGAAAATGTCATCGATGGCTAACAAACGATCAGTTAACTTGACCACTGTTTCCTGGGATCTTGGAAGGTAAACCAGTACTCGAGCACACCCCATTTCCGCAAGTTACTGATATCTTTCCAAGCGGTGAGAAACGAATGATAATTGGACGCAATGTCATATATCAACCATCACGGAGATTGAGACCTGGCGGGGATTCAAACTCACGGTCCCTCGATTGATAGTCAGACGCGCTATCGACTGCGCTAATCGGGCCCGGCTATTTGAAATATATAATCAGCATTACTACATTGATGTTAAATGAAAGATTTTTCACCATGGAATTAAAGACATGGACATGCCATTCATTTTGGAGGTTACATGTATCTATCCTCTACAGAAATTTACTGTGGTCATTCTCTTACCCGGAACCACACGGATTAAAATGAAAGAGGGTATATATATATATATATATATATTTGAAAGAATGTTGTATCCTATATAAGGCAGTATATTCTATTTGTTTCATTGATATGTGCAATTGTTCTACAATATGGAACACTATGTATACCATATTATTTTGTATGTGATGTTAGAGTTGTTATGGTGAGTGGCATGATAACCTAGATCTATATGCGACATTATATTCATTAGTACCCAGTAGGCTTTTCTCTAGACATTGTGTTCTTTATGTGAACACACATTACATTTCCTGAAACCTGTAGGTGACAGAGAAAAGGAATATAACATTATATCATTTGATGTGACGTTATCAGTACTATATTTTTGAGGGGTTTGTTATTTAAACCACAGAGTTGATACGCGTTTGTGTGTGTTTGTGTGTATGAATATCACAACATATCGTAACTATCATTGGGAAACCAAATGTAAAACGCTAAATTATATCCTATCTATAGATCTATGTAAACCTTCTGCGCGATAAGATAATAAGGACATTGAATTTAGTAAGTTTTAAGTTTTATTGTTTTGAAACGCATTTATATAGGACATGTGTATTTTGCTGCTATGCCTTACTTAAAGGTCGCTGCTATGTACTTTTTGGGAGTTAAGGTTATATATGGCATGTCCAGTTTCATTGGAAGAGGAAGACCTCAGAAGGAATTTGAGTAGAACCACCGTCATTTTTGGAGCGTTCAGAACTCGAACCTACGACTTTAACCGTAAGAGGTAAATGATCTTGAGACAGTAATTTAGATCATTCTACCACGGAAGACCCTTGCTATGTACTAATGCAAGGCAGATGTATTTTGTGAAATTTATTATTCAAGTTATATATGTTTAAATAACGCTAAATGAAAAATTAAAGAGGTAAATGAGGAGTAAAAAAATCGATTGTCGAGTAAGAAAATCGAATGCCGAGTAAGAAAGTCGAGTGTCGAATATCGAATAAGAAAATCAACTGTCAAACAAGAATGTCGATTATCGAGTAAGAAAGTTTTTGTATGGTGTTTAGCTTCACTTTCAACAATTTTTCAGTCATATCGCGACGGTGTCTACATGAGACAGTATTCTAATCGCTGTCACACGTGAGTATCATGCCGCAGACACATGGTATGATACCCAACCCAGGCACATTATACTGACACCGGGCCGACCAGACCTAGAACTCTCCTCTAAATGCTGAGCGTCAAGCGAGGAAGCTTCTAGTACCATTTTAAAAGTCTTTGGTATGACCCGACCGGGGATTGAACCCACGACCTTCCGCATGCGAATAGACGCTCCACCACTAGGCCACGCCGCGGTCCTGAGTAAGAAAGTCGAATGTCGAGTGAGAAAATTTAGTGTCAAGTAAGAAAGTAGAATGTCGAGTAAAAAAATAGAATGTCACGTAAGAATGTCTAGTGTCGAGTACGAAGATACATGTCGAGTAAGATAAGTCAAGTAAAAGTGAATCTGTGTACAGTTTTCGATATGTGTATGAAGTTTATTGATCTAGTGTATCTCTATTAAGTTTAAACATTTGATATGTTGTAAATATAAATAACCATATAATGTTATAAGCGCCCATGTTGGCCTTTGTTTGCTCTAATTGATAAGGTTACACGGTTAATCATTTCTAATAGTCCATATAGAAGAAAACCTAAGAATGAATCTGAACCACCCGCGAGTAATTGGAAAATTACCTCACATCAATTTCTTTGGACCGAACGGGACTCAAACCTACAACGTCAGTGAAAGGACGTTGATCCTGAAACGGCGCTTTATACCACTCTGTCACTCTGGATGATGTATAGAATTACAGTCAAAACTCGAACACGTATATTTCAAAATTACTGTTATCTCAAAATTGATGCTAGGTCCTGTTTCGTTCCCCCTTTTATTTTTATATTAATTAACTCCTGTTATCTCAAATTTCATTAATCTGAATTATTCACTATTTCGGACCATTTCTCCGGCCGCGACAACTTGTCCCAGAGCATTCTTGCGACTGGCGATATCGTAGTTGGGACTGTAATACAATGGCAAGTGGCAGACAAGTAAATGAATAAATGACTCAGTATATGTCGATGACTTTATTTGTTATTGTGCAAATCCTATAAAAATAATAGGGTACACTTTTATACAAACATTAATCACGAATGCTTTACGATCGAATTACTGTAAACTAAAAATAAAATTAAATCACATGATTAAATCTATTCACTCAGCTGTGCATAATTGTCATGAAGGTGACATTGAAATATATAAATACCCGGCCTTGACTTAAAACGTACACAGCAACATTTTATGTTCTACGTCACTTTATATAGTAGTTCGTTTGAATTCTATTTATTATTGGTGACATCAGTCATGCAGACCAGTCTTCTTGTTCGTGTTAAATAATAGTGACATTGAAATATCAATGACTAGAAGTAATGGACTAATAAAACGTGTATTTAAACGGATTTTTTGTAATATCAAACAATCTTTAACATCATTTCATCAGTAGCAATGGATTACTTGACAACTTTAAAAGTGCTATCAGTGTGTCTATCGGTGTATATTACGGTTTTGATACTTGTACTATCAATAAGTACGCCTTGGGTATGGTATACCATGAAGACTGAGACACACGACGCACCAACGTCATCCCAGCTTTGTCTTCCGTGTGATGACCTTTTGCTGCGACCTGGCGACCATACTGTGTTTGTGACAAGAACAGAAGGGAACAACTCAGTCTGCTGTTTGACCGATAACGCAAATATTGATACATTCATAGCACAGGTATGTTGTGTTGAAGACTGAAACACATGTCTCTGTATATTAAAACCTTCCACATGTATGTACGACATTCATAAACATGTCTTTCAAATCATGTTTTAAATTGTTTAATTACAAACACTCGGTAACAATGAGCGTGATCTGTACAATCATGGTTATATCAATTCCCTAATTAGTTCATTTATAAGGAGATATATATGTATGTATGCTTATTAACAAAGACTTGATTGTCAGTCATTATGCATGTATATTTGAGCTGCACCATTTTGAAAAATGTGCACAGTTTGCTAAACTTGTACACCAGTTACAGAAAGATCAATTATAGGATTTAAAGTATTATGTCTATAATTTAACTTAATTCTCATTACGGTTACACTGATTATGTGACTTTATTATACAACAACAAGTAAGCTTTCAAGCCTATATATAGGAATCTTAATAGAATCATCATTCATACGAAGGTAACTTCTTCACATAATCCCGGTGGGAGGTATGTGATCTTCAGACAGCGTGATAGACCACCTGGCCACGGAAGACCCAGAAACAGATATCTTAGTCAATCTCGTTGTGCTTGGATAATGTATTTATTCACGCTGTCATTTGTCAGCAAACACAAAGAAATCAAATGAATGGAAATGTCAAATGTTTTATAGTGTTTCAATCACATAGTCAGGAAAAATATATATATATTCTTTGTTGATTTGACCTGAAATCATATCATAGCAATGGTTGTAACATTTGCACAATGCTGTTATCTTTCTTGATGATTTACATTTGTCTCGGGTCATTTTTAAGTTAATTGCAATAAGATTGTACAATTTGGTTTATTTGCAGGTTGTGTCGAAGGCAATGAGGCCGGGTTAGTATATTCTATTTTTAATATCCGTCATCTTAAAATGTAGATAAAGCGTTTCATTTCATAATAATTTGGATGACTCATAAATATAATGAATATACGAATAAAATCAACATAGTGTGAACGGCGTAATATTGAGAGAAGCTATGGCAATACCATTTTTTCAATAATAGTCAATAATTAGTATGTACAATATATGGTGTAATGAGTGTTAACGTGAAAATAAAATATGTTTAAACTAATCAGCATAACAGCAAATTCAGTACAGATAATGGCATTTATTCTTTGATAACCCCACAGGGGCTATTTGTTAGCCTTTGTTTACTGCTTAGTGTTTGCTCTACTCAGGAAGATATCGATCAATTTTTTGCATACTTTTAATATTACAATCAATATTAAATAATAAAAAAACTTAGTTTACCTTTCGAAATTAAAAATATAACACCCTATTGTACTTTTATCTCTTTTGTTTGTGACTGGATTTTCTTCCACGTGGTTAAATATTTTGTTGGTGATTTTATTCTAAATTTTGATATATAAAATTATTGTATAAGAATGTTGTATATTTTGATAGCATTGCTTTGTGTGATATTGACTTTCGAAAGACATTTTACATATATACATGAGTTGTGTACATGTATGACCGTATGTTTAATGGTGTTATATGGTCACTGTTGTGTCTGTATGTTTTTATTTCAGAAAATAAATTGCATAACTGCAAGAATCCGGGTGAAAAACGATTACCAATGATCAAGGTAGTAGGACCCCAGAACGTACCACCAGGTATCTCGTATAGTTATATGTGAATACTATTCTATCATTTATTGGAACTACTTCATAAGCAATTGAATATATTCACTTGAATTTCTATTCTTGATTAAAAATGTATGAGTTCAAATCATGTACGTGCATACGCGCATGTGTGTGTCCCGACATATTAATACAAAGTTAGATTTGTTTGTACAACCAATTAACTCAATAGAAAAGCATTTGCACCACGCTCCAATATAATTATATCATAAACAAATATTATGATGAAACAGTAGCCTTTCATTAACAGTGGGATATGAGTTTTATTTAGTAATATTGCTTATTTATAATTTTATAAAAAAAAATACAAAACAATTACATTTGCGGAAAAAATAAAAGAAGTAAGACACGTGCGGCTAATAGACAATGGATTTCTTGTCATTCGCAGGAATAGAGGAAAATGTTGTGGGATGGGATCTTACCGATAACATGACAATCCAGCACGACATTGCATACGCAAAAGGAAGAATTCGCGTTCCTACCTCAGGGATTTACACGATATACAGCTCTCTAACATTTCGTGACATAAACAATGCCGACAAAGAAACATCAACCACGTCAAAGTTTTACCATGAGATTGTTCAACAAAAGAGTATAGGGGAACAAGAAACTATACTTGTTGCAAGGATTATTCCAGACTGCCAAACCAGTGCTAGTAAATCTTACATTACTAGTCGTCTCGAGGCAATCATTGAACTTAATGCAGATGACTACGTATATGTTAAAGTTCATGACCTAGCTGATATATTGCCTGTCGGTCCTGCTGTTAACTATTTTGGAGTCCATATGATAGCTTAGTTGAGTCATTTATTGATATGGATATAACATTCTACCTTATGCAATTACAGAGTGCAATTTCAATTTATAGTATAATGTTGTTTTGGATTTTGAAAAGAAAACGTCATGCTTTATATAAATATAATAGACAGATATTTTGGGTGTAAAAACATGCCATTAGCTTTTGAAATTAACAGCATTACATTCAAAACAATAATAGGGCTCTACCCTTAGACCACCGCTGCGGTTTTAATGAACAGTAAGATGATATCTATTTATGTTACATAATATTCGTATAGAAAATGTAAAATATACTATAAAAATTAATAGATTAAATTTGACCCGAGAAGCTTTATGCGTAAGGAGCCTTGATTTTATATCATGAAGCTGATTCAGTTATTGTATAACGATTGGCGTCGTTTTTTATCCCGTTTTCAGTAAAACAACGACTGTTTAGTTGACAAACTGGAATATCATGCCGCATATGCAGTGTACGGTACCCCACCCAGTCAAATTATACTGACACAGGGCAGACCAGCTTGGGTGGTATTCACCATCCATTCTTTATAATATTCTTAGACCTGAACTCATGAATAACACACTTAGAGTCCATTTTTATGCCAAAATGAGTAAGCATCCAGGGACACCTAATATATAGTCATGTAACCGATCATTTGTCTAGATATATAAGGTTAAAATTTGGATTTTCAAGCTCAAGTCTAAGAATATTCTCAAGAAAAGTTGGTTAATACGACCTCGAACTAAATTCTTTAATTGCTGGGCACCAAGCAATGAAGACACTCTATCGCTACGGCAAATTACTTGGTTTGTCTCTTAAACAGGACACCACTTAAATTGGAAAGTGTTGGATCTAACAGATTCATTAAACCGGACTATTTTCTTCTTTTGGTTGGGTTCTGGATCCTTTGATCAAATATTACCATTATTGGCTGAATGGGCATTCATAACGTTTATTTAATTTATTAAAGAAATATTTATCATTTGCACGCGAAGAAATTAATTTTCAGCATTTCTTTACTGTTTTTTTTACAGATTATTTTTTTAAAACGTCGGAAGCATTAAATATATTATCTAAGCTCTTAAATCTGTCTCGCTTGTTTTGTTGTGTTTTTTTAAATGGTTTTGTTTTTTGTTTTGATGTTGTGGTTTTGCTTTTTTGTTTTAGAGTTTTCATTGAAGACAGATCATATGCTCATTTTGAAATATGTATATATATATATATATATATATTGACAGTGCATGGAAGCATGAATGGTTTGAACTTTTTAACAATAAATAAATCACATATTTCTGTCAAAGAATCTGAAACCCATGTTGTGTTCTGTTATCTTCCTTTTTGAAGATCATTATTTTGATTTCCATGTATGTAATTTACATAACGTTCTTAACTGGTACTTACTCATATGAGCGGTCTGTACATGTATGTCAATTGTCCCTATAGTCCGGACGTGCTGTCCGTTATATTATGGTAAATAAGTAATGGTTGAAACCATTTCAACTTAGGTATCTGATAATAAAGTCTTGGTATTTAACGCTTATTGGGCTTCTTTAAAACAAAGAACGAATACAATACAATCAAACATTTTTGCTAACTCATAACAGTAACAATAGTAAAGCATATGTTAAAAATATCTAAGTGAAATTTATAAAACAAAGTATTCTTTTTACGTAAATACAATTTATATCGTCTCACATATTAGAAGAGAATGTGTATATCCTATGCATGATATTATATGGTGTGGCAATATGTCCTTAATGTTGTATTAAATTGTGCATTTATTGTAAACTATCATAATGTCCCCATATTGACCGGGACCTTTAGCACACGCAACGGAAGTAGGGACTTTTTTCGACATTTTTTTTAATGGGGTTTAACGCCATTTTCAACACATTTCATGTTATATATTTGTGGAGGAAGACCTCAGAATGAGTCAGACTGAGTAGAATCACCATCTTTCCGCCAGTCACTGGAAACTTCCTCTAATAAAGATTTTGGAGCGCGTGGGACTCGAACCTTAGCGGTGAGAGGTAAGTGATCTTGAGAAGGCGTCTAAGACTTCTCTGCCATGGAGGACCCTTATTTTCGACATATTATCAATGAATGCAACGTCCGTAAATGTTGAGATGGCTTCGGAAATACCTGAATTAGACGTCAATTTTACATATTTACCAGCCAGAGAAATTTAAAATCTTCTAGTCCATTCGACGTGCGTTCTATTGAAATTCGAGATCCAGCTAATGTGTCTTGTAGAGACGATACAGAATTAAATATGGATGAACTGGTTTCCGACTAGAAAAAAGAAAATAATATTAAAACAGTAGAATACAAATATCTTATTTCAATCGGAATATTACAAAAATATCATCCAAATACACCCATAAAGGTTCTAGTATCGCTAAAAGTATTTTATAAAAGTTGACAGAAGCCATTAAACAAACAAAAACGATAGTACCGTTAACTAACGGCGACATAAATACTTATTAAAAACAAACTTTATACGAATAATTTATAAAAAAAAAATAGCATTTAATGATACATATACTTAAACAATATAAAGTATACAATAAAAAAAGATTACTAAACACATGTGGAGAAATATTATTTGGGATTCGTTATTTTTGCAGATGAATACTCGCAAGCCACAACAATTCGTCTCAACTATTATGTCTCCATACATGTTAAGTAATGGTAACCTAATTATACCATTGTTTGTGGCAGAGTTTCTTATATGCGACATAACATTTTAATGATATGTCACAGTTAAAATTATATGTATCATAATGAAACTTTGTGTGACATCGTCAATTGGAGAGCTACAATATCACGAATACTATTAGACTGTATCGAGTTTGTATTTAAACACCGTACACGTAAATTGATACATTTAATACGAAGTATAAGCAACCCGAAACAAAATGAGTAAACACCGAAACAAAGTGAATACAACAGCACAAATGTAAAAACACCATAACAAAGTAAAAAAAATAGCACTTGTGTAGAGTAACATAATAAACAATACTTTAGCATGCATGTTTAAATAACGTAACGAAGTAAAACTACTTTACGCGTACAAACGTAGTAAAGAAATACATGTAGAAACAGAGTATCGAAATAAACAACTAGTAAACATGTTCAAACAACGTAACGAAGTTAAATGATAGTATATACGTAGAGAAACAGTGTAACGAAATAAAACAACTAGCATACACGTTTAAACGATGTAAAGAAACAAATAACTACCACAGATGAACAAACAATGTAACAAAATAAACAACTAGCATATATGTAACAAATATCAAAGTAAATACAAATATCGAAGTAAATAACTAGTATGCATGTAACGAATCTCGCTATTTTGCACATAACAATATGCGTGTTATCATATTATTGGAAAACCAAATCGTAAAACCAATTCTATTTATAGTTATAGTTTCAAAACCTGACGGGGAATTTTGTGGTTTTACAAGGAAAATATCAGTTGGTTTGTTTTCTGTTTAACAAGTTTAAAGTTCAATAAAACCGCACAGCTTATCTGTATGTGTGACTTTCCGCGTCGTCCTTATTCGAACTGACAAGGACATTTTTCAGATAGATGTGTTAAGTTATTTTTTGCTTTTATAATCATATTACATTGAAACATCAAAAGAAAATGGTTTTCATTGACTGTCGGTACAACAACCAAATTGTAAAACATCAATATTGCGGATGTGGATATTTGTCAATCTTTTTATCCTTAAATTAAAACTTTGAAAACAAGTTAATATGGATTCGGTATTTCTGGGTATATCAGTCCTTCTAGCTGCGTCCTTGGTAGCAACATTGGGAACGGTGTTTGGGCTTCTTTATACAATGCCCGATGTTCCTAACCCTACAAATACGAGAACAATTTGCTTACCAAACAATTCAAGTGGAAATGATAAACTTCAATTTAAATGTGGGGAATCTTCTGAATTACTCCATCAATATATTCAAGACGTAAGTATTTGAATTTTCAAATTAAATTTTAAATATGTGTAGCAAAATATGATTACATGATCGTTTTCTATTTTTATATTTACATTATATATGTATGTGTGTATATCCTTTTTATACTTAATCTTACATATCTACACTATACTAGTTATCTTTATATTATTTTTTTAAATTAACATATCTATAAAATATTTATTTTTATATTACATTTTCATATATATTCTATGTTTATATAACATTTAATATCAATTGAACATTATAATATAATATGTATATAATCTATATTTATGTTACAACTTTTATATCTTTTTTTACATTTACATTTAACTTACATATCATTATGGCCTTTTTGTATTTAATTATCAACATGACATATTAATATTATATTTTACCTATTCATATTATTTTTTATTATTGTTTTGTTTTGTAGTGGTAATAGTAGCAGTGGCAGTAGTAGTAGTAGTAGTAGTAGTAGTAGTAGTAGTAGTAGTAGTAGACGCAGTAGTAGAAATAGTAATAATAGTAGTTGTAGTAGTATTTTACAGTAATAATTATTATAATTAACGTAGTTATAAATAGTAGTAGTAGTAGTAGTAATAATAATAGTAGTAGTAGTAGTAGTAGTAGTAGTAGTATTAGTAGTAGAAGTAGTAGTAGTAGTAGCAGCAATAGTAGAAATAGTAATAATAGTAGTTGTAGTAGTAGTTATAGTAATAATTATTATAAATAACGTAGTTGTAAATAGTAGTAGAAGTAGTAGTAGTAGTAGTAGTAGTAGTAGTAGTAGTAGTAGTAGTAGTAAAAGCAACAGCAGTAGTAGAAATAGTAATAATAGTAGTTGTAGTAGTATTTTATAGTAATAATTATTATAATTAACGTAGCTGAAATAGTAGTAGCAGTAGTAGTAGTAGTAGTAGTAGTAGTAGTAGTAGTAGTAGTGGTGATGGTAGTACTAATAATAGTAGTAGTAGAAGTAGTAGCAGTCATAATAATAATGGTAGTACTTATGATAATAATAATAGTAGTAGGAGTAGTAGTAGTAGTAGTAATAGTAGTAGCAGTAGTAGTAGTAGTAGTAGTAGTAGTAGTAGTAGTAGAAGTAACAATAATGGTAGTAGTAATAATAATAGTAGTAGTAGAAGTAGAGATTATGGAAGTAGTAATAATAGTAGTTGTAGTAGTAGAAGTAGTAGTAGTAGTAGTACTAGTAGTAGTAATAATGATAATAGTAGTAGTAGTAGTAGTGATAATGGTAGAAGTAATAATGATAGTAATAGTAGTAGTTGTAGTTGTAGTAGTAGTAGTAGTAGTAGTAGTAGTAGTAGTAATGGTAGTAGTAGTAGTAGAAGTAGTAATAATAATGGTAGTAGTAGCAGTTGTATTAGCAGTAGTAGTAGTAGTAGTAGTAGAAGTAGTAATAATATTAATGGTAGTAGTAGTAGTAGTAATAGTATTCAAACCAGAATTGGCTGTAGTGAAATATGTTATTTTTACACCGGAATTGGCTCGTCTTTCGTATCTTAAGTTCTCGTTATATATTCTGCTGTTGACCTTCAATGCTGTTTAGATATCCGCTTTTCTCAAAATCTACTGCTAGTATTGATAACAATAATTTCCAAGAAGTCATTTGTAAAATGGTAGCGTATTTTCGTACTGTACTTTCGTTTAGATAACTACCTCACAACTGATATCTAAAGGACATTTAAGATTATATAGATCACAGGTAACATTGCCGTTTTACTACGTAACATTAAGCCCAATAATTTTTTTTCATAAGCAAGATATCTGTACACATTTGTAAACATGTTAACCTATTTTAGCAAAAATGACCTTGTAGTCAGATAAAAGCTTTTTCGGTACCCAGATAACGAAACACGGTTTATTTATTATCGCGTGACATTTATTGTTACCAAAATAGAACAGAATAAAACAAAGTAAACAGATAATTGCTTGTTAGGTTATGCGAGATTGTTAGTCTTCTCTTAACAGTATTTTATTAACATGAAGGCGGCAAGCACACATAATTATCGTCCCTGGGATACACCAGGTGGTTAGCCAATATCACACACACGTTATATCTGCAAGTCACTGACTACTTCCCAACATAATAAGAGATGGGTGACTCGTAGTCGTACAGTAGACCAAAGTTCATGGACAATCATCACAGAGACTGTGGCCAGGCGGGGATTCGAACTCAGAACCCCTGGTTGAATGTCAGACGCGCTACTTACTGAGATACCCGTACATTGCGAAAAAAAGAACAGAATAGAATAAAATAGAAATAATAGAAAATAAAATAGAGTAGAGTAGAATAGAAAATAGAATATAATTGAAAATAGATTGAGTGACTTAATGAATAATGAGTGTCATTTTTAAGCCATCGAGGATAAACGGGCGATCACTGTTTCCTTGGATCATGAAATGTTAACCAGTACTCGAGTGCAAGTAACTGATAACTTTCCCTCTTGAATCAGCGGTGAGAGACGAATGATAAGGCAATGCCTTATATAGATCATCATTGATACAGTGGCCGGGAGGGAATTGTAACTTACGATCGCTGGATTGATAGTCAGGCGCGCTACTGACTTGGCTAATTTTGCCCGGCATAGAAAACAGAATAGAATAAAGCCTTAAACTAAATGTGTCATTTCTAAAAACCGACACATATAAACATGTGTTCCGAAAACATAAACCAGATGCGTATAAATACATACTAATAAATATCATAACCATGATAATATTATCCAATAGAAAAAGCTAAAGATATAATATTTAAAATAAATTGAGTTTGATTAAATAGCGAATATCTAGAATATATATACAGATCTGTTTGATTAATACGCAATAATAACAAAAATTTAACCTCAAATATATAATTTGTGTATATTGAAAAAAGATGGTGTTTTATTTTATTTTTAATTATTAATGCATAGATATTATGCTTTTGAGAGTTCTCATCTATACTAGTAAATTTCGAGCCCGTATGTGTTCGTTTGTTGATTATTTCATAGCGTATTTTGGGAGATACACATTTATAATGTATGTTTATTTTACATTTACAAATATTTAGGGTATAGATGAAAACTACAAGAAGCTGGAAGAAGAGGAATCGGAAAAGAAAGCTATGGTTGCCACAGCAGGTATATCAGCATTCAAATTTATATAAATGATTAAAAAAAAAATAATTACATATGTATAAAATTAACTCGAATTTAACATAATCGTTATATATTATCAACATATGTTTGTGAAACATTTAAACCATTTTGTTCAAATTCTTTATTTCCATTGGAAACACGAAATCGCAAAATGGCGGATATAAATATTTCTTTTTCTTCTTTAAAAATGCATTTACCTCATTTTGATGCTCATTTTTTTATGTGAATGGCATTATTGATGTATTTTAAACGTTTTGATAGCAATGTCGTGTTTGAATTGTGAATTTAGAAATAGAAAATTGATACTTTGAAATTGGGATATGAATACACGATTTCTGACCACTGCTTTCACTTTGTCTACAGTGTACACACTGGACAGAACAAAAGTATCTTGGATGATACATGACTCACTGACATATTTTTCTCATCATATGTTGGTAGTGCAGAGGTTAAAAAAACAATAGACTGTAAGTTTCACTTCTATCTTTAGGTCCTTGAATAAATGTCAAGCATGCAAGCATTTTTATATGTCTAAGAGAATAAAAAAGAAACACAAGATGTAGGTTTACACCTATAGGAACGTTTTACCTCAAATCTGCATTAATAATTTTAAATTTGAAGCAGAGTCGATGCTTTAATCTGTGCTTTGATATCTATCCTTGCAAATTGAGTGTTAGTGGTGATTTTTTTAGTTGAGCGTGAAAACATTGTGTAACCTTGGAGCCCGGTTCTTAGATTGAGATTATGCATTGATACATTCAGCCTGCGTCCGATATCTCGCTGGTTCATGAACGACATTATGGTTGTATTGTAAGCAAATATTATGTCTTTTATGTGTTCTTATTTATCTAATTGTTTTTTTGTTCCCATACTATTCAGAAAATGTAATAGGTCTGAAACAGTTCCTAGATAAAAATTACTGGGAAATGAAACCTGCTGCACGTTTAACTGGGACACGGCAACAAGGTCAAGAATCAGGTATGTAAAATATCTCCTTGAAAAACAAGAACAGTCAATCGATCAACATTGTGTTCCTAGTATTATACTGGGGTTTGATAGTCACTACATAATAAAGTCTTCCTCATACTATCAACTGTTTAGAGCGTAGAGTAACTGCTGCCACCCGGATCAATTGACCTGACGCGAGAGCTTCTATCGCGTGGCGTTGTTTGTCCAAGTAAATACAATAAAATAAAATGAAGTGTTTACTTAGAGACCGTTCGCTTGTCTAAGGATAATGGTATACTTGGAAACAATATTGGTCGTTTATTGGGATATCGACAATTTGACAGCCCGGGTCAGGTCAATTAAACTGCCGTTCATGAGACACCAAGTTGGTAAAAGTTTTCAATTAACTAATCATTACGTCAAATTTCTGTACGCTATTGACATATTCAAGCCAAAGGTTATTTAGGAAATCCACTTGCACTGTTCACGTTTGCAACTAGATCTATTTCATTATCATCTTGTTTCATTAATCCGTATTTCAGTATTTTAATACTTTGAATTTGATACATTGATGTTAATACATACTATGTTTAGGAGTTTGTGAATGAAATCAATCTGTCATTTCATAATTAAAAGAATTTGACGTATTTTTATATCAGCTTTAATATGTTTTAATAGTTAAAAGATTATAGCATATATCGTATTCAAACAACTGGACCCGAATAGCTCAGTCGGTAACGTGTCTGACTATCAATCCAGGGGTCGTGAGTTCGAATCCCCGCCCTGCTACAGTCTCCGTGATGATTGCGTATCATTATCATTCGTCTCTCACCGCTGATTCAAGTGGAAAAGTCACAGTTACTTGCGGGGATTGTGTGTGTTCGAATATTGGTTAATCTTCTAGAATCCCAGGAAACAGTTATTAGGTTAATTGAGAGTCTGTTTAACCTCGATGTATTCATTCAAACATCTGAATTCTTTTTCAACTCATTTTAATTGAATTGATAAACAAAATATTTAATTTGTTTTAAACATTGTAACAATTATTATACATACTTACAAAAATACGTTTTTTACAAATAGTTTTTATCACATGTGCAATTAATAAGATTCTAGACCAAAGAACCTTTATATATTTTATATGTTAACTTCGTTTTTTAATGCGTTGTAGATAATACGCATGTTTAAGAGGACTATATGTCAGACTGGTTATATAGCCAAATACGGTATACTCAGAAAATAAATAAATAAATAAATAAATAAATAAATAAATAAATAAATAAATAAATAAATAAATAAATATTATTATTAGTGTTGTTGTTATTATTATTATTATAATTATTATTACTATTATTATTATTATTATTATTATTATTATTATTATTATTATTATTATTACCATATTCATTATAATGGAAATATAATTGCAGATGAAGAGTTTTCCATTTTGGTTCCAATCCGAGAATGGAATAACAACGGACGCCAGCTTCGAGACACTGGTGGGTTTAGAAGGTACGGTATGAGATATCGCAATGGCCGCGTCGTGGTTCCAGTCTCTGGTACCTATAACATATATTCTTTCGTTGACATGCACGAACCATGTATTCCTCCAAAAGGAATACCAGATATTGAAAACAAGAACACATCCATCAAACATGCAATATTCAAGTTTAACATACTGGAAGGCGCCGAAACAGAACTGGTTTGTAACGTGCAGTCCCACCAAGTTTCAGCCAATGGATACTTCAACATATACAGTAGTTATGTTTCATCTATTGTACAATTAAATGCAGGTGATGAATTGATGGTGAAAGTCAGCAACATAACCTATCTAAAATACCCGGATGATAATTACTTTGGTGTCAATCTAATATAATTGAAAGACTTTTTCACGTTTGAAATTTAAACAAAAATATGTAGAGCTATGTTGGAATATTGTAACTACTCTAACGCGGCGGTAGTGTAGTGGGTAGTGTGAATGCCGCTGACACTAGAAAATGTTGTTTTGATTCCAAATTCGACCCGATGTAACACTCAGTACTAGTTCAGTCAAGAAAGAGGAGTCGAGCTGAAGTGAATATAAGCTTTATATCAGCTACTGATTTCAATATAAACAATGCCATTAGTTCGTTGTTGTTTTTTTCACTTATATTGTGTTCACCCTTTGGAGAAACGGCACTTATTTACTGATATTTTTCTCTGCATTTCATTTGTTTATTTATTAAGTATAGTTTCCTCTTTTTTATACAACATTTCATCTAATATGTCTGCCAAGTATGTGTCTGATAAATACCCCCATTGAAAACCCCTCCCCAAAAAGGAAACCTCTGTTTTACTTAGTTAGTTTTAAACATCATATGGCATATGTGATCATGTTTACTACTCTAGATTTAATTATTTTTTTTAATTTCAATGACTAGAAAGTGATCCAATAAATCACCCCGTAATAGGACTGTGTGGGTCGGGGTGGGTCATCCCGTAACAAACCGTACAAATATATGTATTAGTCAAGTTATGATATATACATGTATCTTAAAGGGACACAACAGAATCTCAACAAATTATAAACTTAAGCTTGAGCTTAATTTTGTTATGAAATTTGTTAATAAACCAAAGCAAAAATCGAACAGAAATAAAATAGAATTTGACAAAGCAGATGATAGTATAAGAAAATTGTGTTGTCTAATAACTTCAAGAGATTTTTCTCTCATGAATCTATAGTTGTTGGTTTGGTATAGAACCTTACTAAATATTAAATTTGTATTTTTTACAGAAAAGATATAGTGACAATAGTAACATGAATTACTATATTGGGATTGTTTTGTGTGTTTATATTTATTAGAAGTATATAAAATTGGAATGGTTTTTAAACACAATTTTTCTGTGTAATAATTTATGGTGTTTATCGAAAGTCAGGAAAAAAGACATTAAAAGAATATCAAAGATGCATTGGTTCTTTTTATAATTTTTAGTAAAATTTAACTATATTTGAGAATCAGAAAAACACAAAAGAATAACATACTTCTTAAGTTTTATAAAACATGTGTTTTCATTTTTTTTATTTTTTGAATATTACTGTAATATATTTCTCATTTGCATATATTTCATAAAAAAAATAAGCACTTCACATAGTACAAACTAACAAAATGATGTCAAAGATATATATAGATATACAGAAAGAATAAGTAACAAACTAATATGTGAATTCAAGAGAAACAGATGCGTAGTGCAAGGATTGTTTTGTTATTGATTTTTTAATTCAAATATTAAAAAATGATAAAATGAAACAACAACTGTTTTGAGAGAAACATGATTAAGAGTGTGCATGTGTAAACACTATTTCTAAGCAGATAGTAATAGTTTAATAGAGTCGCTTATGATTATAATGATTCCATTCGTGACACAAAAAATATAGGCTATACTATTCATGTAAGCAGTAGTTCAGATCTCATATTATTGCAAAATCTGGTTTCACAAATAAGATAAACTCTTATTAGGATACACACGTGTTCTATGATAAGATGTGAAAGTTGTACAATTGTTATATAAACATTTTCCTTTTCTTTTAATAAGAACTAAAACAGATGTTGGATGATTATAAAAAAATATATACATAGGTAGAAAAAGAAAAAAAATAACAAAAAAACGAAGCAGCATGAGATTTCCACTCAAGTACTGTCTCCAGTCTGTATTTATTGTATTGCACTTTTCATTCAGATAATTTTTAAAATTTTGCGTTACTATGCAATCAATAAATATATGTTTAATAGTTTCGGTTTCTCTTTGACAAAAGGAGCATGCAACTGATTCTTTAATCTTCATTTTTTAAGCAATGAGTTTGTTCCAAGAATTCTGTGATTTATTCTAAATTGGAACCATTGTAAACTTGTGTCTTTAGTGACATTGAATGGGAGAGTGTAATATTTACTATCTCTCAGATTAATTTGAATTTAAATCGTTCACTCATTAAGTGTTGGAATATAATCTTTATTCATGAAATGTTGATAAATAGTTCTACAGTCCTTTTTATCTTTCAGGATTGTTGATATTGTATAGTGTATTAAAGGGTTAGAGCATATGCATCCTAAATGTTGAAAAGATAACTTATCTAAGTAGTGTATGACTGATGCTATGAGTCCTTCAAATTCGATAAGTTAGTGTTAACACTATATTTTTCAATGAATTCTCTGTAGGTGAAAAAATTGCCATTAAGTAGATTAGATTTAATTTTGATACATCGTTTTATGTTCTATTGATACGACACGCGGAGTTTTCTTTTTGTTTGAAAAATTAAAACAAAAATCCACACATTTTTGTTGATATATTTTGCTACCTTACCATGGAAAATGGAAGAAACTTGTAATATTTTACACGAATTATTTTTTCCTAAAAGTTTCTTTTTACATATCTTACTATTCTACCGTGGTCCCCTGAAAATCTTTATTTAACTATAACATCATCGTGACACATATACTGTCAAGCTATTTACAACGATTGACAGGTATAAAGTTGATTTACACAGTTTCAGTTTCACTTTTAGTACTTTTAGTTTCAATGTTAACTTCTAACAAGAGCGGCGTTCAGCACTGTTAAACAGTAAACACGTTTTAATGCATGGTACCCTAAATTTATCGCGTACTGTGTGCTTATATGAGGTTGAGCCAGTGTCCAGGAAAATATGTTTGCTATCGTAATCAAAAGTTTAACTGGACTGAATGAAGCCCAGAAAATAAAATAACATGTGAATGATTTATTTTAAGACGTATCGCTAGCGTTACATATTATCGCTAATTAATCCGTAATTACGATTAATCTCATTAAAATGACTATCATAGGCGGTAGTGTAGTGGATTGTGATTTCATATAAGTTCATAAAGGTAATAAAGTTGTTGTTGGTGATTAAGATGATGGCAATACGCCACAGACGACAAGGATACAAAAAAGGAGATAAAGATAAAGCATTAGAATGTTATCATGTTGATACATTTACATGTCACTGTTCCTTAAAATGTGGTATAAGGGAAATAACTCTTTTATAAACTATCCTGTCAAATTATACATTTATTTTATCCGGGTTTTAAATCAATATTAAATAATTATCATATAAAATAATAATTATTATTTGTTTATTATTATAAATATAACTATTACTAGCATGTTTTTTCACCTGTGGTTGGAGAATTTTAGAAACGTCTTGACTAAAACATTTGATATAATAAAATACGAAATTCCTTAAATTATGGTATAAGGGAAACAACTAAACAATATTTTGATACCCTGTATTTGAAAAGTGCATACAGTTTTAAAAAAAAAAGTATGGAATAAATGTTATAATTTGTTTAGCATTATCAATGTAAATAATACATCCAATGATTAAGATGTTTCATATAACCTCTCATAAAACCGAGTCTACTTTTTTATTTTATTTGTAACGTTTTAAACGTTATTGGAATCATTTAATGAGATATTTTTAAAAATGAACCGAAAATTTAAACGCAACGTCAAAGGTAAAGTTAATTTTCGAAATATTTTACCATGAAGCTGTAATAATGTTATGAAAGATTTGTTTTATTAAATAAATATAATGTGTTCGCAGTGTTGATGAGATAGTTTCGAAATAACTTTTTTCCATTTTATGATTTTAATGATAATGCTGTGCTGTTGTTGTTGATGATGACGATGTTGACGATACACTTACTTATTAAAAGATGATTAAAAATGAAATCTTTATTATGATTTACACCATGTTTACATTGGAACTACTAAATAAGACATGTTAAAACAATTAGTTCATTAAGTTACCATCTAACTCTTTATGCAAAAAATGAAATATTTTCATTTGTCATATATTTTATCCAGGTTTTAAAAAATACATGAAGTTTGAATAAAACAAATAATAGTCATAAAATTATACTTTTTATTTGTTCAACATTATAAATATGAGTACAACTGGTATGATTTTCCACATAAAGATGGAGAATAATAGAAACGAATTGATATAATAATATACTAAATTTCTTAACTATGGTATAAGGGAAATAACTCAATAATATATTTGATATCAGACAAATGTTAATATCTTGATATTTTATCCAGGTTTGATAAATTATATACAGTTATACATATATACATATAAAAATGGCATGGACTAATTATTATAATTTGTTCAGCCATATAAATATAGTTACAGATAAATGTTCAAGATGTTTTACATGAGGTTAACGAATGGTATAAACATATATAATATTAGTTTATTAGACATATCAAAATGCTTAAGTGAAATACCCATGGTAAACCAATCATTAACAGCAAAAAAAAGAATATTCCGCAATAAAGTACAATATCTCCATATTGCAAATATGTCACTAGTTTTGCAAAATTACAGAGCAAATTTACAAAATAATAGTCAAAATGACTAAATTAATATGATAAATATTATGTATCAATGTGTAACTGACATATGTTAAAGACTATTTCCAAGTGGAAATTCAAATAACATAACTATTTTTAACATTATACATATAATGCTCAATACGTTAAAATATGGAGTACGAGAAACAACTCAGTCATACGAGGTATATACTTAAACAATAACATCTACATATCTTATTTGTTTCTGTTTAGCTTTAAACCTTTACACTTAACTTAAATAGTTTACATAGTTATAATGATAAGTATAATTATCATACTAATTTGTTTAGCAATAAAATGTCAATATTTCTAGTAAATGTTCAAGGCTGTTTTCAAATGGTGTTTAACATATAGTTTACAATATATTACTTGTTATGTAAAATTGCCAGTATGGTATAAGGGAGACAATCCATAAAAAAGTAGGTATGCAAAAGAAGATTTGTTCATATTTCTAAATATATTTCATTTAATTTTTAAAAACTTCTAAGATTTTAAACAATAATAAACGATATACTATACTAATAATAACATTCTTAATAATAATAAAAAAAATAATAATAATAATTAGTTATTCAGCATTATGTTTTGAATATAACTGAGATATATTTCAAACCTTTTCTCAAATGGTGAGCATATAAACATACATGTTTGTTTTTTGATTATATACATTGAAATGGTAAATTCCTCAATGATGTGGAAGAAGGGAGTTAACCCATCGATAGAAAAATATTATCCTGCACAGATTATTTATATTGCAAAATATATAAGTATTATTCATTCAGCAGTTTTATAGTTTTGTAACAATAAAGTTAAGGATTAAAAAAAGTTTGAAATCTACATAATATTATATGAATAAGATTTGAAAATTGAGATACTTAGATTAATCAGTAACAATAATGGTGTCTGGATTAGAATTTATCAACGCTATACATATTAATAATGTCAGGAATAGATCAATATCAATATCAAAGATAATAATAATTACATTATTAATAATAATTAATAATAATAATAACAATAATAATGATAACAATAACAATAACAATAACAATAACAATGACAATGATAATATTTAATAGTAATAATAACAATAATAATAATAATAATAACAATGACAATGACAGTGACCATGACAATGAAAATGAAAATGACAATAATAATGATAATGATGATAATAATAATGATAATAATAATATCAAAAATAATAACAATAAAGATAATAATAGCATTTCATTAATACACAAATATTTTTAACGAAATAGTGAACTTTGTTTGAAGATTTGTTTACTGTATACAATATATTGAGGTCAAAACGGCAATAAAGATTGCTTACGCTCATGTATATTGAAACAGTATAGTAGGAAGGACATTTTCACAGCTTCAGAGTTATTATACATTTTGAAATCGGAAACATGTACATGTATATATTATTAATACGAAAAAAATAAATGATGACATATTTCTTTCAAATAAAATAGTTCTCCCGACATAGAATCAGATCGGGTCGGTCGGGTTGCATTTAACATAACCCGTCAGGAAAATATAAAGTGGACTCTGATACATTATGATAAATACATAGAAAAGGCGTGAAAAGTACAGCACGTTCAAACATCACAACTGGCCATGTGTCCTTGGTTTGCATTGTGGCTAGGCGAGCAAGCCATAGTCTGAACTCTACATTTATGTTTGGTTGTTCACAAATAATTATCTCCATATATATTATACATTGTGACCTTGCATCTAATAGTGATCTCAGTTGGAAATTCCGTTGTTATTGAAATTAGTATCTCAACAACTTTACTCACCACTTAACGAACAGCATTTTGACAATGAATTCAAGAACACTATATAAAGAGATGTTTTAAAACTTAAATTTACTGTTCCAAATTCAGAAAATGTACCGGAAATACAACTCTTAAAACATTGATATCATTAAATAACGCATACGTTCATTGAAAACAAGAAAGCAGTTTCTTTTGATTTGATATATAATGAATATCTTACGTTTGGCGGCCATGCTTAGTACCGGGCGATAACAGAACTGTTTAATCGTATTATTTTACACGGTTACCTACCGTCCCAGTGTTAAAACGGTATGATCATTCCCATATATAAAGACAATGGTAAAAGCAGGTCTAACCCGAAAAACTATCGACCTATTACAATATTGCCAGCGATCCTCATATTATATGAGAAAGTTTTACACCACAACCTTAGAAAATGAATAGACAATTCTGGTAGACCATTCCCAAATAGTCAACTTAATACGTATCAGTATTACATTGAGGGTAATAATGGCCGCTTTTAACTGCAGAAATCACTCTTCCATAACATAGAGTAACATAGCAATGTCTACGTTATGACACTTGATACCATGCAGATATTCGAAACAGTGTGGTTGCCGGCCGTTTTTTACAAAATGTCAAAACTTTATATAAAGGCAAAAATGTGGTCCTTATTGGTAGATATGTCCAGTTGTATCGTTGCAAATGGTATTGCGTCCAGCTTTTAATATTCGCAAGGAACACGTCAGGGTGGGTTAATCTCGATTGGATTTATAATCTTTTTCTTAATGACCTGCTTAATATTAATAATCTAGTTACGATGATTCTAGGTTAATTTACCGGAAATACGACACTTGCGGACGATATAGCGCTCTTGCGAACCTACTGAAAATGTTGGCGAATGGTCGCAAAAAAATAAACAGAAGTTTCAAATTAGAACGCGCACGGATGCGTGTCTATGTATGCTAGGATGGAAATATATTCATTTTGAAATCAACTGTAAAACACTAATATGCTTTCTAGGTCGAATGTGTAACATACCAAATTACTTATTAACTAAACTTATTTTCGTGCGCGACTATCAGTTTACATCTGTGGCAACGACACCACCAATATTGTCAGTATTCTTGAGAAGTATTCACTATCTAACCATCTCGTTAATGATTTTATCAATGGGACATTCCCAAACAAAGACTCCTGGAAATAATTTTGGCGTGTAGCCATTAGCGCTCGCCGTTGTTTGCTTTTACATGTTACAGTACATGCATGTCTAGTTGTTAAAAAATAATTATCTCATGACATGCGAGTCACACCTGTATCTAGACATTTATGTTAATATTAAAAGCTTCAAACTTTTAAATTTTTATGGACACCTGTGAGTATACTTGTACAGTAATGATCATAAGAGCTATCTTAGTAGGTAGAGCGTCACCTTATCTAAACAATAACACGCATTATACAATGTATAACTGACATCCTCTGAAGCGTAACCAAGTTGGATGCTTATTGTGTTATCTATAAACGGACATTTGGCAAGCGTAAATCATAATAGGTTGAACTGCGTTACAAGAACTGTCGATAAGGAGTGCATTTTGAAACCAATTACTGTTACTAATAATTTCACTTCTCTAACCTGTGCGTTTATTATACGTTTTCATTGGGATACAATCGTCGCCGGTGACACTCACAAGCATGCTAAATTTGAAAAAGACAGCACTTTTATTTTTGCTTTTCGACATACTCTTGATTGTGATAATAGCAGCAATTACATATTGTACGACAAAAGAGGCCGCAGTCTACACAACATCATACCACAATGGTAAACTGTTTCATCCGGACGGTGCTGAAAATGGCGCAGATACTGATTATGAAACATCACATAAGGACTGTGGAGTTAATGAAATGGAATTAGAGGACTTCGTTACGAATGTAAGTTTATTTTTAGATTTTTGGCTTATTTTTTTAAATGAGATTTAACACTATTTTCAACACATTTCAGGTGTATATATCATATCAATTCATATTGACGGAGGAAGACCTCAGAAATAATCTGAGTAAATCAACGTCCGTCCGCGAGTATCTGGAAAACTTTTAACGGAGCGTAACTTAAACTTAAACGACCTCAGCGGTGAGAGGTAAGTGATCGTGACACGACGCCAGTAAAACGTCGGTCACGGAGGACCCTTGATTGATTATTTTATTCTTTTGTATGTAAAAACAACCGTAAATAGTGCAATATGTAAACGTGTATGTCTATGCTTTAATATCCATAAAGGATAAGGAACATAACACATATCACATCATCGTGCTTGAAAGGAGTGTCTAGGTCAAACATGTAAGTTCATTCCGTTTTCTTGAGAACGGTTGTAAACATTTTATCGGCTTCATTTACTTTATATAGGTAACACTGGTCTGTGTATACATGTATGAATTGGTTGCATAAAAACTAACAATTACTTGCTTAACCTGCACCGTGCAATGCAGAACTTGCCTAAATTGACTCGATTATAACAAATACATATGTAAAACATATTTTTTTTGTTTACAGTCGGTCGAATCGTGGTACAAGCAGTATCGGAATAAAGGTAACTGATATTGATCTTATCTGCAGCTGTCTATTGTTAGTGAGCACTGATGCGTTATTAAATAAAATCAAGATGATAATGTTCTTAAAGTTTAAGGAAAACTGCAAAACAATATTGAAACGATCGAAGACTTTAAGGGGGTGAAAGGATGAATATCTGTTCTATATAGGTATACGTTTTACAGATCACAAAACACTATATAGTTTACCAATATTATATGAAATATGTATTACATTTCCTTTATGTAATACATTATATAAAGGTTTATCGTATTTATATTGACGGACTATTGCTTGATAGCACGAAAAAACGTAAAACTTGTGTCTAAGCACATTTTCATTGATTATGAAAATATTTTCTAAAACAATAGTAGATACATTATAAGTTAATCCTTCAAGAAGCCAAGATCATTCATCTATATATTAAACAGTATGCAAGTTTATATATCCAATATTTGTTATAATAATTTAAATTGATAAATACTTCCGAATATTCGGCAGACAGACCATGTACACATCAACCTGATATTAGCGTTACACTGAAGCCAAACATCAAATTAGTGGGATACACCAACTTTGTTCAAGGTAAGTAATTAAAATATTGATTATGATCTTTTCACTTTTCAAAAGTCACGTGTAAACCACTTAAATGTTCAAATGTACTGTTTATAAATGTTTAAATGTAGAACGTTTTCATAGACCAATGTTGCAGTAAATAGTGCATATACACGATGGCTACTGGGCTGAAAGGATTTGTTAGAAATCTTAATAAGACTCGTCTATAAACAGAAACTGATATCTCTAGAATCAGGTCAATTAATCACCAATAAAAAACATTGACAATGACGTCGTTCAAACTTTCCAATACGCAACTGACCAATCAACGTGATTAAACGTGTTGCTATTTAACGTACCCAATCGAGAGAGCGAGGTTCGTTCTGCAAACTATAATAGACGAAACTCTAGAGAACCAACAATGGATAGTTAACACACAATGATTATTGAATCTAAAATTGCAGGTAAAACAGAGAAAGTTGTGAGATGGGATGGTAACTCCGATATGTCATTTAATCACAAACGTCACTATGCTGACGGATACATCACCGTACCGACCACAGGGCTCTATCGTATTTACAGTCATGTGACCTTCAGGATTGATAACAACGGCAAGCTACATACGCTATCACATGCCATCCTGGCACAACGCTCAAATGGTAAAGATGTGCGTCTTGTGAATAATGTAATGCCCTCATGCGGAACGACTGCTGGAGAGATGAAAGTCCCAAGTTTTCTCGAATCAGTAGTTCAGCTCAAACGAGGTGACAGATTATACGTGGAAGTGCATGCCGTTGGAGAAATAATGGCTGGACAAGAGAACAACTTTTTTGGTGCCTTTATGTTATAATTATGAACATATAAAAAAAAAATATTTTAACGTACTGATATTTGGGAGGCCATGGCTGTACGTGTCACGTCGTGACATCACATCCGATGACGTATTTATACCAACTGTCATATGTAAATCTAAAACAGACGTCGTTTTGCAATAGTTGGGTTAAATTTTCATATTGAAGTAGAACAATGTGCATTAGAACATCCTTAAAAAAGTTTGTTTGCTGTGCTGCGACCCAGTATTTGTCATGGGGGTAGGTAGGCAGCTGTTTTTTTCTTTACATATTTAAATTTCAGTCATTTTAAAGAAATTTGGACAGAAATGAAAAAAAAAGTTAAATGCTCTGAAAGTCAATAAAAGGTGTGTGTAGCTTCAATTTTGAGTGAGTAGGTAGGAGCATAGCAAACAGTTTTTTAAGAACGGCCTAAATATAATTTGTAATTGAATAAAGAATACGATATGTTTACATGATTTATTGAGTAGTTGCGGTATAAGTGTCTACCACGCGATGACGAACTGCCTTTGACACATTTGCACGCAGACATTTTATACGAACTTTCCACTCAAGCAACACTTTTCTTTGCGTTTAACATATACACTGGTAACGGCTACATTTTGTATATAATGGCAGTAACTTCCTCAAAGTCGGTTGTATCATGTTCGGGATATGCTCTAGCCCTAAAAATGACATCGTCATGGTCGATACCATGCAACATCTTATCGCCGTGTTTTTGTTCCGATTTAGAGATAAAGTTTTCATTCATTGTTTTCGATCGAAACAGATACTTATTCTTTTGCATAATTATCTCTCGAAATCTGCTCTAGCGTTAGAAAGCCCACAATCAGAATATAAACACTATAAAAACATAAAAAGCTCTTCACGCTAGATAAAACTGTAACTACAGTAGTCACATCTATATTAACCTATGTTATATGATCAATTGATTACAAAACTCGGGGACATAATCCTTTCCATGAGGCTAAGGTTTATCAGTGGAAACTACCCATGATTGCTGATAGCAATCAATTTAAAATCATGATCTGTGCTAATATGTCTAGAAATTTGTTATCAAATATGAATTTTAGTTTCATTATTAAAGGGGCATTTCAATAACTTAAGAAAGAAAACAAAAGAAAAAAATAACTATGACATATACATACGGAACTGTGTATACATATACGCATACAGAACATACACACCATATACATGTTGATGAATTGGTTTTATTTGTGAGGTTACAGTTAAATATAAAGTTCAATATTTGTATTTTGTATGCTGTGTTGTGTGTTATGAATTATAATTGCTGATTATGATATTAATGCTGCTGCTGATTAGAATGGTGATGATTATGATGATGATGATGTTGAATGTTGTTGACTATACAACCTTAGTTGTTGGGATGATCGTAATGTCATGCGTGATATTAGTCATTTATCTTCATGTGGTATAAGGGAGATAACTCATCCAAGCATATTGGTGGAACTGTTTTCAAAACAAACAAATCAGCGCAAATCCAAGAAATAAGGTTTGTTGTTAAATAAGAAATCACTTTACAGATGCGCAATTGCTTGTAAAAGCATAAACACATATAGCTATTTGTTTGTAAAGCATATACACATATAGCTATTTGTTTGTAAGGCATATACATATATAGCTATTTGTTTGTAAAGCATATACATATATAGCTAATTGTTTGTAAAGCATATACACATGTAACTCTTTGAGGAGTTAAACGCATCGTATCTTGATTAACAGTTAATATTGATGGATAACGGCAAGGTAGTCAATCGCTGACAATACTTTACGCCATTAAAACGAGTCCATTAAGGTTTATCGCTTTCACTGTATATATCATAAACAAGAAAGTGTGCTATCAATACCATTATAGTCTCTTGTAACTCATTTATTTGAATCAGTATTTAAATATGCTTTATATTAAATCTGATGTTCCGTAAGTAAGTTGTATAGACATAAAAGCAAAATGAAAACTTCTATTTCCGACGACCATGTCTTATATATTGTATCAAATTACAATGGAATTTTTATGACTTGCTTCAAGCATATCCCAAATGTTACAAAACGTATTAAAGTCATGTTATATTCCTGCGTCAAGTAATTTGGTTTCTTCTACTGAATACATATGATAAACGTTGTTTAAATAGAAACAGATATTGTTTACTTAATTGATTACTTATCAAACTTGAGTACTCAATCAAAGACAGATTTTTGAAGAGTGTTATTTGCTTTCTTTTGACCGTCAACATGAGAAAACCCCCATAAATTGGGAATTGGATCATTATTAAATTTGCTTCCAAACACGCTAATGAATTAACAAGTAACAAACAGTTGACAACCTTTTTTTACATGTTAATTTCCTCTCAAAATTTAAATATATGAATATAGTTCAATAAATGAAATCCGAACATGTTTTCTATATACACATATATAATGTTGACCAAGACAGCGTTGGAAATACTGCACAGCTCTGTTTGAATATCGTGAATTATTTCTCCTACCCAATAATATCATTTGACTCAAATACTCCCAAATTACAATTTCCTACTTGACCGTAAATCAATGAAATTCAATAGGGTCATACAGTGTCGCCGGTGTTAAAGAATCACTTTTTATTTAATACTCAAAAAACTAATGTTCAAATTGAAAATTACGGTTGTTTCACAGTCAAATTATAGAGAAATTATCTATCCCACATTCTGTGAAGTTGCATATTGATTTTACAATCTTACAATGCCTACATCGTTTGTTTATCGACTCCACCGTTTCGGGTGATAGAGGATCACATCCGGTAGTAACGAATCGCTCATACTCTAAGAAGAGATAATGTCTGAATGTTGTTTAAAAAAGTACTGCGCAGTATCAAACTACCAGTTTTACAGAAACTATCACCTAAAAGTTGCAGAAATTGATTGTTTTTCTTCGGTTTATTCTTTGCTGACCTGTGGGGACTTAACACCAAACAGTTAATTATATTGAAAATTGTCAAAGTATGACATATGAATGAAGCAACAATTTAATACCTTAGTTGTATTAATAAGCCCATACATGGCCATAAATTAATAAATTCACTCCTAAGATCAATTTGAACATTTGGAAAAAATGACCTATAACATTTGGAATACACTTCATCACCTAAGTAGCCCGGTTGCCCAATTCACGTGCCTTACTGATTCGCTACGCCTGAACAGACGGTTAATGCATTACCAGTTTTTTTTTTTAAAGAAATACATATCCGAATGTTTTCTTTTTTTGTAGCGAGGCGCGAGCACCAAAATGACAATACATAAAGATGTTAACTTTGACTTTTTGTTTAGGCATATGTTTACTGCGTGTGTGTTTCTCCGATAGCGGTAATTTGCATTACGTCATTTTCAATACATTCTTTTCGTTGGAGGAATTAAAAATTATATAACTAATTGAAAACATTGACTTCTGTTTTCGCAATTTTTGTCAGTTGTTGTTTAAGGATTCATCTTCAAACGTATGAAAATAAAAATCTGAATAACAAATTAGTTTGTAATGTACAATAGATTAAAATGTGATTCGTTACCACCGATGATTCTTTAACACCGGCAGCACTGTAACACTGAAACAATCCAAGTATTACTAAGATAAAATAACATTTAGGAGTAAATCACTGATTGATCACACTATCATCCCCACTTTGAATGCTTTCAGTTTCAGCCCTAAAAGTTTGTGAGATTGACGGCCTATTGTTCTATAGTATTCATTTCTTTGCAAATATGAATATTAACTTCGACGAAACAATAATTGCGCATCCCTCACAAATGCTCCTATTCCACAAATACAAACAACGAAAGAATATTACCCATTTATATCTTGCAAAACGGAAATCAAACTACTTTAAATTAATTTTAATCGTCCAAATTCTTACTTTGCAATGAATAAAAGTAAACATATACGTCAATTGCTTTAAAAATTATAAATACAATTATTCCAAAATTAATAATCCTCAATGAAGAAATGCCCGAGTAGTATATTGTCAGTACGTAGTAAAACACGAGTCAGTATGGAGTCAGTAAGTAGTCAGTACGTAGTAAAACACGAGTCAGTATGGAGTCAGTAAGTAGTAAGACCGTGTCAGTATGGAGTCAGTACGTAGTAAGACCGTGTCATTATGAAGTCAGTACGTAGTAAGACCGTGTCAGTATGGAGTCAGTACGTAGTAAGACCGTGTCAGTATGGAGTCAGTACGTAGTAAAACCGTGTCAGTATGTAGTCAGTACGTAGTAAGACCGTGTCATTACAAGTCAGTACGTAGTAAGACCGTGTCAGTATGGAGTCAGTGTAGTAAGACCGTGTCAGTATGGAGCCAGTACGTAGTAAGACCGTGTCAGTATGGAGTCAGTACGTAGTAAGACCGTGTCATAATGTAGCCAGTACTTAGTTAGACCGTGTCAGTATGTAGTCAGTACGTAGTAAGACCGTGTCTGTATGGAGTCAGTACGTAGTAAGACAGTGTCAGTATGTAGCCAGTACGTAGTTAGACCGTGTCAGTATGTAGTCAGTACGTAGTAAGACCGTGTCATTACAAGTCAGTACGTAGTAAGACCGTGTCAGTATGGAGTCAGTGTAGTAAGACCGTGTCAGTATGTAGCCAGTACGTAGTTAGACCGTGTCAGTATGTTGTCAGTACGTAGTAAGACAGTGTCAGTATGTAGTCAGTACGTAGTAAGACCGTGTCATTACAAGTCAGTACGTAGTAAGACCGTGTCAGTATAGAGTCAGTGTAGTAAGACCGTGTCAGTATGGAGTCAGTACGTAGTAAGACCGTGTCAGTATGTAGTTAGTACGTAGTAAGACCGTGTCATTATGAAGTCAGTACGTAGTAAGACCGTGTCAGTTTGTAGTCAGTACGTAGTAAGACCGTGTCAGTATGTAGTCAGTACGTAGTAAGACCGTGTCAGTATGTAGTCAGTACGTAGTAAGACCGTGTCATTACAAGTCAGTACGTAGTAAGACCGTGTCAGTATGTAGCCAGTACGTAGTTAGACCGTGTCAGTATGGAATCAGTGCGTAGTAAGACCGTGTCAGTATGTAGTCAGTACGTAGTAAGACCGTGTCATTATGAAGTCAGTACGTAGTAAGACCGTGTCAGTATGTAGCCAGTACGTAGTAAGACCGTGTCAGTATGTAGTCAGTACGTAGTAAGACCGTGTTATTACAAGTCAGTACGTAGTAAGACCGTGTCAGTATGTAGTCAGTTCGTAGTAAGACCGTGTCATTATGAAGTCAGTACGTAGTAAGACCGTGTCAGTATGTAGCCAGTACGTAGTAAGACCGTGTCAGTATGTAGTCAGTACGTAGTAAGACCGTGTTATTACAAGTCAGTACGTAGTAAGACCGTGTCATTATGAAGTCAGTACGTAGTAAGACCGTGTCAGTATGTAGCCAGTACGTAGTTAGACCGTGTCAGTATGTAGTCAGTACGTAGTAAGACCGTGTCAGTATTCAGTCAGTACGTAGTAAGACCGTGTCATTACAAGTCAGTACGTAATAAGACCGTGTCAGTATGGAGTCAGTGTAGTAAGACCGTGTCAGTATGTAGTCAGTACGTAGTTAGAGCGTGTCAGTATGTTGTCAGTACGTAGTAAGACCGTGTCAGTATGTAGTCAGTACGGAGTAAGACCGTGTCATTACAAGTCAGTACGTAGTAAGACCGTGTCATTACAAGTCAGTACGTAGTAAGACCGTGTCAGTATGTAGTCAGTACGTAGTAAGACTGTGTCATTACAAGTCAGTACGTAGTAAGACCGTGTCAGTATGGAGTCAGTGTAGTAAGACCGTGTCAGTATGGAGTCAGTGTAGTAAGACCGTGTCAGTATGTTGCCAGTACGTAGTTAGACCGTGTCATTATGAAGTCAGTACGTAGTAAGACCGTGTCATTATGTAGCCAGTACGTAGTAAGACCGTGTCAGTATGGAGCCAGTACGTAGTAAGACCGTGTCAGTATGGAGCCAGTACGTAGTAAGACCGTGTCAGTATGTAGCCAGTACGTAGTTAGACCGTGTCAGTATGTAGTCAGTACGTAGTAAGACCGTGTCTGTATGGAGTCAGTACGTAGTAAGACCGTGTCAGTATGTAACCAGTACGTAGTTAGACCGTGTCAGTATGTAGTCAGTACGTAGTAAGACCGTGTCAGTATGTAGTCAGTACGTAGTAAGACCGTGTCATCACAAGTCAGTACGTAGTAAGACCGTGTCAGTATGGAGTCAGTGTAGTAAGACCGTGTCAGTATGTTGCCAGTACGTAGTTAGACCGTGTCAGTATGTAGTCAGTACGTAGTAAGACCGTGTCAGTATGTAGTCAGTACGTAGTAAGACCGTGTCATTACAAGTCAGTACGTAGTAAGACCGTGTCAGTATGGAGTCAGTACGTAGTAAGACCGTGTCAGTATGGAGTCAGTACGTAGTAAGACCGTGTCAGTATGTAGTCAGTACGTAGTAAGACCGTGTCATTACAAGTCAGTACGTAGTAAGACCGTGTCAGTATGGAGTCAGTACGTAATAAGACCGGGTCATTATGAAGTCAGTACGTAGTAAGACCGTGTCAGTATGGAGTCAGTACGTAGTAAGACCGTGTCAGTATGTAGTCAGTACGTAGTAAGACCGTGTCAGTATGGAGTCAGTACGTAGTAAGACCGTGTCATTACAAGTCAGTACGTAGTCAGACCGTGTCAGTATGGAGTCAGTACATAGTAAGACCGTGTCAGTATGGAGTCAGTGTAGTAAGACCGTGTCAGTATGTAGCCAGTACGTAGTTAGACCGTGTCAGTATGTAGTCAGTACGTAGTAAGACCGTGTCATTATGAAGTCAGTACGTAGTAAGACCGTGTCAGTATGGAGTCATTACGTAGTAAGACCGTGTCAGTATGGAGCCAGTACGTAGTAAGACCGTGTCAGTATGTAGCCAGTACGTAGTTAGACCGTGTCAGTATGTAGCCAGTACGAAGTAAGACCGTGTCAGTATGTAGCCAGTACGTAGTTAGACCGTGTCAGTATGTAGTCAGTACGTAGTAAGACCGTGTCAGTATGTAGTCAGTACGTAGTAAGACCGTGTCATTACAAGTCAGTACGTAGTAAGACCGTGTCAGTATGGAGTCAGTACATAGTAAGACCGTGTCAGTATGGAGTCAGTGTAGTAAGACCGTGTCAGTATGTAGCCAGTACGTAGTTAGACCGTGTCAGTATGTATTCAGTACGTAATAAGACCGTGTCATTACAAGTCAGTACGTAGTAAGACCGTGTCAGTATGGAGTCAGTGTAGTAAGACCATGTCAGTATGTAGCCAGTACGTAGTTAGACCGTGTCAGTATGTAGTCAGTACGTAGTAAGACAGTGTCAGTATGTAGTCAGTACGTAGTAAGACCGTGTCATTACAAGTCAGTACGTAGTAAGACCGTGTCAGTATAGAGTCAGTGTAGTAAGACCGTGTCAGTATGGAGTCAGTACGTAGTAAGACCGTGTCAGTATGGAGTCAGTACGTAGTAAGACCGTGTCATTATGAAGTCAGTACGTAGTAAGACCGTGTCAGTTTGTAGTCAGTACGTAGTAAGACCGTGTCATTATGTAGTCAGTACGTAGTAAGACCGTGTCAGTATGTAGTCAGTACGTAGTAAGACCGTGTCATTACAAGTCAGTACGTAGTAAGACCGTGTCAGTATGTAGCCAGTACGTAGTTAGACCGTGTCAGTATGGAATCAGTACGTAGTAACACCGTGTCATTATGAAGTCAGTACGTAGTAAGACCGTGTCAGTATGTAGCCAGTACGTAGTTAGACCGTGTCAGTATGTAGTCAGTACGTAGTAAGACCGTGTCATTACAAGTCAGTACGTAATAAGACCGTGTCAGTATGGAGTCAGTGTAGTAAGACCGTGTCAGTATGTAGTCAGTACGTAGTTAGAGCGTGTCAGTATGTTGTCAGTACGTAGTAAGACCGTGTCAGTATGTAGTCAGTACGTAGTAAGATCGTGTCATTACAAGTCAGTACGTAGTAAGACCGTGTCAGTATGTAGTCAGTACGTAGTAAGACCGTGTCATTACAAGTCAGTACGTAGTAAGATCGTGTCAGTATGGAGTCAGTGTAGTAAGACCGTGTCAGTATGGAGTCAGTACGTAGTAAGACCGTGTCAGTATGGAGTCAGTACGTATTAAGACCGTGTCATTATGAAGTCAGTACGTAGTAAGACCGTGTCAGTATGGAGTCAGTACGTAGTAAGACCGTGTCAGTATGGAGCCAGTACGTAGTAAGACCGTGTCAGTATGTAGCCAGTACGTAGTTAGACCGTGTCAGTATGTAGTCAGTACGTAGTAAGACCTTGTCTGTATGGAGTCAGTACGTAGTAAGACCGTGTCAGTATGTAACCAGTACGTAGTTAGACCGTGTCAGTATGTAGTCAGTACGTAGTAAGACCGTGTCAGTATGTAGTCAGTACGTAGTAAGACCGTGTCATCACAAGTCAGTACGTAGTAAGACCGTGTCAGTATGGAGTCAGTGTAGTAAGACCGTGTCAGTATGTTGCCAGTACGTAGTTAGATCGTGTCAGTATGTAGTCAGTACGTAGTAAGACCGTGTCAGTATGTAGTCAGTACGTAGTAAGACCGTGTCATTACAAGTCAGTACGTAGTAAGACCGTGTCAGTATGGAGTCAGTACGTAGTAAGACCGTGTCAGTATGGAGTCAGTACGTAGTAAGACCGTGTCAGTATGTAGTCAGTACGTAGTAAGACCGTGTCAGTATGTAGTCAGTACGTAGTAAGACCGTGTCATTACAAGTCAGTACGTAGTAAGACCGTGTCAGTATGGAGTCAGTGTAGTAAGACCGTGTCAGTATGTAGTCAGTACGTAGTAAGACCGTGTCATTATGAAGTCATTACGTAGTAAGACCGTGTCAGTATGGAGTCAGTACGTAGTAAGACCGTGTCAGTATGTAGCCAGTACGTAGTTAGACCGTGTCAGTATGTGGCCAGTACGTAGTAAGACCGTGTCAGTATGTGGCCAGTACGTAGTTAGACCGTGTCAGTATGTAGTCAGTACGTAGTAAGACCGTGTCAGTATGTAGTCAGTACGTAGTAAGACCGTGTCATTACAAGTCAGTACGTAGTCAGACCGTGTCAGTATGGAGTCAGTACATAGTAAGACCGTGTCAGTATGGAGTCAGTGTAGTAAGACCGTGTCAGTATGTAGTCAGTACGTAGTAAGACCGTGTCAGTATGGAGTCAGTACGTAGTAAGACCGTGTCATTACAAGTCAGTACGTAGTAAAGCCGTGTCAGTATGTAGCCAGTACGTAGTTAGACCGTGTCAGTATGGAATCAGTACGTAGTAACACCGTGTCATTATGAAGTCAGTACGTAGTAAGACCGTGTCAGTATGTAGCCAGTACGTAGTTAGACCGTGTCAGTATGTAGTCAGTACGTAGTAAGACCGTGTCAGTATGTAGTCAGTACGTAGTAAGACCGTGTCATTACAAGTCAGTACGTAATAAGACCGTGTCAGTATGGAGTCAGTGTAGTAAGACCGTGTCAGTATGTAGTCAGTACGTAGTAAGACCGTGTCAGTATGTAGTCAGTACGTAGTAAGACCGTGTTATTACAAGTCAGTACGTAGTAAGACCGTGTCAGTATGTAGTCAGTACGTAGTAAGACCGTGTCAGTATGTAGCCAGTACGTAGTTAGACCGTGTCAGTATGTAGTCAGTACGTAGTAAGACCGTGTCAGTATTTAGTCAGTACGTAGTAAGACCGTGTCATAACAAGTCAGTACGTAGTAAGACCGTTTCAGTATAGAGTCAGTACGTAGTATGACCGTGTCAGTATGTAGTCAGTACGTAGTAAGACCGTGTCATAACAAGTCAGTACGTAGTAAGACCGTTTCAGTATGGAGTCAGTACGTAGTAAGACCGTGTCAGTATGTAGTCAGTACGTAGTAAGACCGTTTCAGTATGGAGTCAGTACGTAGTAAGACCGTGTCAGTATGTAGTCAGTATGTAGTAAGACCGTGTCAGTATGGAGTAAGCACATTTAAAGTAAGTCAGTCCGTATTTTGTTAACAGTTTTCAGAGTTCTTAGTGCTTGTTTCATAAATGAACGCAATCAAACAGAACAAAAATATAAATAAAAATGGTCATGCAGACATTTGCAGATCAGCAAATGAATTATCACGTGTTGGGTTTCCTTGATCTAGTTATTGTCTGATGTTGAGGTAAATATTCAATTGTGTCGGCATAGTCCATGATGAATAGAAGGCTTTGGAAATGTTTCATATAATCACTTTGGATTTTGTCCGGTATTGCCAGGCAGTAAATGTTTTATTAGTATTAATAAATATCTTTTGACAAAGAAACACTGTGATCTGAATTATGTAAACACTCATTATGGCACACACATGCATTTGTATTGAACATTTTTTTTCAGGTGAATATCGATGTATAAACACGTGATCGGTAATCCAACAACTGGAACAGCGGAAATTTACAAGTCATACTATCACAAGTCATAAAAACCATACTTTAACATCAAATATGTATTTTTTAAAAAAATATTTGCGCATTAAATAAATTAACAATTTAAACTTACTGGCTTCATCGTGGGAAAATAGTTTCAGATAAAAATGAATTGTCACTTAATAAGGATTGAGCCAGGATTTTATATTAGAGAGAAAGGGTTCTGAGGGGGGATGATCCGTCGGGACATTTTGAATATCAATCATTTGTCTTTTCATTTGCAGTCCCTGAAAATTATCACCGAAATGACTCTTAAATTGAAGAAAAGGTATTTTAAAGGTGCTGTTATCCGATTCTAGGAAAGGCGCACGACAGTACACCACCGACCCTGGATCCGCCCTTGATAAACCGTACATTCAATATATAGATAAGTAAATAATAATATAACATAAAATAACACTGAAACATGCACATACCTTTTTATATTAATCCGACTCCTTTTATTTAACCAATAAACGAGAATACATATCACCTGGCTGTCTGAATATCGAATATAATCCCTCGTTCAATTCATAATCAAAAAACACTTTTATATCACATGTCATTGTTCATTCATAAATAAAAACAAACAAAAAAAAAATTCTGTTCCACTGATGCAATTCTATTTTTAGATGGAATCTCCCGTATTAGGGGTGTTTGTATTATGATAGCATTTGTTATCTGTTACATAAACTATAAAATAAAATAAATATCAATATAAATTGTGTTGTACTACTGTCTGTTTCGATAGCGTAGTGCTAACGGTTTGAACTGTCAAACCAATTTTCGCGAGTTCGAGCCTTGTTTATGATCAATATTTGTTTCATTTTTTTTCCATAAAAGTATCCCAGTGTACTGTTTCAGTTTTTTTTTTAATTTTGTAAGTGTTGGTAGCAACCTCTTCTTTATATACATTGCCTGTATACAGGTCTCCCTTAAATGACGGTAGCAAGGTTTTTATGCAAAGGAAATTAGAGTTGTGTAAAGCGGTTTGGCTTTTTTTTTTTGGTAAAATACATATTTCTTTGTGCATATGGGACCATTGGAACATTTTCATTTGGATAACATTGGGAACTGTTTGTCGACTTGCTGCTGCTGATTACAGCTGACGCAATATGTACATGTACATATGAATAATACATTGTAAATTTCCTCCGCGAACGTTGATTTTAACAAAAACTCGTCACAATTTATTATTTATGTAGTGTTTTATCGGACAATAGTATAAAAGTATAATATTAATAGTTAATATTATATAGCCAGCACTCTGATACTATTATGGCAAATAAATATTCAACATAGAAACAGCACGAATTCGCGACATTTGGGTTGACAGTTAAAACCGTTACCACTACGCTATCGAAACAAACAGTAGTACATACACTTAATATTGATATATCGTTTAAGGATTCAAACTCACGACCCCTAAGTTGACAGTCAGATGCGTCACCGGCTGAGCTAGCCGTGTTCAGCTAATTTATACAACACTATGTATGTGGGTGTTTAATTCCTGGTGTTGATGAAAAATTACCCATTTATAAAGCTATCCTGTCTCTTTACAACTTTATCTTCACTTAAACGAAACGGTAACGACAAGTGTATCGTTATTTAAACACAAATGTAACATCCGTTTCATCATGTGAGAGTGTAAATAGGGTCTATAAATACAGCAATAATAATTGCAGACGACAAAGATTCGTAACAAGTGCAGAAGGTTAACATTGTAACTGATACTGGAATGTTGACTCTGGGATAAGTATCACGTCTCATTTTAGCATAAGGGATTACAGGGTCTCTAACTAACCATTATCCTTTGTATCGACACTATTAACTGATTAGATAATGTGGTTGCTTGACATGAAAGTAATCATGCATATGAACATGAGTCTTTTTATTTTAAAACACAATTCAAGCATTATAATCAGTCTATTAGACTTGCCAAAGATCCTTATATTCAAGTTGGTTTAACGCATTATTAATCATTCAACAAATTTCGAGGGAAATTAGAATACATAATATACATTATGTAGATATAAATATTAAGAATGCTGAGTGTTTTTTTTTCTTTCAGTTACTTGCAATTAAACCTTTCTTTCATACTGGGATGTTCTCGAGAAAAAAAAAGTATTAATCAACACATTGTTGAATACGTTTATTAAACTTAAACTAATGATTACGTGATTAAAATTGCAAAAGGTGCCTTTTCAACACAATACCTCAAATCATACGTTGGATACACAGTGGTGTGATAGAGACTGTACTAATGATAAACTTTAATTACTGTTGTTGTTTTATCATACCATTTGTATAAACTGTACATGGTAAATTGCGGTGGTTAGGAGTAATGTCAAATGTCAATGTCAAAAACAAAATAATTCAAAAGTAAAAAATTATTAAATATGTCATGAAAGTGTCATTCACGGAGGAAGAGGAAAAAATACTTTATTAAAACGGAAATCAGGATGAATCAATTAGTTGTAAATGAGAATTTACGGATACTTAATTGATAAAAATGTCCAGAAATTGTTATTGTTGTCATTTTCAAAAGCTTTCATTTTTCAAAAACCTTATATATATACTATATATGTCTTGCATGATTTGTAATTTGAATTTAACTACATTTTGTATTATATTTTAAATAGGGCCATGTGAGCTGCAGCATTGAAGTTTCTTCACAAACATTGGTGACGTGACAAATATTGGCTAGTTCCCCCCCCCCCCCCCCCCCCCCCCCCCCCCCCCCCCCCCCAAACCATTTTTTTTAAATTTCTCTCTAACTGATTGTCTGTTGGAAGCAATAAGTAATTGATTATTGCAAGTCTAATTTCTGCGTGGGTCATTGAAATGTTGAAATGACTCATTGGAACAGAAAGGAAATATTAATATGAAAGTCGAAGATTGTTAAAAACACGATGATTTCCCTAAACGTTTCAACATTTGAATGTTACGTTCGTTAGGTACATTTCAGATATTCTATTCACATGGACATTAGTTATTATCAATTAGTCAGATTAAGATAATCTTTAGCGTCCGCCATTGATTTACAACCGTCAACATTGTTACATTAATACGGGTTATATTCATCAAGGTAAGATTGTTAAAATTATCGTAACAATTAGGATGAGGTTCATGATTATAAACACTAGCACGTAATGTCGTCATGTTGTGTTGTGGCGGTTTGCTGGTAGAGTAACCTGCTCGCATACAGGAGGTTGTGGGTTGTCTTCGGTCGGGTCATACAAAATACTTTTAAAGAGGTACTAAAAGCGTCCTTGCTTGGCACTCATCGTTTAGAGGATAGTTCAAAGTATGGGCAGTCCGATGTTAATATAATGTGACTAATAGGTATTATACAGTGAGACAACGCTTAGAAGACTATCTTAAGTATAGACACCGTCTAGCATTTTTCCTGACATACCACCTTTACATGGCGTGAAAATGTATCATGACGTGGGTTATTTTCCCTTTTTTCGAAAATACTAGTACATGTAGTTTGCAATCCAATATTTATATTCTATATTGTGTAAATTGAGAAAAAGAGATCTTTCAAATAGCCAATTGTATAAAATCACCTAAATCTTTCCTATCATTGGTTGAGGACACCGACAATAGGCATTTCTGAATAAATACCCACTGCCATGCATCTTTTGATGATTAGCATAAACCAATTATATAGATTCAAATGCCTCTCCAAATTCCATATCATTTAGTAATAATCATTGTCTTATTATTTGTATGTGTACTGGTATCATAAAAATGAAACCTTGCTCTTATATCTTGTCTAGGACATTGGACAAATTTCAATATAATTTAGATCAAAATCTTTCCATATGTTTAACTATTTTATTGGGATTATATTTGCGATGCCTTTGTTCGCCATATTTAACAATTGACTAATAGCTAAATTTAAGTATGAGAGAAATCAAATAAACCAGGATAAATCGCATAAGCGAAAGCTACTTTAAGCAAAAAATCAAATATATACATGTATATGAATAATTAAATTTATGTTTTATAATTATCATGAGTTCATGTAATAAATTGATTTGATAAGTAAACCTTACACTAACATATATTTTCAGATTGAATTATGTTTATTAAAAGCATGTCCTATAAGAAACCTATCTTTACATATAAACAACGCAACATATATTTACAGAGCATGGAGAAATATTTGAAGAAATATCAGGTAATTCCATTACTTGGTAACACCATCATTCATCTACTCCAATTAGTCAAAGATTCAAACATACTTTCAAGTATAACTTGCGTCATACCTTAGTGTAAATCTTAACAGAGCACGTAAAATTTGTCAACAACAGGCTTCTCGGCAACATTAAACTGGCCTTATGTTTTTCATCAGCCGATGAAAACTCAAAATTCGGCTTTTAATCCTTATATTTACATTATGTTTTAGATATAACTATTACGTTATTTTTTGCCGTTTTTATATTTAAAAAGTAAGTTATACGTATTAACACGCAAAGCACATGTCATTAATGTAATAGTCCAATATTTACAAAGAAATATTACCATTTTAAGTATTTACAGCAAAAATAGTGCCCGGCCGATTCACACAGCTATACTATATTGGGCATAAGACTCTTGCTGAGGTCACCAAGGAGAGGTATTTGGTAAGTGAGACCTCAAACTAAAAATTATACTACCTACAAACTGCATGAGCCACATGTTTACCTACTACGATTCGTTGTATTCTATTTCGGTTTTATTATACGTTCTATGACATACTTGTTTACCTAGAGATCATCGAATATTTTGATTATGCAGTGTACCTGGCTGAAAATACGCAGTAGATCTAGTTTAAAATGGATTCGAATACAACTGATATTGAAAAGAGTGAACATCCGTTAATGCCGAGCATACCGGCGGATCCGGTTAGTGAAATTGCTACAACTGCAACTCTTCTGGATGAACAAAATAATGAGAAAGAGGTAGGTGAATACACTAAAACACTCTTGCCTTTGCAATATCCATTGTATCAAACTGTGCATTTTTTATTATTTGATAAATGTTTTCTTAATGGCAGGAATAGGGCTCTTCCGTGGCCCAGTGATCCAAGATGCTGCTTCAAGATTACTTTCCTCTTACCACTTAGGTCATGGATACGAGCCCATCTCGGTTAAAAATCTTGATGTAAGATATTTCGTAATGACTTGCAGAAGGACAATGGATATCAGATATATTCTTAGGTATTCCGCCTACGAATAATCTGTATGCGATTACTAACACACAATGTGTAGAAAATGACGTCAACCCAGTTAAAATCCATTGCAAAAATTAATTAACACAGCCTGCTGTGGTCTATGAACATTTATTACGAATGCCGTAATAATTGTAAGTGTCAATTTGGGTGAACACTGATACTGATGTTTAAAATTATGTAAGCTGCATATGAAACTAGACAGCAAACGAAATAGTTACACTAGACTAGTAACATCAACATAAATAACAGCTGTAAAACAGGATATGCAAATTTATTTTATTGACTGATAGAAATTTCTCAGTGAATTATCTTATATAATACCACTGTTTAAGCTGTTATTATTCTCCCTATCAATATTAAATTAAACATTATACAATTAAGTTTTTTTCAGCTATGCAATATGATGTGCTATGCACCAGAAAAATTAATATTGACCGAGGCGGATCATTCTGGTCAATCAGAATTCATTTATTTATAGATTATATAATAATGTATTATATGTACTTAACTAAATAAGATGATGTATAACCACATGCTCGTGATACACTTCTAAATACGTGACTATGTTTACTGATACGTTTAACACATTGCTGCATTCAGTAATACCAAGATACTCTATGTTATTTTATTATATATGCAATACAGATAACATTGTCTATAAATAGCTATTGGCCGACATTAGCATTGACACACCATATCACATAGTTCATATATTGCAATTTAACGTTGTCATTGATTATCACAGCAATTCATGTTTTATATTATCAGATATACTCAAGGATTTTGAAAACGCACCACTAACATAGAGGTAATTTTAGTGCAGAACATGTCATCCGATATCAGAGAAGGTTTATACATGTTAAGAGTACCATCTATATCTTCAACGGTCAAAATTTTAGGACTGTCACTTGAAATGTTATGCCTTTTTCTGCACTAAATTTCCTCTATATAAGTGGTGATTTTCAAAGTTCCTTAGTGTGTATTAGTTATATCTGATTTTAAAAAATTGGCACAATATACCACTTAACTGTAAATGCATTCGTTGCATTCTATTCCCAATTTATCATGTTATTCGATATTTGAGGTTGAGCCAGTGCCAAGGTAAATGAATTCGATAATATAAGGAAATGTTCGCCGTTATCAAACGTGTCCAATGTTTTTACAGCAGGTCGAGAATAAAACTCAACCAAAGGTTCCTAGAAAACGAAGCTTACACTTATGGAAAATATTGGTTTCCTCATTAACTGTTGTAGCCGTTCTGCAACTTGCTGGCCTCCTTGTCCTAACAATAGCATGGAGAAACAAGAGAAATCAGGCACTGTTACCAAGGGAACAAACGTTGTGCGTACCATGTAACGTCATCCAGGACACGTCAGATACAATTTCGGAAAACTTTGATATAAAACCCGATGCATCGACTAATGTTACAATTTGCTGTAATAGTGTCAGTACCGTCCTCAGACTCCTTACAAACAAGGTATGTTGTTAAGTAATATAAATGTAATAATATACGTACTTACACAAGCAAGTGCATGTGCTTGTGTTTGTTTATGTTAGTGAGATTGTGACAAGTTGGGTGTTCGGATAAATTGGTGTTTTTTGCGTGTTATTCTTAAACTGACATGTAACTTACTATCCATAAGGACCACACTGGGAATAAGAGTTTTATTCTTTTTGTGTTGTTAGCTTTCCAAGCCATGGATCACTATGCCTTATGTATGTAATAGTTTTATTTTACGTACATGTTGTTTTAATTGACCAAGTATGCATTCATTACCAATATAAATCTATCTATTTATTTTTTATAGATTGGCACGATGTGAACTTATGTGTATATGTGTTTTTTGCGTACTCTGTCTTTTTTAGTGATACGGTGTATTCATATGTGTGCTGTGTGTATTCGTTTTGAGTGATACGGTGTTTTTATGTGGTTTGTGTGTATTGTTTTAGAGTGACACGCTGTATACTTATGTATATACATATGTATATTCAATATGTGTAAACGACTATACATAAACTGTTGTATATTGTGATTGTGTACATGTCTTGTTTATACTTTTATATCGGTAGCAAACGGCAGAACAGTTCTATGACGGATATGCTAGTAGTAAGTAAATATTTCATTTTGACTTATTAGAATTTTCGTGAATTTTCGAATTCGTTTAAATACATTCGTCCATTTTATCCACAGATACACGTAAAACTTCAAAGATGATAATCGTTTTATGTAATGAAGGATGACTGTTCGTATATTACATATCTTGCTATCTACCTTAAATGTTGTATCTTTATCTACAAACGATTAACAAACTAATTGATAAAAGCACTCTGTATCAACCACATCAATTACACCACATGTTCAGTGGTGTTCAATTAAAGAAGCATGCCATACAATGGTTGGGAACATCCATTGGAATGTAATAAAAGCATATGTATCGTGTATGAATTGATGAATTAATATAGAATTTGCTACATACTAGTCATTAAGTCATTTCGTCTCAGTATTCAACATTACATATGCAATAATAGAAATTTCTTTTTGTTGCACATGAACAAAACTGCATTAGGTCATTTTAATTTTAAACCATTCAGGGATGCTCAGTGAAAATGCTGATTGCCCATATATACAAAAGTCCAAACCGGCGGCAATGTTAGCAGGAATAGCACTGGAAATGGGTATGTAATCAATAATATGATAACCAATTTTGTTACAAATGGAATGTTTGTCCAGCTTCGACGAGTGTAATCATCACAAAGAGTTGTTAACCAACCCAAATAATACACATATGTACATATAGCAAAAGAAAATGATTACCACATAACACTTGAATGTTAAAAGGTAACATGCGAATCAACGTTACATATTGAATTTTTTAAAGAAAAATCAGTAATTTTAACTATTATGTTAAGGTCACAAATATTGTCATAAATACTAACGCATATCTTTTTAATTAGAACCAAAATAGATAAAATCTACAGTCAAACTTGTATAAGCGACCACCTCTATTAAACAACCGCTTGTCTTAATTAGCCATATTTGCTTTTTCCCATTTCTATACTTTCAGAGGAATTTAACCTGTATTAAGCAACAACAATTAGTCTTAAAAGATCAATTTTGCTCCGTCCAAAGACTGACTGCTTAAGGCAGGTTTGACTGTATGTTCTTCAGACGATGTAACATAGCCATTGCATCAGCAAAAACACAATTAATACAAACTGTAACCATAACCACCAGTACAGAACAATCACAATCATGCAAAAGAAATGACAGTTTACCTCACGGCTTTGAGTCCAGCAGTCTCGTCCTCCGCTGGTCGTCAAATCATAAAACAAGACGATCTAAAAGTAGGCCCGCCAGAATATCCTATTACAAATACAATCACTTGCAATGTATATTGTAAACATACATTTGTATGCGCTTAATGTTAAACGAAACGAAGAAACAAGCGATATCTACACAGATGTGCTTGATGACTTTGCAAAGACAGAAGCAGCGAACGCACTGATAATAATGTGCATAACAGCAAAATGTGTTTAATACATCGTAAATAAATTACAAACAAGAAGACAAACTCCACGTAAAAGTTTTTATGTTGAACAAAGTAGTTTGGCTATACAAGGTATAATTGAGAACAACAAACAACAACGACAGTTTTGTTTGACGTACTTACCTACATTATGTAATTACCTGTTTAGATAACCTATAATATATCTAAAGTACTTCAACTTTATTCCTTTACAGTTAACGAAAACATTGTTCATTGGAAGAGAACAAACATAGTAGAAGAACACAAGGAACACATCCAACACCACAATGGTAAACTTTCAATCAAACAAGAGGGTTACTATTTCGTTTATTCTCAGCTGAAATGGAAATTTCGACATGATATCACAAACAATACTAAGAATGACACAGCACCAGTCACTGCCATTATCGGCAATGACTACAGCCATACCGTTCGTCTGGAAAGTCGGTCGAGCCCTATTTTAGAAGGTTTGATAACATCATGCGATTTCGAATTCGAAAGGTTTGAAGCCACAAGCCCGTTGGGTGCTGTTTTCTACCTCAACAAAGACGAAACGATTTCAGTCAAGACGTCCCATCCTCAGCATCTTGTGTCAAGTCACCATAGCAACTTTTTTGGACTTTATATGTTATAAACTTCAACCTTACATTTCCTTTGGTGGTTTGTATGTAGGGGGATAATGTTTTTAAACCAATATACAAGCAAACGTGATAATGTATACACAAATACGGCAGGTGTGATTGATTGATTAATTTATTGATTGAACTACCACCGAGGGGTAATAATCTAATAGTTGCTGGGTGTATTTGACACTTTTTGAATACCATTCTTTATAAAATAAGGGTTTGTGGTTGTTCTTAATTTTCGAACTGTTCTATTATATCTGGTTGTTTAATGTTTATGGATTTTTTAACACTTGCCCATGTTTGTTATTTGCTAACAAAAACTTTTTGAACGCATTGGTTTGTGTTTTCATGTGTTTTCAAATATTAATTCTCGTACTATATCTTATTTGTTTATGTGCATGTATATATGTTTCCAATAACCATTTTTTCATTATTTAATATTCTTCTCACCATCCTGATTTTATTGCTTTTATAAATATATTTATATCAATAATTCTAAGACTAAATAAAATAATATAATCATTTTTATAAAAGAGTTTCCAAAATAGAGCTTTAAAAATAAAATCATGATCTACACTATCGAATGCCTTTTCAAAACCAGTTTAAAATATTGGTCCTGGTTTTTTCTATTACTTCAAAAATAGTTCCAATGTGGTTGCCTATATATCGCCCTTTAAAAAAGTCCTTTTGACTATTATTGAGAAGATAATTTAATAATTTTCATAATCTTATAGTCATTTTTAAGTTCCATTTCTTATTTTACTGTTAATCGGATGTATATTTTATAGTTTTATTTGATATGTTTTATGTAAACAGACGCATGAATATTTAGTTTTGATTTAGCACTGTAAAATGGAAATTCTCTCTGCGTTTCAATGCAATCTCTATTATATCATAAGTGTATCCTTCATGGAGTTACTGCTCCTCATCTGTAGATGTATAGTTCTCACTACCATATTCATTGATATATAATTGTTTCAATAATAATTGTCGTAAATAATAAAAAAAAAAATATGTAACATGTAGTTTCGTTCAATAGTAATATATACCAATAAATTTATTTTGAAACTCAAACGTTATATATTCTGAAAGACAATCCATAAAATATACGTATAGTGTTGAATTTAAAACAACACAATCATGTATCATTACTTAAATCACATTTACACTATAGCTTTGAGTTTTAATAGATTGTGATGGAAGCGGGGGAAAATAAGCACAAAAATGAATGCAGAAGAGTATCGTTTTAAAAGGAAACATGAACAATATTATTTCACTTACCATATTGTGATAAACTTTGATTCTGCATAGTTTCAAACCGAAGTAATCCATGGTAAAAACCGACTGCAGTTTGAACAAATCCAAACGAGTAATGTACTTTAATGCAGCATTTGGGATTAGAATGAGACACGCATTTTTGCTTTCGTTTATTCTCTCCATACATTTTGGGAAATACAAACATTTTGCCAATAACGTATTAATATATTACATTTACATCAAAATAAGCCCGATATTATATGATAAACACGACACCACAAAACTAATAAGATTTTTAAGCATAATACTAATACTAATATTAATAGTAGTAATTTCATGTATAATATGCTCTCCTTGTATGGAGGAATAAAAGATTAAATAAAAAAATGCATATGTATTTTGTAAATAGTAATAATAAAATCACGACATATTTCATTAATGTATTAATTAGCCAGAAACCTGTTTATATATCACCAGGTAAACGTTGATATGCAACGGAAAGACAAGCCATATTGAGGTCCTTCCAGGTCCCTGTTCCCTGGGTCTCTTAAAGTACATACATAAAGTATATTTACACTTCTCTCCTTGTCACTTACATGGGTGTAAGAGTGTTTAAATTATTTGGGGGTGGGGGCTGAGGAGAGAGTGTATGACGATGAACTTCAAGGCTCCAAAGTAAATGCTGTAAATGAAAATTGAGTGCGGAGCCCCCTTTGCCAACCCCATCCCCACCCCGACTCCTATGCCTTTGACTATGAAGAAAACAGGCAATCAATTTGACCTAAACCAACCCAAACTGTGCAGTTAACATGTTGGCAAGTGTGCACACTCGTGTTATTTAAATACTGCGTAATCTATATACCTGACGCTAACGACTTGTGTTACTTTGCCCTGTATACTGCATATTAAACATACAATGTCCGATAATAAATGCATGTAAACGCTGCGAAGAAGTTTGAGGGATGTTTATCGATAGTGAAACAAATCCATAATCTCACTCGTCAATGTCGTCATTGAATGAACAAGTACAGATAAAAGTGCCTTACTCATGGACAAAACAAATGGTAGCGAATGAGGATCGAATCCAACACCTTCCGACCCTGAGTCCAATGCTCTACCATTGGAACCTGCGCACCGTACACTCCCAAGTTGGCAAACGGTACCCTTAATTCCAATTCGGTAAATCTCAAGAACATGAGAAAAGTTTACAGTATTTTATGACAGAAGCAAAGGACAGCACGTGCTCCGCTCAACATACTTATATTCGACCTAGCATATTTGATGTCCATTTTTAATATAACTGTACAAATAGTATGTTAAGAAAATGTCAATAAAGTAATTTTTAATAGTTGTTGAGGTCAATTAGGTTCCGTTCATTAAGTACACTATTATTCTTTCCAAAATGTTTTTACCGTCCCGAATCAATCAAACAATCAATCATTAATCAATCAATGGTTCAATCAATGGTTCAATCAAGCATCAGCCAGGGTCATATTGAGTCGGGACTGGGGATGACTATGAGATAAATTAATGAACAGGTATGAACAGGTATGAACGTCCTAATTGAAAATCTACTCTAACTTCATTTACTCATACATATGGCTCATGTGTGTTGTGATGTTATGTCTAATAAGGCATCTTATTCCCATGGATTGGAGGGTATATATAGCTGCGGATATATATGTGCGCGAATCAACATACAATCTATGAAGTATATGTGTATTAAATGTTACTATGTAGAAATAATGTATATAAAATTATACAATATTAAATGAGTATAACGGTAAAACAGTTTATCTCCATACTGTTATTATGTTTATATAATTTACATTTGTTTGCAAAACTACCTAATAAAGAACAGTCTAAATTAACCGCCTGGATTTTCTTATTTTAAATAACTGTTAAAAAAAGCTTCACCAAGTTATTTCAATCCGTTACACAAAACGACCTTGAGTGAATAAAACAGTTTTTAGATCAGCTTTAACAATAGCATGTTGTGTCATTTATACCCGGTGTATTGATCAAACCCAGGGAGTTTTAAACGTCGACTTTACCTGACCTTGCGTAACTTTATTTATTCGATTTGTTAAACTGTGTACACCTAAATGTTTTATTTTTAGATATAGGTAATTTCCCTAAACAGATGGCAAATGGTCGAACCGTACACATTTTATTTTTAGAAATTGGAAATAACCTAAATACTTGTAATATGAATGATTCGTAATACAATACCATGTACCATGTAGAAATTGAAACTGAGTCAACTTTACTTTAACTAAGTAGGGAAGATAAAGTTCTCCTCGTATATGTTGTACAATTATCAATAACATTTGCAAATTATAATAAATGTCCTGCCTAATGACTTTTTTCCAATTGGGTTAAACGCCATTTTCAACACATGACTAATCAGGTATGGCATGTCCAGTGTATTCGTGGAAGACGACGAATGAATCGAGAGTATAATTTACGTTTTTCCGCAAGACACCGGCTAACTGTCTGACATCAATGTTTCGGATCGACCTGGGCTCGAACCCACGACTTCAGCGGTGAGAGGAACGTTATCATTACACGACAGTGCCCCAGGTAACTCGGTAAAGGACGAATGAGACGCCCCTAAATGGTATTATATTTTAGAGATGTCGGTCATCTTTTTGTATATGATTTATAATAAAAAATAGAAAAATGGCAAGACGTAACTTTATATATGATTTGTTTGAATATTATGCTATCGAGGCTAACAGACGAGAAGTTAACCGAAGTACTCTTTCTTGGGATTCTTAAATAGACTCATTTCCGCAGTAACTGATAATTTTCCAACTTCAATCAGCGAATGGTAATCAGACGCAATGCAGTATGTCAATAATCACGGAGATTGTGGCCGGGCAGGGATTCTAACTCACGACCCCTGGATTGATAGTCAGACGCGCTTCCAACATTCAAATGACACAACCATCACAGAAGCCGGAACATAATTAAATTACATAATAATTATAACGGGGTCCATTGCCTTTGGTCAGGTAGCAATAAACGGAACTTAGAAGCTAAAACTGGTTAACGGGTCCATCTCCCGTCATCACATAAGTGTTAATACGTATTTCATTGCACATTTATACTTTTATGATATTACATGTATATAATAGGCAAAGTCCTTATGTATGGATAAGAAATAAAGCATATTATATGCGCCATTTAAAGCATCAATTTGGTTATACTATAGGAGATCAAAGTATTCAATTCAATAAATGTAATAAATGTCAATTTTTTAAAAGATACGCCTGTCGTCAGAATGAGGTCGCTATTACAGAATTTTAAAATATAGGCAATACAATACAAGTCACACATGACTGTTACAGTGCTCAGTTACTAAGGTAGTATCTAGTTTTTGCTTCCTTCCATTGTAACGATTCCATTTTATTCACGTTCCGCCGATTTAATTCCGTAACGCTGTGCGCCAACAATTTTAACATGTAAGCACCTTCCAGGCGACTGCACATGTGTCATCTTATCTGTATAATATCTTCGGGTATATAAGTACTTTATCCGCGTTTTACCAGACATAGTTTGTGATTGGTTTGATGTTAATTAAGTCTTTCCAACTTTCTCTTGTAATGGCATGGACACGTGTGCTTATCAAGCAAGTGTCTAGTAACAAAAATATCGCATTTATGTTGTTAATTTTGAACATTGTCTTAATTTCAATCATAATTTTTATATCAGAAAACATTTACCATGAGATGGCTGATGATGAAACTGGTAGTAGAATGTGTGTTCCGTGTTCGGCAATAATTCTACATCCGGATGATGTACCTTCTGGGGTTGTAATAGATAGCGAAAACTCGTCAAAATGCTGCATTGACGATAAAGAAAAGATCGGCACATTGTTTAATTATGTGAGTATTTTCGCTTTATAATCAAGTTGCTTTCTTAACATCATCCAGTATTTTACAGTATGGTATAATTGAATTACCGCAGCGATGGTCTGGGGTTGAGCGTCCACCTCACATGAAGTAATACCGTTCACTATTAGCATGGTGCAATATTGAACTCGTTTGTATTGTCCTATTTCTTTATTTTTATCTTACTATGTATAATGTATTTCTAAAAACATGTTTCCATAAAAAAATGTAGTTTGTCTCTGTGTTAAATGACATTATAAGTTATTACTCTTCTCTTACTATCACAATTCATACAGATAAAGAGTGTGTGGCATAATCATAGTGTCTACCTGTTACTAAAAGTGACATTATTTAGACCATCGCGCGTGTACAGTTGAAGGTTATGATGGTTGTTGTTGAGTGTGTCCATCTGATACATGTGGCATGCAGGGTACAGGCAAACATAAACAGTCATATTCAAAGTAGACAATCAAATGACCGTACGTATGTTTCGTGCGTACTTTTCGGGGAGATAATGAAGGCTTGATTGAGCTGTTTACGAATTAGATACTCCATTATTGTCACAATGAAATATTGTCGACGTGGTAAGAGAATGCGTAATAACTGATATATTTTATTGGTTCAGAGAGAGAGAGAGTGAGAGAGAGAGAGAGAGAGAGAGAGAGGGAGAGAGAGAAAGAGAGAGAGCTAACGGCTATATGTTGCTAGATTAAAAGTATTATTGTAAACCACGTGTTTGTTTTAGTCTTTCCGTTTATGAATCCTGGAAATTGAATTTGAATACACTTTTGAATTGAGCACAAAACGAACAAAGATTATAAAAAAGATTATTATTATTTATATTTATCCGACATAATGTTTTGCTTGCAGCTTGTTGATAAGTCGAGAGGAACTTGGAGTAAAGGTTAAAATATACTTAAACTCTTTAGTAAACAAATGAAAATTTAATAAGATATAGCTTGGTTTTATCATACGACACTATATTGTAATTCTATATCAGAAAGGTTTACAAAACATCGTTAATATCAATCAGAACGATGTATGTCGCATCTGTATACGTTATTAGAATAATTATACTTTGAAATTGCCTCAAGAAGAAAGAGTAAAATGTGTATTGGTTTATAATGCTATACGTGTATATATATTTTACGGCAATTTCTTTATATAAGTATACATATAACCGAATGTACATTTAGATCACCACTGTGCTGTTGAGAAATGGGCATCTGGAAAAGTTGAGGATCGACCCAAAATCAAGTTGGTTTGATGCACCTACCGATCTCCAGGTAAAGGTAACAATTAATGATGCAAGTGATGTTCGGTCTAAACGAAAACCCATTGATTATATCTACTATGTATGTTGTATAAGAGTCGTTATATAGTCTCGCACAATGTGATATAGTATCTTACAAATCATAGGTAATGTTCGATTCTCGGCCGGGTCATACCAAAGACGAGAAAAATGATACTTAAAGCTTTCTTCACTTGGCACCCAACATTTAGAGGACCCCAGTCTGGCAGCGCTTAGAATATAGCTGAACAATTGTTGGAAGCGACGCTAAACATCATACAAATAAACAAAAAACTGCATTTTATTTTATTATTGAATATATTTTTAACCAGATCTGCTATATTATCGGTTCACATCTGTTACCAAATCAGTTAATTTGTTAAGTTTGCTGTTGGAATAAAATTGACAAACAATGTAAGAAAGTTTTCTCTTGGTTTATCTTGCCATATCTAGACTTGATACACTATCATTCCTTGCGTCGTCAAGTATACTTTGTTTTAAAATCGACATATAATATTGTGAAGTGGAACAGCAAACACGAGATGTCTTTCAGTCACATGTTCAGGTACGGAGATAGTTATATCAGAGTGGATGTCACAGGGTTCTACCACATCTACAGTCTTGTTACCGTTAGAGTAAATGGTGACCTTCAACCTTCGGTATCACACGCTCTCATTTTACAAAAGGCGATGGAAGAAGATGGAAAAGAAACAATGCTTGCGAGAAGTGATGATAAATAAAAATGTGTAATCGACCACGCCAAAGCTTCTGATCATGAAGTAATGTACCATAGCAGAATCGATATTGTGGTGCCGTTGACCAAAGGTGGTCGCTTTCATGTGAAACTCATCAACGTAGTTGAAATAATGACAGACCCGGCGAAAACATTTATCGGTGCATATATGTTGTCAGTTTGAAAATAGGCTGACTGTAATGAAATGTGTATATATGTATGAAGCATCAATTGTTACTGTTGTTGTTTTTTACATGTAATATAGACAAGGTCATGTTTCAATACATTTAGCATCTATGACTCAGATGATTAAAGAAAAGAATCAGGTGCACGAAGCCCCAATATCGACCCCTGTAAAATACCTTTCTTTCAAATGATTGTGTTCCAGTCGAGTAGGCGTGCGAAATAGTTTTGTATAGCGTAATATCTGCTGTTAACTGAAGGTTTATCTATTTCTGTTAAAGAGCATGCGCATTGTCAGTGAAATAAAAAATGAAACGTTAAAACGTGTTTACCGTCTACTTTTAAATACTAGTACACTTGAGATTTGTTCACATTTATTATACGACTCGATTATAAATATATATATATATATATATATATATATATATATATATATATATATATATAAGAGAGAGAGAGAGAGAGAGAGAGAGAGAGAGAGAGAGAAAGAGAGAGAGAGAGAGAGAGATAGATAGATAGATAGATAGATAGATAGATAGATAGATAGATAGATGATTGTGTACACAGTCCAAATACAGAATCCAAAGTCAAGAGTTTTCAAATTATTAAATAGTATTTTACAATGGTAAACAAATTTCATAAAATAAGGTAAAACTATTTTTTGTAATTAAACAAAAGTTTACTGTACTAATGTTATACAATCATAACCATTAATATTAATAGTAGCTGATGTAGTTGAAATAGTATATTTGAAATACTTTCCGATACATATCGATCATACATACATTATATTTAGCAAACATGGACATCATTTTATGTGTTGGGGGAGGAAGATCATAGTGTAACCACCGACCTTCCACAAATAACTGGCAATCTATATTACATAAAGGTTATGGAGCGAGCGAGACTAAAACCTACGAAAGACTATGCATATGCACGGCCATGTGACTTGTTATAGACCTCTCTCAAATTGTATGCATACCAGAGATACCAATCTCAGAACGAGGATAAGCAGACACAGATGTAAACATCACCTGAGGAGTAATGGCTACTTCGACTGAGGCTAGCTCATCTTCAAATAAAAAGGATCTAATTTTCATTGTTGTGTGTCATATTGCAATTCAGGTTCTAGATATGATGCAACATTACAATAACATTTTCATCACATTCCTAGAGAACCAGAATTGAAAAATATGGATTTATAAAATAAGAAGAGATGAGGGCCCTCTATTCAGGGTAAGTATGTTCTCTTCATTGTTAATGAGTTGATATTAAATGCATTATGCACAGCATTTATATAAGCATTTATTAAATATGTTTTACACAATAATATACAAAAAGCGAGAATGCAACTGTAATTTGGTAATACATTACAATCATTTAATATTCTGTTTCATCTGTTACCGTAGTTAATATAATTAGAACATGGTCATGTTCCATATTTTTCAAACACTGAACATTTTAGCATAAACTAGGTAAGAATATGAATTATATTTCATCTGTAGATATCAAGTTCAACTGTGGTTTGTTCTTTAAGTTGGTCAACGGTCAGAAAAAGAATAAAAAAGGTACATTCCTTCTGTCTTTGACTCGAAAAAAATAAACACACCAAGGAGGGCTTTGAAAAGAGAAAGTGACAACATATATGTTAAAATAAGTATATTGATCAAATCTTCATATAAATAGATTGTATAATTATAGAATAAAACTGATAAAAAAAAAACATTATACATTATAAGAATTTCATAGCACATAAGTAATTGAAGTAGTAAAATGTGTTACATTGATGAAATTAAACTTATTAATTCATACTTCTTCCATTCTAGGGTTCAAAATAAATGAAGACACAGATGAGCAACAAAAGACAGTAACCCACATCACGAGGAGATCAACACTAACTCAGAAGCTTTGAAATATAAAGAAGAAATACCTTAATTGCGTAATGAACTAAAAGAACAAACTACTAAGCTTGAATAATTTAAAAAACAACTTAAATTAGAAATATTTGGAGTAAACATATTTAGTACAGATGACTCAATTGTTTAATTTCACACTGGTTTTCCTACCTATATTCTTTTTGTAACATTTTTCAATGTATATACATGAATAACCCAGTGCACAAACTATTACTATGGTAGTGGAACATTGAGTCTTGCTGGAATGAAAAGAAATATGCTTCTAATAGATGGTTTTTTTTTCAAGTTTTCATGTCGTTGAAGAGTAAGCTTAATGGAACAGGATTTGAGTATAAAATTTTAATTGTTCATTTTCGACTGTAAGTCGACAAATAATTACATGGTTAATTGTCTGTATATTGTTCTTGGTAAAATACCTGGCGTTCAAAATCCACTGTCATTAAATGTATGCAGAATGTCTTTAACACTATATCCTAGAACAAGGGTCATTCTAGACTGCACAGAAATGAGAACACAACATCTTCTCGGGTTTTAAATTCTCAAATGTATTGACATTATGAAGGTACATGTTCATTCAAATGTATTTTAGGTATATCTCCACATGGTCATGTTACTTTATTGTTTCATTGTATACAGAATATATGTCTGATGTTGAAATAACAAAACGTTCAGCCATTTTGCTGTGTTGACACTAGTTTCATTATTTACAGATGATAACACTGCCTGAAATAAATAAAATGTATAAAATAATTAGAAAAAAGTAGATTAAACTGTATAATGATGTCTACAATTTTTATGTACTGTATTTCATTATGTAAACGATATAGTTAACTGCACATACAGCCTGCTTAGAAATAAATAAAATTACTGATGTGGAATTTCATTATTTCTTTCTTTGACTTGTGGCATTTTCCAGAACGAACACAATTTAACTGTAAAATAGAAAAAAAGTTCATTTATTTCAAATAACATGGTAACTAAATAATACATACAATGTACTTTGTATCAGAGTAACCTGATTCCTCACTAGAATACACATCCCATTAATCCCAAAATAATTAGCTTACTGACCCAGTGTTGGCTATAGTTTTGGGTAATGTTTATTGCAGTAACAAAACCACCATGAGCAAGATAAATAAACAATACTCTAAAGATATATGCATGAAAGATGAGATAAGGATGACCAGTAAGGTCAGTGTGTTTAGCAAGATATTGATATATGTTAACTGTAAAATGAAAACACTAACCTTGTTACTCATGAATGTATCCATCACTGTAATGTTTAAAACCTTTGTTTATTGACTTTTCTCCAGATGATGATTTGTTGCTTTTTATGTTGTTCTCAACAAACAAAAATGTTAAATCTGGAATCAAACTGATATCTCGTTCACTGTAAGAAGCCATGTTATCTCTACGGACGCGAGTAACTAGAACAGCAGGTGTCTGCTTATCTCTCATACAAATTCATGAAGTAATATTAAGAAGGGTCTATTGCTTACAGTTATCGATCGTTACAAAATGGCCGATTCTAACAGAGAAAATGTTGTCTTCCTGCACGGTGGTATCACGGATGTAAGTCATGATTACTTTACGATATGGTCGTGACCTCGCATTGCAATGTTTTCGTTTCATTGACCAACATATTTTTAAACCAATTTGTGCATTATAAAAATAAGTTTTGTTTCGAAATCCCTCGCTTTTCATTGGCTAATAAGTGTGTGGTCTGTAATAAGTAATATCTGTTCTTATTTTCTTTTTCTATAACGTATTGCCTCAATGCGTCTGTTTTGCTATATTTATATCTGTTTGATTGTTACCTTTCCTGTCACACAAACATGTTCACACTTGATACTGAATTTTATAATGGTTTTAACCAGTAAAGGTTGTACAATGTATCGACAAAGCTGGTCTCTTGACTACACGATCAGATAATATGTTTGTTTGATTTACTGATAAAGTAATGTGAATAATGTTTCATAGTGTGTTATCATAAGTTTATCATAATGCAGGTTATAAAGAGGGTGCTTATTTGTAAAAATATAATTCAGAGATCAGAAGGAAAATAAGATACCTAAGTTAAACTTTTCATATATATATATATATTTGAGTAGATAAACAGTAAATAATCCAATTCAATCTTAATTAACTATCTATTATGAAATATAGGTCACACAAAGAAGGTCTATGGGTTTTTAAGTGCAGATTTCGTGTAGACTTTAACAATTATATTATAGTTGGCATATATTGAAAAAAATACTCATTTAAACAGGAACGTTAACTGAACAAATTATTGAATTCTTGATCAGGAAATAATGCTAAATATGATAATCTGAAGTTGATAACTGACAATTATGTATGTTCATATAGAAAGTATAAATACTGTCTACTAACAGGATACTTTTGAAGCACAAAACGCCCTAGCCTTATCTCCATAAATATATATGAAAGGAATGACCTTACTTTTAACAGTCAAAAAGCTTGTGTATGTGTAAGATAGTAAATTCATTTAATTTTTAATTTTAGCATCGTAATGGTAACCAAACAACTTTATGGCCATTCTGTTGTTGCGTTAGATATGGTCAGATTCATAGCATGCTCTGTTAAAATTAACACTTAGGTATGGTATAGTAATATTTGAAACCATGTTTGAATCTTTGGCTGATTAGGATTGATAAACCAGGTAATGGAATTATATGATCATGCCCTTTTCATTGCTCTGTTGATATATGTTTTGATCTTTGGATGTTAAGATAAATCTATTATTAGCTTTGAATATATTGCAATTCGCAAATTCATGTTACTGTAGGATTTATTTATCAAGTTTAATTATTACATGAAGCCATAATATAAACATAAAAAATAGTATATTTATGAATGCAAATTTCAGTCTGGTATGCCATATTTTTTTTTTTTTTTACTTATAGTCTATTGTTAGTTATAGCAATGAAATGCACCACCAATATAATCCAAATGAAATAACTAAACATAAGTTCTTACTTTCCCAAACTAACATGTGCAATCTATTGAATATTTTGGTAATTTGTTCCAATCCCTAGTCCATATATCAAAGCTAGTTGAAATTTTTAAGATACCAACACATATATAAACAATAAAGTAAAGATTAAATACACAATATGGACACTGGGGAGTCGTTTAAATATACATAATTGGTTTATAATTGCTAATCAGCAAGGAATGGAAGTTAGTGTGTATTCATTCAGAAATGCCTCTCTGCATAACCTGGTTCTCTGCAGCAGAGTGTGTTTACCGTGTATCACGTGTCTGCTTGTCGATGCGGTATATTATAATTACTAGTTTCATAGATGGAGAAAGACACTAGATACATGAACATGCATTTTAGTAGATTCACTGACATTCCGGAGGTAACTGGCAAAATCCCTCAAATGAAATGTTTGTATCGAGTTAGGCTCAAACCTAAGCGAACAGGGGTTATTGAGATTGTGTTGAGCACGTGGTCCAGTGGTAGAGCATCGGACCTTGGCCCGATGCTCGTTGGTTCGATCCTCCGGCACGACTATGTGTTGTGTCATAGTTTTATTGGTGGATAAAGACCCCGGAATGATCTGAGTAAAACTACAGTCATTCCGCAAATAACTCTAAAATTTTCTCAAATAAAATTTTAGACCGAGCGGGATTCGAACCTATGTACTCAGTGATGAAATGTAAGTGATCTTAACGTGGCGCCTAATACCTATCGACAACGAAATAATCTTGTGCCATTGTCACTCTCTTATTACCATGCAAACAATCCCTAAATTCGAATGTAGCCTGTTCATCTACCACAAGCACCACTGAACCATACCGGCAACTGATATTCGAATTCTCAATAATCATATATGAACCCTTGTACCCATGTAGTCCATTCAGTGTTCCTTGCAAACTGAAGTTGGTAACGCGAGAGGGGTGTTGCATATTCAGTTACCTATCATGTCTTAATAACCCGAGTATTCTCTGTTGATTAAATTTTCATTTTGTCTGTCTTCACTATATTATTACAATATACTTGTGTTGATTAGAACAAGGGTCACAATGTAAAAGAAGCGACAGCAGAAATAAAAGGTTATGACTCGGCCGAAGAGGAGAAACTTACAGAAACAGACCATATACCTACTTGTCAACCTCAAAGAAAAAACACTCGACCACCTCAGGTAAATGTTTCAATAACATGATCTGCAATACACGAACAATAATAAGTGTATTGTTCTTAATTCTATATTTCACTAAAATTTGCAGACACAATAATCTATTATTTAGAAAACAAGTCTAAGACATGTTTAATTATAAAAGTTGCTGATTAAATAGTTTTCCTTATTTTGTTATTATACGAAATATCAAAACTTCAATTAAAAAAAACATTTTCTTTGGACTATGTTTCACTGAGCATATGATAAAGAAAAAGGATCAGGTTTCTGTTTTATCAACATTTCTACTAAAAACCTAAAAACTTTACAAAGTTTTGACTGGTTATTTCTCTATCATATAATCATTATCAATGAAACAAAAAGCATTTACTGGAACCATTCTATAATCATGATTGGCTGGCTGCTTTTCTTAGATTTAATTTTTAAAGTATTTAAGTATATGATGGTGAAACAGGAGTCTGGTCCCAGCTCCAATCAACATTATACATGTATCTTAGAAAAATTCTGAAATTAAATTTTATATATGCTTTTTCCATATTTACATTGGTCTTGTTGCGTGTTGAGAGTTTTAACCTGTGCGGTCATTTAAGGTGAATATTATGTCACAACAATCTAATGTAATCAGCTCTAAATGGTAGATTGAATAAAATGAGTCATGCCATATACAACAGTAAAAAGTGTATTTAAATTGAATTTTAAGGACAATTATTAAGCTCCCTTTGCAATAACCATCATGTATATGGGTACTTTTACTGGTTTCAGAAATTATTTTGCATTTATAATACAGTCAAACCAGTCTTAAGCAGCCTGTGAAGGGATTGAAAAAAGGTGACCTTTTAAGACAGGTTGTTGCTTAACACAGGTTAATTTGCTCCAAAAACATAGAAATGGGAAACAACAAATGTGGTTGCTTAAGACAGGTGGCTCATTAACAGAGGTGGCCGCTTACACAGGTTGGAATGTAATACTTATATTTATGCTGAAAATTGGAGGGGGTTATGTGTTTCAAACAAACTTTAAATACACTTGAATCATACATGGCCAAGTTTGATTATTTTCTATAATAAAGAAATAAAGATACTACTATGGCAATTTTAAGAAATCTGAATTCTAAGATGACTGTGAAATAATATTCGCCTTAATGTGTGATGAGTTACCATTAAGAGAAATAAGATATTTTTATAAATCTGAGTGCCACATTGTGTTAATAATTTAGTTTCATTTCAGCAATATTATGGTCCAAGGGAGGTAACAGCTTTAATTATATATCTACTCTATTTAACCAACACTTTATTCATACAGGTAGTATCCTAATGGTAATAATATGATAATAATTAGTTACCTTTATGTATACAGTACGTAGTCAATCCAAACCGGTATATTGTACATGTTTATTTTGTTATGTGTATATATGTGAGTAGTGAGTTAGCTTGGAAATGACAGTGATCGACAAGAGAGCGATGTGAGTTAGTTATTAGATTGGGAGTGACTTTGATTGACAAGTGAGTGATGCAAGTTAAGCCACTCCCAGCACTGCATGCATACCCTAATTCCCAAACTAACAATCTCTGCATTCTATCTCTAGACATCAACGAAACAATTTGCCTAAATTTTAACTATTATCTAAATGAATTGATATTTAAATATTAAAATATATTGAGTATTAACAAATTGCAAAGTTTGATTTATCAGGGCATATCCTGGTACGATCTGTGATAGTATTTGTTTTTAATTCTTTATTCTAAAGAGCCGAGTTGTAAATTGTGAAATGTTTATGTTTTGTTGTTTGTCTTATTGTATTGTTATACATGTTACAATCTCTTTCATAAACCCAGTCAAACACAAAATCCAGAATAGGCTTAAATTTTAATACTCAACCCCGGTTACATAAGCTTAGCATGTTTAGTGAAAACCGTGTTATTTTCATTAGCGAAGTAATAAGTGGATATAACAGCTGTTGTTCCTTAATATTTGAAGGTTTCCGAACATCGCACTATACTTGACACACGACCTGCAGAATAATATTTCACAAACATATACCAATGAAGTGTTGTGTTTGTCTTAACTGCTACATTAAAAGCTAAATATAAACTCGTATATTGATTAGATGCAAATTAAAATATAGTACCCAATATATCCAAATAAGATAAAAGAGAAGACATAGTTACCAGAGCACATACCCATTTGTCATTAAAGTCACGTTCATCACGTCTACCGTAATTTATTGATAATGTTCTAGAAAACATAAAGTTTGCTTACCAAAAAGTTTATACCAATGATAATTTGTACGCAGTTAATGTTGATTTATTTCTTACAATTGAATATTAAACTGCTAATAAGGATACCTCATTGGTTATTTTAAGTTTCTACTTTAAAGATAGAAATTGAAATGCTTCGTTTTCATTACCCTCTTGTTACCTCCAGCGACAGAACCATTTGCAAACGATCTTTGTAACACGAATCACATAATACATAATAGTTTATTGTGGATTTAAGCGCATATTACACAGCTTATCATCACAGAATTAATACTCGTGCATGCATAGAAAATTCCATATCAAAATACATGTTACACAAACGAAAATGAATATGACAATTAAATGGTCAAGTCATAGTAATTCATTTTAATGTCCTTTCTTCAGATGCTTTTATTATTTTGCTATTTTTATTTTTAAGATTCAAACTTTACTACAGTTCTGAAACTGGATGCATTTAAAACACTTGTTTTTAAATAATACTATTACGGTAACATTGACTCCTTAGTTTGTATATTGATCACATATTATGATCAAAGAAATTCATCCTCAATATCTTGACTATTAAAAACAATACAGTTCCTATCTTGTCGTGGAATTGGAACAGTCCTTTGTCGATATTTTTCAATTTACAGTCAATGCGAAAAGAGTCACATTTTGTTAATCGCTACTCCGTGCTACTTTTTATAAGTTTGAGCCAATAATTAGTGATAGCAAACGATTGTTAAAGTTATCTTAACAACGTTAGTGAGCGGCCTTTTTCCATGCTTTCACGCCATCTTCGAGACTTTGCTTTAACACTAGAAGAAATATTTTGACATACTATATGGTATCTCTTAAATTAATTATGTGTGTATCTCTTTCCAGGAAAAATATTGGAAAATAGCCTTTTATCTGCTGGCTGGATTGGCAATAATCTTGCTAATCCCAATTCTCTGGTTGACTGTCTTACGGATGAATCGTAGGATAAAAATGCTTGAGCCAGTGGAGCGCCAGCTATGTGTACCGTGTACCAGTCTGGATCCAGCCTCTAAAAACAAAGAAACGTATTCTGAATGCTTCAAAGAAAGCACAGTGGCAAGCAATAGTTGTTGTTGCGAAGCGAGTAAAATGCTTGAGATGATGATTGCTACGGTAAGCATAATGTCGCTTCAGAAAACGTTTGTATATAATTCAAATTAGATTAGGTTAACTGAGGTTATTCCTATTATATTTCGTTTAGAACCTGTTGATACAGTTTTTAAGTCCACTGAAGGACCATAATTGTACATGTAAGGATAATGTTTTGAAAATAGAGTTTCTTATATGTCTAATATGAATGGCATAATATACTTTATTTATGCGTAAGACATCGATTTTATTGTTTGTTTGTTATAATGCGACGGAAAGAAAGAACAAATATGAACACATGTCAAGCAGGAGACATATTAGTCACCACACAAACACAATCAATAATAGAATAATCTTAAACGAACAACACAAACATTATGTTTCTATTAACTTTTAAATTGATTTCGTTTATACACAAACATATAAAGGTATAAGAATAGTTATAGAACTTACACAGTTCTCCCGATTGGGTCCTTTATATATGATTGTTGGGAAAGCCCAAACTGAGCATCATGATTGGTCAGTTACTTCTGGGAAAGTTTGAATGACGTCACAGTTTAGTAACCGTTCAGTTGCTATGGATTGTGAGATTGGCATATAATTCCCTGCTTGTTCGATGGGGTTAATGGACCTGATTCAGGAGATATATGTATTAGGTTGTGGGATAGACTAGTATAAGAAGAATTTTATGAAGTAAAGTATAGCAACATGTTCAAAATCTATTACCACTCAACCTATTCATGTGAACGATTGTAAATACATTGTTGTATTACAACTACTATTTAATTGTAGATGACCTATAGGCCCACTGGGTGGGTGCTATTTATTTATCTCTTTTTTGTGGTATACTAATTTGTCTTGTATACCAGGCTCATGTCACTTAATCATAATGATACAGAAGAGAAGACAAGGCAACACGTGACATCACTTTGTAACGAACTGTTTTCGATAAAAGTATGACTGTCTTAGTATTTACATAAAACACCTATGTATATTAATCCTGGAGGACATTAATAATATGTATATCTAAGTCAAGTCTGCACATTTTTAGTTTCTGTTATTTTTTAAAATTGATGTGAAATGTGTGGCTATTTTGATTTGGAGTAGTTTTACGTCAGATATACGTGTATATATATATATATATAGAGAGAGAGAGAGAGAGAGAGAGAGAGAGAGAGAGAGAGAGAGAGAGGTGTATACTATAATACATGACTGATTACATGTTTCATGTTTTTGTGTTTTCTTTGTACTGGAATAGACAACAAAGACATACTTTGATGACACGTATCCAAGCCGTGAGTTCTTTTCCATTTATCCACTAATCTGATAAATGTCCTCATAATTATCATATTTATTATAATTTCATTCACAAACTCAATACAAGATTCACACCCAAGTGTTGTAATTTTATATTTGTCTTTGTCAAATTAGTTTGGTAGACATGATTAGGTTTCATTACGTTAAAATCTAGTTTTCTTTAAATAATTATATAAAAAAGTGTTGAATTTAATATGTAACTAAACACGTTCGTTTGAACAGTATTATTTAACATTTTAATACATATAACATATCACATTAACAATGCAGCGAGAAATAAGTCAAAGAATTCTTTAGAATTTGTTTTCCATATTTTAAATATAAACCATTACAGGATTATTCTCGGATGACAACTGTTCGGCTGTACAAGATTTGAACCCGTCAGCAAAGGTATCAGGCATATCGTTTTCAGACATGAACAAGTGTAAGTTAAAGTTGTTTTTGTTTTGGGGCCATGTGGTTAATGCATTTTAACGTCATTGTCAACACAAAATTATAGAATATATGGTATTCAGATATATTAGTCTAATTGTGTCCATTAAATATGATTGTTGGGAAAGCCGCATTTGAACAAGTTGATTGGTCAATTGCTGCAAAGAGTTTGAATGACGTCACCTTTAAAAGCAGCTGGCATTTTTTGTCAGATAATGCCTGCAAATAAAACGTTATAAATCTTGGCTATCTGTGAAGTTTCATCTGGACAACTTTTTTAACCAAAGCGTCAATGAATTTTGAAGCCTGCACTATCTCACTTACTCACTTTTTATTTGTTTTCGCTTTTATTTTAAGTGTAATTGTTTATATATTCTTTTACAATATTTGAAATCTCATTATGAGGTGAATGATTGCAATATCGCAGGCGTGTTTTTCGAGTGCTAACTTATATTGTTATTGTAAATATGTTATGTATAATGAATACTTTTAGAGATGTCTAAAAAATTTCATTTTAAATGCCAACGATGAAAGTACATCTAAGTCTCAGTCTGTTGCAAAGCAGCAATATTTCAATATTCTAATTAATTAATTACATTATTTGTCATTGCCTTTATAGCTAACGACAGTGTTGTGCATTGGAACATAGACTTGCCCCGCAATTTCATGAGAAACGTGTCGTACACTGACGGCATGATCACCATTCTGGTCGCCGGATATTACTACGTGTCTTTCCAACTAATGTTTAAAGTAGAAGATAAATTTGAAAACAGAAGGACTGATAGCGTTGCGTCACTTACGGCTACAATTAACAGAGCCAATCATAAATCGAACCTAACGGAAAAATTGACAATCATTTTGGAAAGTTCAGACGTTATTTGCGCAGACCGTCTGCCAGAAAAGTCAACATCCAGTGCTCTGGGCGGTGTTTTCTACCTTAAAGAAAATGACAAAGTATTTGTAACCTCGTCTCACCCGCAAAATATTTTACCCTGTAACTATAGTAATTACCTTATCTTGTATATGGTCTAATAAGTACTAAAGAAGAAGTACTTGACACTACTAATCATTAAGTATGGAGACTATCAAGCATTCCTTGGAATTATTGCCACTGGTAACAATAACGCACATAAGTTACCGTACGTTCCATTACCGTCAAATGTTATTTCTTGGAATGCCGAGGCCATTCCTGATGAATATGGTGAAGAAATAAGACTTAACAGTCTTCACCCATTTCGCTTCAAGGACAACCTCAAGCCATCTCTAGAAAATATAGCAGCCTCTGGTTTCTATTGCACTCAGGACAGACGTGAAATACGACGTGTATTTTGCATTGTATTTTATCCGTATAACCACAGAGGCAACGATGCTCATTCCATCCACAGGCGCATCTGTCCAACATGCCGTATGGTAAACAATGAAGGAGATAGGGCAGGCAATCAACCTAGAAAATCAAATGGATGAACACGGTTTGTTTGTGAGAAAATTTACAATGTACTTCAAAAATGTTTACTTAATTCCATTCAAAGGTATATCTCCTGATATTGCAAATATAATTTCAGTGCAATTGTTTTCGTAAGTGTGTGTTGTTCATATGCAAATCTATTTAATTAACCCGCTTGTAAACACAGATTCATGGGCGTTAAGGATGTTATGGTGGCTACGTTCGATTAATGACACATCTCCTGCTTAACATATATTTATCATTTTGGGCAATAAAACAATATGAAACTACATGTGAATGGAAAATTTGAGAACAGAAATACGTATATTTAAAACACTATCCTATATTGTAATCGTATCATGAACGAGACGCAACACTTACTCATTTATTTCCAACTCTGTACAGTCGCATATTTCGTTTCGACCGATATTATTGACGACTAGTCGTATGTGTCGTTTGGTGGTCGTAGTACAAGGCGGGATTACGGAGAACCCTTTTTCAAAGTTTCACATTCATCAATGCATTGTGTTATAATGTTGCATAATATTAGATTATAATTAATACATTTAATTGGCAATAAACAATTTCCCTAAAATGTTTGTTATATGCAGTTTGAAACAAAAACTCCAACTGCCAAAATGAAATTCGAGGGAGATGCACTCTATACACATGATTAACCTTCCGCAGATAGCCTTGTGTAGCATTGTAATTTTATAATCTCCTGTTACAAACATTTACTACCCTGGCAATGAATGTTGCTACTTTAAACGAACTGAACGCAGTCATGGTCAATATTTTTATAAATAATTATAACGGACAACAACATATTCACGATTAACAAGTACCACGTACTCTTGTTGACATAAGTTATGAGCTACAATAAAGATAAATGAGAAAACTATTGTGATAAGATATTATCTTCTAAATGATTATTTGTTACTTGAACATACCATAAAGGGAGACAACTCTGTTGACCCTATCTTTAACCTTAGAATGTTTTGAAGTGCAACAATTAGTTGTATTACACTATATCTGATAAATGCTGAACTAGTAAATACAAATAGCAAACTTAGTATGTTCAACTGTAAGAAAATACACAATTATGTATTGTGTGTACGTATTTACATGGCTCCCATGACTTTTTCGTACATAGTCGTAAATTAGTTTTCTTTGTCAGAATGCAAATAGAGATTTTACTGTTCTTAAATCGACGCCAGTATATTACTAAATCGGCTCCATATCGTATTCATGAATAATTGTGTGGCGTTTCAACAACATATAATTTTAATTAAATAATAAAATATATTTCACACTCTAAAGCTTTGTCTTGATCATTCTCCGGTTTTAAAGGGGGAAGTTGTTGGGTTGGGGTGGTTGTTAATATTATTTTTAAATATTATTGCTTTTCTAATGGACGATAAATGGTGAATTTGATAGAAAAAAAGTGTAATATGTTAAACAATGTTCTCCATGTTGTGTCTTGTAGTATTAATACACATATATAATTATGTAGGTAAAAAAATCATGTGTCAATGCCCATATTCTATACGTGTCCTTACATTATAGTTATTATTAAAGATTATTTTACATTATAATCATTATCAAGATAAAGTGATCGCTTTATATGTCGTGTTATTTTAGATATTCAGAAGTATATGCCACTGTGCCTTAAACTATCAGTTTTTTACGTTTTAATTGCTATTTTTATCAATGATAAAATGTATTTTTTAGTCTATTTTAAATGTAACTGTGGATAGTGTTCTATTCAGTCGTCTTGTAGATTTGTTACATTGTAGAATCATATTATCTATTCGTGTTTAAAACCATTGTTGTTGTGCTCTAAGACTGTTATAAAAAGGCGACACGAATAGTTTGTCCCATGTTACTTCTATGACGTAGATCTTTGCATCATTGTTATCATTATATATTGCTTTTTGTCTGAAGAAACTATTTTAGATTGATCACTACAAGCTGAAAGTTGGATTGCTCTTGACAATATGCCTATATTCTCAACTTCACAGCATTTGGTTCAGATTTTATTAACAATCACATGGATAACATCCATAATCACTTTTGAAAAGATATTTTCATGGCATACAAAATGTTTTCATTAAACATTGATCTTACCGCATGTTTTTTACATTTAGTACAACCCTAATCTTAAGGTCAGAGGCTCGAACTTTCATATAAGCATTGGTTGTATAAGTTATAAATGACTTATTACAATGACAATTTGTATACCATTAGAGAGTTCATCAATAAGTATACTATCAATACATATTTTCTCGAATTTTAAGGGCTCATAACATCAGTTAAACAATAAATAAGTAAATGTTAGTATTAACATGTAGCCAGTAATTGCCAGTACCATATGTTTCCACTTCCAGTTTTAACCATTAACGTTAAAGATAAAAAGAAGGTTGCAGAGCAATATATAAAGCATTTTTATCAGAAAATAGTGAACCATCTTCAAAACGTAATTGAGAACATGAGTTAGATCTAAGAATTAAATTATTTGATTTACTATTAAGTTTCCTTACAGATGCGAATTTACAATTGTTCCAATATAATTATTATCAACCAAAGAAACAAGCAATTTTATCAGTTTCGAATGATGTTAATGTTCATAAAGAAGTTACGTTACATAATTTGTTAAATTAAAAATAGATGATGTTACATCTTTGAGATTGTATATATCATACAATAACACATAATATATATGTTATATTGAATACTTCAATGAAGTTATCTTATTTTGTTTACAACGCACTGAGAGCGGGTTTCTGTTTTACCAGCACTTTCTTTGGTTTACCGTCTTAACCGATTTTAGGATGGTTGTCGCCTATTCTGTAAACACTGTGAATTAAACGTAATGCAGTTTACTGAATCCAGTGCAAAGCACTACGGTTGCATAGAATATATGTCTTTAAACTTATGTTTCATATAGGTACTTGATTGAATACCTGAGTGTTTTGGTGAGGCGTACGCCTGTTTTCTGTTTATGTTTTCTTTCTTTGGGAAAGATTTCTTTTCATAAACAGAATAAATAGCAACCTTAAATTATATCAACGACAAAATATAAAAAAAAATCTGAATTAATAAGTTTGCCCTTAGTTTACAAATATGAAAATGTTATTTATACTATTTCATCATTTGTATCTTTACATGTGATATTGTTAAATTGTTACAATGAAATAAAGAATTAAAACAAATAATGATGATGAGAGAGAGAGGGGGGGGAGAGAGAGAGGGAAAGAGAACGTTAGAGAGAGAGGAAGAGGGAGGAGGAGGATGAGGAGAGAGAGAGAAATAATACAGAAAAACATTTATTTACATGTATATTCACATCAAACATTTAAATAGTGTTCCAATGCTGTTTCTCTGCCTTGCACATTTTGTATATAAATTCAAAGGCTTATTATTCTATATCAGTTTTATCAAGTTAAACATTTCATTAATTCCTTAAGTAGATTACATTTTCTAATTTCCGTTTTTATTACGTAGCCTTAGACATAAATGCGATTATGCTTTTAGATAGTGTACACCTGTTTCGCACCTTTGTTGTTAGTCTATATCTGCATTTAAGGGTGATCAAACAGGTCAGCGTTGTGTCTTAAGTTCTATGACAACAGTCTTCTTTGTGCCTATAGTATCGATACAATACATTCTAATTTCGGCATTCAAAGAATTTGGACGTAATGTAATCATATCGTCTCTAAGAAGTGGATATTTTCCGTTCTTACTAAGATTTCAAAATCGTTTATATGTTCTAAATTCAAGTTGGAAAACCATAACCAACTTAATTTATTACTTCAATTAATAACAATTGGAAAAACTACGATTACTTAATAATTTTAGAAACTTCGTTACTGGACATCGATACTACATTCATCACGATTACTGGACTTAAACAAGTATTGTGCTGTGCTACGGCTACATGTGTTACCATTTATAATTCTTACTTTATACGTGCTCTTCTTGATATATTAACATTTACAAATGACGAATACAATTGATTAACTTCATAAAGTGTTGATTACTTCTCCCACAAACCCACAACGTTCTATTAATAAAAATCAAATACTTTACTTAACAATAATCATCCGGTTTTCAGCTCATGGTTCAGCAGTAAATACAAACATTACATACATAGTTTACCGTACACTTCTCTTCATACCACGATCATAACTGTACTGCGCAGTTAATAGATTGACAAGTGTGCAAATTTTAGTGCACGCTTGGATCATTTAAAATACTGCGTAAAATACCTGTCGCTGACGACTACTAGTGTACCCTGTACACCGCATTGTAAGCATGAAATGTCCGATAATGTAATGTGCAAATGTATTAAAGCAGCGTATGCAATCTACGAAGAATACACCTGGATGGTTTAAGGGATCATTAGCAGCCCTCAAACCACCCATGTGTATTTTAATCTCACTCGATGTCTTCATTGATAGAACCAGTACTTAAAGCATGTGAAAATGAAGGTGTCTTACTCATATACAAAAAACAAAATTGTCATAGTTAAGGATCGATACTATGCCATTGGTTCTTGCACCCTCTGCGCTCCCTGGTCAGCGGATGTTATCATTGTTTCCTCTTCGTTAAAACATTGTACAGTAACGTCAGTTGCGTAGCTGCCTTTAAGCCTCAAAACCCCGACTTGCACAATTTCCCCAGAAAGCAGACTATGCGTTTTACTTTTCTTCTGTGTAAGCATGCCTTTACCCCCATCCACTAGACCCGACGGGCGTGTTCATCGTTTTATGGTCAGCTACGCCACTGAGCGTGTGACAGGTGCAAAAGACAGCACGTGCTTCGCTTCATATAGTTACCTAAATTCGATGTAAATGTTTATGTTAACTGTGCACATACGCACTCTACGAATGTATTCAGGACATGTCCGTAAATAATTATTAATGGTGAGTGAGATTCGGTTAGTTTAAAAGGTACACTATTGTTCTTTCCGAAAAGATTTCATCATCCTGAATAAATGAATGAATTAATCATCAATCAATCATCACCAGGGTCATATTGAGTCGGTACTGAGAAAGACTATGAGATATAATGATGAACATGTATGAACGTCCTAATTGAAATCCCGTCATATCTAAAGTATATAATTTTATTATGTAAAAATATTGATTGATTGATTGATAGAATATTGATCGTCATTGTTATGCCATCGAGGGCTAACAGACGATAAGAAAGGGTAACCAGTAATTGAGCACACACTATTTCCGCAGGTAACTGATAACTTCCCTACTTGAATAAGCGGTGAGGGACGAATGATAATAAGACATTCACGACCCCTGTATTGATAGTCAGACGCGTAATCGACTAAGCTAATCGGGCCCGGCTATGTAGAAATAATATATATAAACATATATATGTGATATGAGGAAAATGTTAAAAAGCGTTTAGCAGTTAATTTAAAAATGGACATCCATACACTTTGTCACGATGAGCCTTTGTCTGCATAACCACCTTATAAGGAATAGCCTAAATTAACCGCCTGCATTTTCTTATTTTAAATAACTGTTATGCAAAATAGCTGCGCCAATTTATTTCTATCCGTTGAACAAAATGACCTTGAATAATTTTAAATGGTTTTGAAACAGGCTTTAACAGTAAAATGCTGTGTCATTTATACCAGGTGTATTAATCAAGTCTAACCCTTGCGTAACTTTATCTTATTCGATTTGTTAACTGTGCACACCTAAATGTTTCATTTTTTTAAATAGGACTTCCTATTTACATTTCAAAAAAGTTTGGTGTAACGATTAAGTAACACTGTACACACATTTTTATTTTTATTTTTAGAAATAAATTGGAGACAACCTAAATATTCGTTGTTGTAAACTCAACGGTATTTATGACTCTGTAGGGAAGATATCCAGTTTTATTGGTGGACGACAACGAATAAATCTGAGTAGAACCACCGTTCATCCGCAAGTAAAAACTTTGCAAACTGTCTTATATGAGCTGGGCTGGAAGCCATGGCTTTAGCGGTGAGAAATAAGTTGTCTTTATAGGACAGCGCCTTAGTTCACTTGGCGACGGACGGGTAATACCCTCTGAATGATATGATAGTTTAGAGAAACGGGTTATATTTTTGTAATGAAAAATGGAAAATATAAAATCAACGTGATACGTAACATTCCAATGGCACAGTCGTCACAGTAGAGTAAACGCAATTGTTTTACATGCAGACATAGGAGAACAGTGACGACCGGTTTACCGCCTTTAAGCGGCCTGGTAACGTGATCAGGGAGCTTAATCATACAACAATAACATGTCTGTAACCGATATTTTATAATTTCCTTAGACGCGGGAATACTCGAGAACAAAACAAGGTTATCATCGATATCTGTATTTCTTATAATTGCTGCGTATCTTCGGATAAACATCGTGTCAACAAGTAGACACGTAGTAAACGCACTGTTCCTTGCTGATTTACTATAGCTTGAATATATATACAATGAAAGGTTTAACTTAGGTATTTAATTTTCTAACGTTCATTTTGACCTCTGAATTATTTTTACAAATAAACACAATTTTTATAACCTGCAGTATGATGTACAAGTTAATAAATATTTCCATTAGTATATCAAGTACTTAAATTCTATTGTCTGCAATGTAACGGAGTGATTAAGCTTTGTTGATACGGCGTGACCCTTTGTGTATAAATACGATATAAAGACTCGTTTACGTTCAGTGTTGGATGCGGGCTTAGATCAGTCGCTCCCATTTATATGAACTCCATGCATACCAGTGCGTTATTGGTTTGGTGAGGATTCTTATTAAACTTTGTAATTTTCACCTCTAATTATGGCGTGGACTAATGACAAAAGTATCGCAGTTATGTTGGTTGTATTAAACATTGTCTTGCTTTCATTCGTAATTATTATATTAAAACAAATTTACCATGAGATGCATGTTGATAAAATTGGTACTCAAACGTGTGTTCCGTGTACGACAATACCTCTACATCCGGATGACGGACGTACCTTCTGGGGTCGCAATGGATAGTAAAAACTCGTCAAAATGTTGCATTGACGATAAAGCAAAGATCGGCACATTAGTAAACTATGTGAGTATTTTCGCTGCATAATTAAATAATACTTCATTGTTGACTGTTTTAACATTATCCAGTATTTTAAAATATGGTATATACAATTGAATAACCACAGTGGTGGTCTTGGTTACAACGTCCGCCTCGCATGAAGTATTGTTGAAAACGGCGCTTAGTAGCAGCATGGTTCAGTTGAGCTCATTTGTATTGTCATATTTCTTTTTATTTATCTTACTATTAATGATGAATTCCTAAAAGTATGTTTCCATAAAAAATGCAATATGTCTGTGTGATAAATGACATTATTAGTTATTGCTCTTCTATTACATTTTGTTTTGGATTAAGGAAACAACGACTGGTGTTAGATACTGTTTCATTTATTGTGGGTACGAGATTATAATGTCTTTGTTTCGTGCTCAACTCAAGATTTCATGCGCAATTCAAACAATAATGAACTCATTATATGTTAATATCAGTTAAACTGCTTAATATTTTGTAATGAAATAATGTTACAATGCATTAATCATAAGAACTATGTCCAGTTCATATAGGTAAACAGAGTGCGTCACCTTTATCTGGTGACCAGTGCAACCTTATAGTTATATTGTCTGCTGTTACTAAAAATGACTTGATTTAGACAATCGCGTATGTATTGTTGAAGGTTATGATGGTTGTTGTTGATTTTGTCCGCCAAACAGCATTCAGGGAACCGGTCAAAATACCAGTCATATTCAAAGTAGCCAATAAAATGGCTTTCCAGGGAGATAATGAATGCTTAGTTGAGCTGTTTACTAATAAGAAACTCCATTAAAGTTACAATACAATATTGTCCAGGTGGTGAGAGAATGTATATAAACTGGTATACGTTATTATTCAGGAGAGGGTCTCAGTGAGAGAGAGAGAGAGAGAGAGAGAGAGAGAGAGCACACTCGGTATGTCGCTAGCTAACTGCTATCTGTTGCTAGAATTAGAAGTACGATTTGTAAACCACGTGTTTTAGTCTTGCCATAATAGTAAAATCATAACAAAATAATGTAAACAAATGTACCTTTCGTCCGCAAATCAGCATTTAAATTTGAAGCCAAGTCAATTGTTTGCGCTTTAATTTATATTTTTATATAAATCCTGGAAATTGTGTTCGAATACAAATTTGAGTTGAGCATGAAACGAAAAAATATTATAATAACCTCGTGGCCATTAATTATTATTAATACTTATCCGGCATAATGTTTTGCTTGCAGCTTGTTGATAATTGGTCGAGAAAAGCTTGGAGTAAAGGTAAGAATTATACATAAAAACTCTTTAGTAAACAAATGAAAATTAAAATAAGATATGGCCTGGTTTTATCATACGACACTCTATGAAAATCAATACATCAGAAAAGTTTTTAAAATCCGTATACATTATTAGATTATTTTTTTCTTTGAAGTTGCCTCCAGAAAAAATACATTAAAGTAAAATGTGTATTAGTCTATAATTTTATATGTGTATACATATTTTACGGCAATTTATTTATATTAGTATACATATAATCGAATGTACATTTAGATCACCACTGTGCTGTTGAGAAATGGGCATCTGGAAAAGTTGAGGATCGACCCAAAATCATGTTGGTTGCATACACTTACCGGTCTCCAGGTAAAGGTAACAATAAATAATGTAAATGATGTACTGTATAAACGAAAACTCAATGTATGTTTTAAATAAGAGTCGTTATAAAGTCTCACACAATGTGATATACTAGCTTACAAATGGTCATGTTGTTCGGTCCTCGGCCGAGTCATACCAAAGACGAGAAAAATAGTACTAGAAGCTTTCTCACCTGGCGCCCAGAATTTAGAATATTGTCTGGGTCTGGTCGACCTGGTGTCAGTATAATGTGACTGGGTGGGGGTATCATACCATGTGTCTGGGGCATGATACTCCAGTCTGGTAGCGCTTAGAATACTGTCTCAAATAGACACCGTGGCAATATAGCTGAAAAATTGTTGGAAACAACGTTAAACATCATACAAACAAACAAACAAATAAACAAAACTATATTTTATTTTATTACTGAATATATTTTAACCCAAATTAGCTAACATCAGTATCGGTTCACATGTGTTATAACATTAATTAATTTGTTAAGTTGCCGTTCTAATGTGGAAAAGTTGTTGGAATAAAATTGAGAAACAAACAAAGTTTTGTCTTGGTTTATCATTCACGTCATTCAAGTCATAACTAGATTTGATACACTTTCCATATTTGCGTTTTTGTCGTTGAATATACTTTGTTTTGAAATTTACAGATACTATTGTGAAGTGGAACAGCAAACATGAGATGTCCTTCAGTCACAAGTTCAGGTACCAAGAGTGTTATATCAGGGTGCAGATCACAGGGTTCTACCACGTCTACAGTCTTGTTACCGTTAGAGTAAAAGGTGACTTTCAACCTTCGGTGTCACACGCTCTCATTTTACAAAAGGCGATGGAAGAAGATGGAAAAGAAACAATGCTTGCGAAAAGTGATGATAAACCAAAATGTGTAATCGACCTTGCCAAAGCTTCTGATCATTAAATAATGTACCCTAGCAGAATCGATATTGTGGTGCCGTTGACCATAGGTGATCGCTTTTACGTGAAACTCATCAACGTAGTTGAAATAATGACAGACCCGGCGAAAACATATGGTGTCAGTTTGATAATATAGGCGGATTGTGAAGATGTGTGTATGAAGCTTCAATTAATACTGTTGTTTTGCTTTCATGTGGTAAAGAAAAGGTCGTGTTTCTATACATTTTACATCTATGACCAAGATTGTTAAGGAAAAGGACCACGAAACTCCAATATTTGTCCCGTAAAATGCATTTCGTTCACCTATTTATCACAAAGATGTGTGTATTTGTACTAAATATATATCTTTTTCTTTTATAATATTGATGTATATTTCTTTTTTTTTGTTTTAAGTTTTTCAATTTATAGAATGACACCATAGAATTCTTACTTCAAAAAGGTATTTATTCTGATCATATTGTCTAGTACACTTTGAGTAATATATGTATTTTTTTTCTTGTGGCAAGAGTGCCTTCATTCTTAAAACCATGATATATTAACGTACATGTAAAATGGCTTAAAAGGTAGGAAAATTGCATTTTTTCCCCGTATATATTATTTTACGGTATTGTATTAAGCAAATCAAGAAAAATTGGGGGAAAAATCATATTTGTTAACATATTTAAACAGAGCCTTCTGGGTGGTTCGTGAACCACATCCCACTCCATTGTTTCATTTTCTGCGTACACGTCACGACTTATTCGGCGCTATTTCACTTTAAATTTTTCTAAAATCCAACAAATGTTTAATAATTTATTCAGGAATGGCGCATTTCACAACATTCAGCGGCGAGTAACATGTTTACAAACTGATAGACGTGTTTTCTGATTATAAGATATATATATAAAAAAGCTAATAAATATAACATATCAATCATGTCTTTGTTGTAAAGTTATGTATATTTGTCGAGACTGACTTTATTTGCAGCTGTTATGATGTGACGACGTAGGTGACGAAAATTGATACACCTGTAAACAAGTTTCAAAGTTTGCTGATGTTCGATTCAAGGGGGTGATCCCTGTCGTTACTCTTTCCGTATATATGCTTATTTCTAATATGCATATTGCTATGTTCGGCAACATTATGTTTCTGCTATAGTTGTGTTTGTGTCCTGTCGGACCTACGTCTGTTATTATTTGTATGTTATTAAATTGTTCAGTGTGGTTGTGCTTTTCTATTTGATCCCGTTCGAGTAAGTATTTCACAATTTAAAATTGTGCTTATCTTCAAGTTGCAAAACCCGCAGAAATGGTCTAGGGGTAGATCGTCCGCCTCGCATGCGGAAGGTTGTGGGTTCGATCCCCGGTCGGGTCATGCCAAATACTTGGAAATTGTACAAGAAGCTTTCTCATTTGGCATTCAGCATTTGGAGGATAGTTTCTAGGTCTGGTCAGCCCGATGTCAGTATATTGTGACTGGGTGGGTATCAAACCATGTATCTGCGGTATGATACTCCAGTGTGGCAACGCTTAAATACTGTCTCAAGTGAACAACGTCCCGATAAAACTGAAACAATGTTAAAAGCGAAACTTAACACCATACAATATTATTTCAAGTTCATGATTGCTTTACCAAATTATATATTATCAATTGTTGTAAAACAGAGAATGAAAACGCACTATGGAAACTGCTTTCAGTCATTATAAATACATAAACAATAAATTGTATGTATCTGGATAAACCAAGTAATTTGCAATGCTATTAAGATTGAAGAAACTAAGTTTGTTCGACAAATTTGAATGTGTAGCGTCATTTTAGACCATTGAGGGCTTACAGATGACCAGTTTACCTGAGTCAAACGCATACACAGCAAAAATCATCTAATGCAGTTGGCCGTGGGTTCGATCACCGGCCGGGTGAGACCAATACTTCAAAAATGAAGCTTCCTCTCTTTGCGCTCAGAATTTAAAGGACAATTTGGGGTATGATCGACCCGAGGTCTGTTTAATGTGACTGGTTCACCAGTGTGGCAGCGCTTAAAGTACTGTCTCAAGTAAGTACCGTCGCGATGTAACTGAAAAAGATGATGAAAGCGACGCTAAACACTATACAACCACAATTCATAGCGTCAAATAGCAATCCCATCTTCAGTACGTTGAGCACTATAATTTTTGACACCGTTTACGTATATGATTAGTACTGGTTCTGTCCAGGAAGACTTCGAGTGTAAGTTGTACGAATTTGTTTCACAATCGAAGTAAAATAATCAGTTTAAAACTGTAGTATGTGCATGTAAATCAGTCGCAGTCTACCTTACAGCTCGCAAGCGTTATATTGATCGTCGAGGTAAAATGGCTGAAGTCGACTTCCTGAACGGTGTTACCAAGGAGTTATTACATGTAAATATCGTATTACTTTATGATATCTTTGTGACCTTTGATGGGCATGTGTTTTTTTTTCATTTAAGCAATATGTTTTACTAACGTGTGAACGATATTTATAACATATGCGTGTACGTAAGTAACTGCTGTTGACCTGGATACATATGTTGTTGGTGTTTTATTTTATGTTAAAGGGATATAAGGAAGCGTAACTTAATTCATAAGCTAACATATTGTTTAATCTTTTCGGGATTTAGTGGATAAATTTTGTATAGACAATAATGAATAGAATATGGTCATTATTTTAAAATCCTTCGCTTTTTACTGTTTAAAAAATGTTTGAACAAAAATAATTCATTTCGTTACTTCCTTTATATATGTTTATAACGTATTGCTTTGTAAAGCCCAAAACACTTCTGCATGAGCATTAAGGAATTGTAAAAGTGTTTATAGCATAGCAACTTTTGTCTGCACCTATCATTTGGGTTTCATTGATTTTTTGAAAGAATTTGTTTCACAATTGATGTAAAATGAATAATTTAAAACACATGACGCAATAATAATAACCAACGCTTTTGATAACTCCAGAAAATTTGTGTTGGTTTATTTTTTACCTTAACCATTTTTATAACATTGATAAAAATTAATCATGGCTTTACGGCTCATCAACACAAAAAGATTACATAAGACTAAAAAGAGGTTTCACGCAAGTATCAGGTTATATACCTATATATATGGCATATTCAGTTTTATTGAAGAACGAAAACCTCAGAATGAATCTGAGTAGAATCACCGTCCTTTCCCAACAACGTTTTTCAACAGAATGGGACTCGAAACCACGACTCAGCGGTGAGAGGAAAGTGATCTTGAGACGGCGCTTTGGAACACTCGGCAACGGAGAGTTCTTATTTTGGTTTCACACTCTAATTACAAAGCAAACAATTTAATAACAAATAAAAATAATAAAAGCGAGTGTTATATCTTATATCAGAACTACTGTATTCTTATACTTGCCATCACTCGTATAGCACCACAGAATGATACGGACGGATAACGTAATCACAGTAATTATTATTTCTGATTCCTTGTATAATGAAGTTCATTAAGTGTAGAAATAAAAAGTACAATAATAGAATACTACTTAAGCCGGTTATGTATATGTCATTTCCTATGATGGGCATATTCAATCAACCTGAGTACCCGTTATCGGCAATTACTGTATGATTGACAGTGAATTTACATGTATATTTCACTAAAGCATTATAGAGAAGCAACAGCAGAAGTGGATACTTCAAACCCAGCTGAAGAGGAGAAACTTACAGAAACTGACCATGTACCTACTTGTCGACCTCCAAGGAATAACACCAGACCACCTCAGGTAAATGTTTCAATAACATGATCTGTAATTCACGTAAAATAATAGTGTATTGTTTTTAATTCTTTATTTAAATGAATTTTGAAGCACTTGTTTATAAATAATAATGTTTTGGTAAAATTGTCTCCTTAGTTTGCATATTGATCCCATATTGTGAAATGAAACTCAACCTCAATATAAAAACTATTACAAACAATACATTTCCTATCTTGTCGTGGAATTAGAACAGTCCTGTGTCAACATTTTTCAAACGACAGTCAATGCGAAAAGAGCAGCATTTCAGTAATCGCTACTCTGTACTACTTTTTAAAAGTTTTAGCAAATAATTGGTGACAACAAACAATTGTTTAAGTAATCTTAATAACGTTAGGCACCTGCCTTTTTATCCATGCTTTCACGACATCCTGTTTTAGATAAGAATTTGAGTATTTGCTTTAACACTAAACATTTTGACATACTATATGGTCTCTCTTAAACTAGTTATGTGTTTATCTCTTTCCAGGAAAAATATTGTATAATATCAATTTATATGCTAGCTGGAGTGGCATTAATCCTGCTAATCACAATTCTCTGGCTGACTGCCTTGCGTTTGAGCCAAGGGAGCACCAGCTATGTGTACTATGTGCCATTCTGGATCCAATGAGTGTTTAAATTATCTTAAAAACGTTAGTGAGCTGCCTTGTACATGCTTTCACGCCATCATATTATAAATAAGTATTTGAATATTTGCTTTAAAACTGGAATACATATTTTGACACGCTATATGGTATCTCTTTAACTAATTATATGTTTATCTCTTTCTTGGACAAATATTGGAAAATAACTATTTATATACTAGCTGGATTGGCAATAATTTTGCTAATCACAATTCTCTGACTGACTAAATGCTGATGAATCGTAGGATAAAAATGCTTGAGCCAAAGGAGCGTCAGCTATGTGTACCATGTACCACTCTGGATCCAGCCTCTAAAAACAAAGAAACGTTTCCTGAATGCTTCAAAGAAAGCACAGTGGCAAACACAAGTTGTTGTTGCGAAGATAGTAAAGTGCTCAAGATGATGATTGCTACGGTAAGCATAATGTCGCTTCTGAAAACATTTGCATCTGATTCATATTAGATTAGGTTAACTGAGGTTATTCCTATTATATTTCGTTTAGAATCAGTTGATACAGTTTTTAAGTCTACTGAAGGACCATAATTGTACATGTAAGGACAATGTTTTGAAAACAGAGTCTCTTATATTTCTAATATGAACGGCATAATATACTTTATTCATGCTTATGTACATCGATTTTATTGTTTGTTTTTATGTTATAATGCGACGAAAAGAAAGGATATATATATATATATATATAATATATAATATATATATGATACAATAACAAATATGAACACATGTCAAGCAGGAGACATATTAGTCATCACAACAGCACAAACACAATCAACACATAGAGTAACCTGAATACATACAACACAAACATTGCTCAATTAACTTCGTTCATACACACATATATAAAATTATAAGAATAGTATGTAGAACTTACGCAGCTCTCCCGATTGGGTCCGTTCAATAGCATTGTTGGGAAAGCCCCTATTGAGCACCCTGATTGTTCAATTGCTGCTGGGAAAGTTTGAATAACGTCACAGTTTAGTAACCGTTCAGTTGCTATAAATTGTGAGACAGTCATATAATTCCCTGCTTGTTCGATGGGGGTTAATAGACCTGATTCGGGAGAAACATATATCAGGTTGTGGGATGGACTAACTTGTATAAGAAGGATTTTATGAAGTAAAGTATAGCAACAAGTTATAAATCTATTACCACTCAACCTATTCATGTGAACGATTGTATATACTTTGTTGTATTACAACTACTATTTAATTGTAGGTGACTTATAGGCCCATTGGGTGGGTGCTATTTATTTATCTCTTTTTTTAAAGGGTATGCTTCTTTGTCTTGTATGTCACTTAATCATAAACATACAGAAGTGAAGACAACAAGGCAACACGTGACATCACTTTCCGACGAACTGTTTTCGATAATAGTATGACTGTCTTAGTATTAACATAAAACACCTATGTATATTTTTCCTGTATGACATAAATAATATGTATGTTTAAGTCAAGTCTGCACATTTTTAGTTTAGGCACAAATGTAAATATTTTCTGTTGTTTTTTAAACTTTAATTGAGATGTGTGAGCTATTTTGATTTGGAGTAGTTTTAAATCAGTTATACATACATATATATATATAGAGAGAGAGAGAGATGTATACCATAATACCTGACTAATTAAATGTTTTTTATGTTTTCTATGTACTGGAATAGACAACAAAGGCATACTTTGTACTGGAATAGACAACAAAGGCATACTTTGTACTGGAATAGACAACAAAGGCATACTTTGAAGACGGGTATCCAATCCGTAAGTTCTTTTTCTTTCATCCATTAAGTTCGATAAATGTCATAATAATTATCATATTTGTTATAATTTATTCACAAACTAAATACAAGATTTACAACCAATTGTTGTAATTTTTTTTTTGTCTTTATCAAATCAGTTTGGTAGACATGATTAAGTTGCTCTACGTTAAAATCTAGTTTTCTTTTTATAATAATATATCAAAATGTTTAATTTAATATGTAACTAAACGTGTTCGTGTATACAGTATTGTTTTAAAAAACTACAGCATTTTAATACATATAATATATCACATTATCAATGCAGCCTGAAATAAATCTATTATTTTTTTAGATTTTGTTTTCCGTATTTTTAATATAAACCATTACAGGATTATTCTCGGATGACAACTGTTCGGCTGAACTGTGAAATGAATAGGGCAAAAGAGTTTGGTAACAACTGCTGATCGCCAAACATATACGAGGGTGGGGTCAGAACGTTCGTAGACGTATGCCGTTAGCGTTGCCAAAACGGGTTCAATTTTTAAATTAAATCCTTCAAGACAATGGTGTCAATTATGCGCATCTTAAAATAATGTCAATATTATTATGTTACGGTATTCCAATTTTGTTTGAAACAAAATGACATAAGAGCATTTGAAAATAGATAAGCGGGCGGAATACTGCAGTTCCATTAAGTTTTGCTCTTTTCAAACAGAGAAACATTTTAAGAGATTGTACGTTGGTTTTAATGTTTCAAGGGCTCTAGTGTTTAAATATCACAAATGTTGAGCTGAGCAGTACCCAATTAAAGCCATTGTTCATAAAGCGTTTTGTTGTGGGTTTTTTTACATTTTAGAACATTTTATCTAAAGCTATGAATTAATTGCAAACGTAATAGCAGCTGCTCACTACAATTTGCAGCTACCCAATTCTTTTTTGTTGACTTTCATAGTGTAAATTTATTTTCATTGTGTCTGTCCATTTTTTATTAAACTTACTAATATATGCAAAAACAAAACCTGTTAAAACTAGCTACCTGCATACCTACCCATATGAAAACTAGCACAGCAAACAAATATTTTTTAAGAATGGCCTGAGATATATATTTTAAATTATCAATACGTTCATGTGTCCCTTTGACACTATATGTAGTTAACCATATCAAAGTATACATAAACCAATTTTGTCCAGAATGGATATCATATTGGGTTTTCCCCAATAACGAGATAATTGTTTTGGCACAGCTTTAACAAATACATTTCATTTTCTGTATGGAAACTTTTAAATATTACAGCTTTTTTACCTATCATGTTTGTACTTGCAAAGGAAAATACATGGTCAAACCAATTCCAGATATTATTACCTTTTGGACTTTTGGCTTCTGTAAGTGGATTAACCACATGACTGTATATATAGGTAATTATGTTGCTGTTGTTGTTGTTGTTGTTGTTGTTGTTGTTGTTGTTGTTGTTGTTGTTGTTGTTGTTGTTGTTGTTGTTGTTACTGTTGTTGTTGTTGTTGCTGTTGTCGTTGTTGTTGTTGTTTAGCGTCGCTTTCAACAATTTTTCAGTTAAATCACGACGGTGTCTACTTGAGACAGTATCCTCAGCGCTGCGTTACCACACTGTAGTATCATGCCACAGACACATGGTATGATACCCCACGCTGTCTAATTATAGTGATATCGGGCTGACCAGACCTCGAACAATCCTTTAAATGCTAAACGCTAAGCGAGATAGCTTCTAGTACAAAGTCTTTGGTATGACCTGGCCGGGGATCGAACCCACGACTTCCCACATGCAAGGCGAACGCTCTGCCCCATGACAACCGCTGTTTGTTTGAAGGGCTAACAGACGATCTGTAGGCATAATAACGCTTTCTTGGGATCCTGGAAGTTTAACCAGTACTCGAACACACCCAATTCCGCATGTAACTGATATCAATCCCTCTTTAAACAGCGGTGAGAGACGAATGACAGTGAGACAAAATGTCGTATATAAATCATGGAGACTGTGATCGGGTGGAGATTCGAACTCACGATCCCAGGATTTAGTCAGACGCGGTACTGATCCGGCTAATAGTTTAGGTAGATAGTTTGTCTTGATAACATCAATTGGTGAATATACCTATGTGAATAGAAGCGCTTGCAGCGTTATCGATTACATTTTATTAAAGGAACGTCTTGAATGGCTGACCTTAATAGCAATAGGGTATTGATTCTATATAAAGAAGTTAAATTTCATTTTGGTTATGCAAATTATCTTACTATATTTAGTACAAGATGTCTTCGCATTGCTATTGCCAGACTACGGTTATCATCATATAGCTTAAGGATTGAAATCGGAAGATATGCAAGAACACGAGTAGAGAGACATGAACGTATTTGTAAAACATGCAATTGTAGCGATATAGAGGACGAATATCACTTTATTTAATTTGTTCTGCATATAATGACATAAGAAAAAATATATTCTTAAGTTTTATTTCTGCAACAAGGAAATACTTCTTAAATATATATTGAACCGTGCGCTCCCTAGTCGGCGGACAATATCCTTGCTTCCTCTTCGGTCAATCTCAAGAACATATTTTACAGTAACATATAACAGAGGCAAAGGACAGCACGTGCTCCGCTCAACATACCTAAATTAGACCTAGCACATTCGATGCCAATGTTTTAGTTAACTGTACATATAATATGGTATAATATACCTATGTTAATAGGTAATGTCCATAAATAAGTATTAATAGTTGTTCAGGTCAGTTAGGTTCGATTAATTAAGTACACTATTGTTCTTCCCAAAATGTCAATAAATCAATCAATGACTCAATCAATTATCAGCCAGGGTCATACTGACACATGACTGGGGATAATTTTGAGATTAAAAAAAAATAACAATTAAAAAATATCCGATCCAAATAAAAACAATTCCGACTTCATTTCCACAAAGACATGACAGCAGTGGGTATTTCTCTACATATATGTGTACGCTAATCGGTGTGAAAATACCCTGTCATATCTAAAGTATACATGTAAAACATTTTGTTTTGTCGAATAAAGTATAAAAATACACAAAGTGAAATGAGGAAAATGATAAAAAAATTTAGCAGTAATTTTATATGGACATCCTTACACCTTGTCATTACGAGTGCATAACCACTTATCAAGGAACAGCAGAAAATAACCTTAAAACAGAAATTTTCCTGTACATTTCACAAATTTTGAAACTTAATCTTGCTGTACATCAATCAATAACGACCATAGTCATACCGTAAACGCTTGATATTCTATTTTTAGAAATTGGATAATGTCCTAGACTCGTATGGAGAGTGTTATCCGCCATAATTCAGATTGGTTCATTGTATTTTTTAACTTGGATATTACAAACTACATTCATATGTATGATAATTTTTAACTTCTATGTATGTAATTTGTATGTTGCAAATGGATAATTAAGAATTACATTTACTCAAATGCCAATTTTTATATTGCAACTTTTAATTTACAAATTGCTTTCATTTAAATGTCACCTTTGTTCGAAAGTGTAGATAGAATATGCAAGTTACTCATTTCATCATCTTAATTTCATAAAATTATGTAAACATTTAGAGACAGTCATAATTTAAAACTTAGAATTTACAACTTAGTAATATTGACACTTCTGAATTAAGTCGCTAGGTAAACACCGATACTTTGAAAAACGACTGCTCCCTACGGTAAGATTAAAGGAAGACATGTGAGTTAGCCGATTGATGTTGTCAAAATCCAATGTGTTTCCCCCAGATGACGTCACCTATTGGTAATACAATGGTCAAAAATAGCTTTAGGTAGCAGTGAACAGTTTGTTTTTTTTTCAAAAGATCTCGGTTGATACATTTGTTGGAAATCTCTGATGATAACTTTTGTTTGTTTAGCAGTCGTTTTGAAAGAACTATCTGCAAAGTAAGTTTGTAGCTGTTTCAAGAGAACTAAAGTGGAGTGTGTTGTCCAGTGGTAGAGCATAAGATCATAGATCGGGGTTCGTGGGTTCGATTATCTACCACGGCTTTGTGATAAGTCCTTAAGCAAAACACTTTATCCGCACATTTTAATTAACTGGTTCTAACCAGAAAAACTTCGAGCGTTAAAGTTTTTTCACAACCGATGTAAAATTAATAATAAAATAAATGAGTTGTTATTGTGAACCATTTTAATCCTATCCCGTTGGTGATATCCAAAACAACCCTATCAGTCAAAATACAAGATAACCCATCACTGTACCATGTCGCGCAAAAACTGGATCACATGTATATGTACTCGGAATTCCTTTACCTGACCCAATGACAAAACAATAATCATGTAATAAACAACTCTATGTCTGATTCTCTTCCCTATTTTCTGCTTTGTGTGTGTGTGCGTGCGTGCGTGCGTACGTGCGTGCGTGCGTGCGTGCGTGCGTGCGTGCGTGCGTGCGTGAAGTATATATATACTATGATATTTTTCATAATTTTTTTTCATTGAAATGAGGCTATATCCATAGGGGCAAAATTGTTTTGTCTTGTGGGCGGGTGGTATTGAAACCAATTTTAGTACTTTTACTTTCTACATTCGTTGCGCCATGTCTGTTAGAGCTGTCAATATCGTTACTAGGAGGGGTGTTGGAGCATTTTTATATATGAGACGCCACATGCTGAAATTTTCTGGACGACCGATAAGTCGTGATTTTTGGGAGAGAATATTCAATTGAAAGGGGCGTGCTATGTACTAGCACCAATTTCCAATCAATTAACTATACTTACTATGTTTTAGGGGCGTGCACCGGATGTTCTGTTCGTCCTGAATCCGCTATTGAGCCGCTCTATAGTTGTTCTATATTGTGACCTGTGGTTTTATGAAGAGAGACCTACCTATCAGCAACATTTATTTTAATTCATTACAAAAGGGTAAATAAATGTTTTTCTGTAATGCTTACATTAAAAACTTTATTTTCATTGAAGGTCAGTTTCACATAATGCCGAATGATGGCCGATAATGTACGCTACTTTCAAAGGGAGCAGTAGTTTGTTTTGTTGAGATATAAAACGACGGCGCCGCTTAGCGTCATTATGTTGAAATTAGACAAATTCAGACGCTAGGTGGCTCTTTAGGTTATGACATACAGAATTCCAAAAATAACCATCGGGAACAAACTTAAAAGATAGCCTTATTCACATTATACATTTTCATTGAAAAAACAATAATACTATAATTTGCAACATGCAATTAACACAAGTTGACATATGTAAAAGCAAGCAGTTAGCATTTATGTGAATGTAATTTGTAATTTACCACCTGTTACATGTAATTTACGCACATAGAAGTAAGAAGCTGCAACTTGGGCGAATGTAAATTGGCGATAAGTAAGTTGAAATATGTAATTAAGCAATCTGAATTATGGCGGATAATACCCTCCATAGACTCGCAACTTTGTACTAAATATTGTTAGAAATCGGATTGTAAACATATTCAACTTTATTCATAACTCGGTAGGGAAGATAAAGCTCTCGTATAAGTATGTGTTGTAAAATAAATGTCTTGCATAATAATTTTGTTCAATGGGGTTTTACGCTTCTTCCAAAACATGACTGGTTATGTATGCATATCCAGTTTTATTGGTCGAAGACGACGAATTAATCTAGAGTAGACAACTTTCTGACATGAATGTGCTGGATCAATCTGGGCTCGAACCCACGACTACAGTGGTGAGAAGTAAGTTGCCAAGTATACGACAGCGCCTTACTCAGCCACGGACGAATGACAACCCATGAATGATATTATATTGTATTGTATTTATATTGTATTTATATTGTACATAATTCACTATAAAGAAAAAAGAAATTCCACGAAAGACGTAGCATTCAACTGATTTTTTTGAGAAGTATGCCATCGAGGCTTACAGATAAGTAGTATGCATAAGCACCCTGTTAAGTAGACTCATCTCCACAGGTAACTGATAACTATTCAACTTGAATCTGCAATGGGAGGCGAGTTGTAATCAGGCGCAATGCACTATGTCAGTAATCAGTGATTGTGGCTGGGCATTTATTTTAATCCACGACCCCTGGATTGATAATTAGACGAGTTATCAGCATTCACTTGACACAACCATCACAGCAAGTGATAACAAAGTTTAGTTACATAATAATTATAACGGGGTCCATGGCCTTCAAACGGCCAGGTAGTAATAAACGCAATTGGGAAGCTTAAACAAGTTAACAGGTCCACTCAACCTCACTCTCCCCATTCGTCACATCATAAGTAACTTAACTTCATAAATATATTCACATTATGTTATAGCAACAATGTATATAGCTAACTTACCTAATTTTCCATAATTTGGACTCTAAAACATTAGGTTAAAGAATTTTATTTAGCTAGGGTTTGATTTTTTTTAAATCTATTTTATATTTCAGTAATGCTATTGATTCTGTAATCTGATCACCAACAACTAAAAAACGTTAACATCACTGACATTGAACTATGTAATGGAATTGATTAAGACTTGCAATAACCGGTTAAAGTTTTATGTTTAGCTCAGTATTTTCTCTGTTTCTGTGCAAACTACTTACGTTATATTGATTAAACTTCATAAACACATTCATTAATACAGACGAGCGTCTGCACCCGCTTGTTGTGCTCTTGTTTAAAAGATGCGTCAGTCATTAGAACGGGGTCGCGTTTGAATATATGCATGGTATGCACATGTATACCGATATAACCTCTATCTACTTTTGCAATGCACCACATTATAGATGTTTACCTCCGGTATATAAGCACGCCTTTCGCTAGAATACTGCATTAGTCGTTTGATGAGGACTCTGTAACGATAATGGCTTGGTCACGCATGCTTATCAAGTTAGTGTCTAATTACAAAAGTATCGCATATATGCTGTTAAGTTTGAACATCGTCTTGCTTTCATTCATTATTATTATACAAAAGCAAATTAATCATGAGATGGTTGATGGTGAAACTGGTATTAGAATGTGTGTTCCGTGTACGGCAATACTTCTACATCCGGATGACGTACCTTCTTGGGTCGCAATGGACAGGGCAAACTCATCAAAATGTTGCATTGAAGATCAAGCAAAGATCGGCATATTAATAAACTATGTGAGTATTTTCGTTACATTATCAATTGATAGTTCATTGTTGACGGTTTTTAACGTCAGCCAAGCGGGGCGGTAGTCTAATGGATAGAGTGTTGGCCGCTCACGCCAGGGGTTGTGGGTTCGATCCCACGGTAAAAACAACACTCAGTACTGGTTCTACCCAGGAAACCGACTCAAGAGCGGTTCATATAAGCTCTGAGCTTTCATCGCAATCAAGCTAAAATAAATTAGTATAAACTAACGTCAGCCATATTTTGAGGTATGGTACAATTGAGTACCGCAGCGATGGTCTGCTGTAGAGCGTCCGCCTCGCACGAACTATTGTTGAAAGCGACGTTAAACACCATACTGCAGCAGCATGGTACAATTGAGCTCATTTGTATTGTCATTTTTGTGTTTTTTTATCTTACTATTTATGATGAATTCCTTAAAGCATGTTTCCACAAAAATGTAGTATGTCTGTGATTAATAACAGTTTTAGTTATTCCTTTTCTCTTACATTTTGTTTGGATTTTGATATTGGTGAAACTTAACACTGATCGAGCCCGGTATTTATTCAGTTATTTTCATTCATACTTATCCGGAATACTTTTTTGCTTGCAGCTTGTTGATAATTGGTCGAGAAAAGCTTTGAATAAAGGTAAACACAATATGAGATAAACTATTTACAAAAAAAAATAAAAATGAAAAAAAAAATCTTGATTTTATCACACGAAACTTTATGTAAATTTTATATCAGAAAAGTTTACAAAACATCGTTAATATTAATCAGAACGATGTATGTCGCCACCGTTTATGTAATTACATCAATTATACTTTGAAATTGCATCCAGAAAAAAATAACATTGAAGTAAACTGTGTATTAGCAATTGATTTTTTTATTGTATACGTACTTATCGGCAATTTACTACTAGTATAATTATTATCGAATGTTCTTTAGATCACCAATGTGCTGTTGAAAAATGGAAATCTGGAAAAGTTGAGGATCGACCGATGATCAAGTTGGTTGGATGCTCTTACTGGTCTCCAGGTACATGTAAGACTTGATTATGCAAATGATGTTCGATACGGACAAAAAATCATTTAGTGCAATGTATATTTTACATAAGAGTCGTTTTGTGATCTCACACAATGTAACATGGAAGCTATCCTACAAATTAAAAGCAATTTTGTTCGATGCACCATTTTTTCAATTTTTATGAACAATATTCTTTTGACAAAGTTAATGAGTGTGGTGTGTATAATCATACAATATACTTGAATATCGGTCCTCGAGTGTTACAAAATAGATAAATGTGTCTTGGTTTATCATTCATGTCATTCAAATCTAATCTAGATATGATATGATATCAATACTTGAGTTTTTGTCGTTAAGTATACCTTGTTTTGAAATTTACAGATAACATTGTGAAGTGGAAATAAGACAGAACCATTCTGCAAAGGTAATGTGCAGTATCTGGTGGTGGTGTTGAGAAAACATCCAATTAATCCTTAAGCATTTGCTTGTCAATTATGTATCGATAAGATGAAGAGTTACGTCAATCAATCCCACCGGCAAAACCATCATACAATACTGTCATGTCTAAAACAGACATATGATTATTTCCTTAGCCGTATGAATGGGCTCGAGTACCAAACAAGGTTATCACCGATTATCAGAGTGTGTTTTATATGTACGTAAATTAGTGTATCCTATATAGCAAATACGGTATGCACAGGTGTACCGATAGAACTTCTTTATTTACTTTTGTAATGCTCCTCGTTATCGATGTATACCTCCGGTATATAAGCACGCTCTTCGCTAAAATACTGCATTAGTGGTTTGATGAGGTCTCTGTTAGTAAGGTAAGCTTTGTAACAATAATGGCTTGGTCACGCGTGCTTATCAAGTTAGTGTCTAATTACAAAAGTATCGCATATATGCTGTTAAGTTTGAACATCGTCTTGCTTTCATCCATAATTATTATATCAAAACAAATCAATCATGAGATGGTTGATGGTGAAACTAGTATTAGAATGTGTGTTCCGTGTACGGCAATAATTCTACATCCGGATGACGTACCTTCTGGGGTCGCAATGGACAGGGAAAATTCATCAAAATGTTGCATTGACGATAAAGCAAAGATCGGCATATTAATAAACTATGTGAGTATTTTCGCTACATTATCAATTGATAGTTCATTGTTGACAGTTTTTAACGTCAGCCAGTATTTTAAAGTATGGTACAACTGAGTTACCGCAGCGATGGTCTAGGGTAGAACGTCCGCCTCGCATGAAATATTGTTGAAAGCGACGCTAAACACCATACATAAGCAGCATGGTACAATTTAGCTTATTTGTATTGTCATATTTATTTTTATTTATCTTACGATTTATGATGAATTCCTAAAAGCATGTTTCCACAAAAATGTAGTATGTCTGTGATTACTAACAGTTTTAGTTATTCCTCTTCTCTTACATTTTGTTTGGATTTTGATATTGGCGAAGCTTAACACAGTTCGAGCCCGATATTTATTCAGTTATTATCATTCATACTTATCCGGCATACTTTTTTGCTTGCAGCTTGTTGATAATTGGTCGAGAAAAGCTTGGAATAAAGGTAAACACAATAAGAGATAAACTATTTACTAAACAAATAAAAATCGAAAAATAAAATATCTTGATTTTATCACACAACACTTGATGTAAATTTTATTACAGAAAAGTTTACAAAACATCTTTAATATTAATCAGAACGATGTATGTCGCCACCGTTTATGTTATTACATCAATTATACTTTGAAATTGCATCCAGAAAAAAATAACATCGAAGTTAACTGTGTATTAGCAATTTATTTTATAATTGTATACATATTTAACGGCAATTTATTACTAGTATAATTATTATCGAATGTACATTAGATCACCAATGTGCTGTTCAAAAATGGAAATCTGGAAAAGTTGAGGATCGACCGAAAATCAAGTTGGTTGGGTGTTCTTACTGGTCTCCAGGTACATGTAAGACTTGATTATGCAAATGATGTTCGATACGGACGAAAAATCATTTAGTGCAATGTATCTTTTACATAAGAGTCGTTTTGTGATCTCGCACAATGTAATATGGAAGCTATCCTACCAATTAAAGGCAAATTTGTTCAATGCACCATTTTTCATTTTTTCAATTTTTATGAACAATATGTTTTTGACAAAGTTAATGAGTGTGGTTTGTATAATCATAAAATATACTTGAATATAATTATGCTTAATGCCTTTAAAACGCATTTTATTTTAAATATTGAATATAATATTTTAATCCAGATCTGCTACCATTATTATCGGTTCACGTGTGTTGCAAAATAAATCAATGTGTCTTGTCATTCAAATCATTTCTAGATATGATATGATATCCATACTTGGTTTTTTTTTCGTTAATTTTACCTTGTTTTGAAATTTACAGATAACATTGTGAAGTGGAACAGCAAACATGAGATGTCCTTTAGTCACAAGTTCAGGTATAAAAATGGTTATATCAGAGTCGAGATCACAGGTCTCTACCACGTCTACAGTATTGTAACCGTTCAAGTAAAAAGTGACCTTCAACCTTCGGTGTCACACGCTCTCATTTTACAAAAAGGGATGGAAGAAGGTGGAAAAGAAACAATGCTTGCGAAAAGTGATGATAAACCAAAAAGTGTAATCGACCTTTCCAACGCTTCTGATCATGAAATAATGTACACTAGCAGAATCGAAAGTGTTGTGCCGTTGACCAAAGGTGATCGCTTTTACGTGAAACTTAACAATAAAGTTGAAATAATGACAGACCCGGCGAAAACATTCATCGGTGCATATATGGTGTCAGTTTAAAATAGGCTGACTGTGAAAATATGTGTATATATGTATATATATAAACTTCAATTGTTACTGTTGTTGTGTTTTTACATGTAATATAGACAAGGTCATGTTTCAATACATTTAGCATCTATGACTCAGATGATTAAGGAAAAGAATCAGGTTCACGAAGCCCCAATATCGGCACTGTAAAATATACGTATTTATTAACAAAGTTTGGTGTATTTGTACTAAATATTATATATTCCTTTTTAATATGTATATTATATTGTTTTAATTTTAAGTGTTTTCTATTCATAGAATGACTGCAAACATGGTAATAATTAAGGAAAATGCTAATTCCCAAATTTGTCCTATTTTTCGCATTTAAATAGTTTTTGCCACGCAAAGTTATTTATTCTGATCATTTTCTAGTACACTCTGAGAAATATGTGTAAATGTTTTCTTGTGGCAACAGTGTCTTCACTCTTAAAATTATTATATGTAATTTACATACAGCTAAAATGGCTTAAAATGTAGGAATATTTTCCTGTATATGTACATATACCTTTAATGGTATTGTATTAAGTGAAAGATGTAATAATGAATCATAAAACAGGGCCTTTTTGCGGGGTGGGGGGGGGGGGGTCCGTAAACGGATTCCATTGTTTCAATTTCTGCATACACGTCATGACTCATTTGGCACTATTTCAATTTTAATAGTTCTGAAATCCAACAAATGTTTATTAATTTATTTAGGAATGGCGCATTCACCTGCGAGTAATATGTGTACAATATGATAGACGTGTTTCCTGATTATATGATATATATGTAAAAGCTGATAGATACCACATATCATCCATATTTTTGTTGTTATATATGTATGTATGTTTGTCTAGTTGGGCTGATTCTATTTGCGGTTATGATACACCTGTCAACATAATTTTCTATTGGCCGCGGGTGACAAAAATACACCTGTTAACCAGGGACATGGTTTGCTGGTGTCCGTTTGAAAGTGGTGACCCCTGGTGTCACTTTCTCCGTATGTAGAAATATGCTTATTTCTACTATTCTTACTACGATTGTGCTTTGTTCGACAATGTTATGTTTTTGCTAAAGTTGTGTTTGTGTACTTTGAAACCTACGTCTCTTGTTTAATATATCTGTTTTTATCATGTGTTTGTTACTAAAATGTTCAGTGTGATTATTCTTTCCTACTTTGCCCCCTTCGAGCAAGAATTTGACAATTTTAAGTTTTGATTAACTTCACGTTGCAAAACCCGCAGAGGTCATTTAGGGATAGAGCGTCCGCCTCGCGTGCGGAAGGTTGTCGGTTCGATCCCCGGCCGGGTCATACCAAACACTTGAAAATGATACTCGAAGGTACCTCATTTGGTACTCAGCATTTAGAGGATAGGTCTAGGTCAGTCTTGTCGGCCCTGGTGTCATAATGGGACTGGCTGGGTTGTGTCTGCGGTATGATACTTCAGTGTGGCAGCGCTCAAAATCATGTCTCGGGTAGACAACGTCGCGAGATGTTTGAAATTGTTAAAAGCGACACGAAACACCTTGCAATATTTTTCATTTTGTCAATCATAATCACTGTAAAGCAATTGTTTTATTTATTTTAAATATATTTATTACGTGATTTCTGTGCCAGTAGGCATGCGAAATAATTTGTAAAGGGTAATAGCTGTTAACTGAAAGATTATCTATCCTATTTTTAAATCCTAGTACACTTAAGATTGTTTCACATGTATTAAATGACTCAATTTTAAATGGATGTATGTACAGAGTCCAAATACAGAGTCAAAAGTCCAGAGTTTTTAGATCATTTAATTATTAAACAACATTTTACATTGGGAAACACATTTCATACAATAAGGTAAAACTATTTTTTGTAATTTAACAAAAGATTTCTGTACTAATGCTATATCATTATAACCATTACTATTGATATAAGCTGGAATAGTTGAACTAGTAGTAGTAGTAGTAGTAGTAGTAGTAGCAGTAGCAGAATTAGTAGTAGTAGTAGTAGTAGTAGTAGTTGTTGTTGTAGTAGTTGGTAGTAGCAGCAGCAGTAGTAGTAGTAGTTAGTAGTAGTAGTAGTAGTAGTAGTAGTTAGTAATATTATATTTCTAAAATTCAAATAATATTTAAATAATGATGTCCATGTTTGCTAATTATAATCGATATATATATATATAAACGGTGAATAGCTAATAAACTAGAAAAGTGTGGGGTGGACATTTTCAAATGTGGAGTTCCCTTGTGTTTTTATATATATATATAAATATATATATACAGTCAAACCTGTCTTAAGCAGCCAGCCAAGGGAAAGGGCCAAATTGGCCGCTTAAGACAGGTGGCTGCCTACTACAGGGTCATCAATTTTCATCCAGATTACCAAAGTATTTTTGTATATTGGCACAATTTCACAACCTCAACACGTTCATCCAAAGTCAGACACTTCCGTTTTGGTGGCATTGTTAACACGCTGACAATCAAAACATTTATGATTTAAGTCACAATAAATCATTTCCAAATTTTATATTTTTCCACAATTAACGCTTTTTACAAGTGTGAACTTAATGAGTTAATTCCTTATCGTTCGTTAAAAGCACGAACAAACTGCCATTCTAATTATCGTCTGAAAAACGTTAGCTCCTTTAATCTTTTTATATGCCGACTTTTTCACAGTTAACGTGTTTACACAAAACACTTTAATCTGTCTATTTTACCAATTACGCGGGCTAAAAATAGAGATGTGAAAAATTATCACGCACTACACTCGTGTTTGAGTCGGAAAAATTGCGATTATGTAGAACACAATAACAGCTTTGTTTGGTTTAAGTCGGAAAAATGGCGATTATGTAGAACACAATAACAGCTTTGTTTGGTTTGTTTACGGCCAATTAAGAAAGTTTAAACTAAAAGAACTTATTTTAAATTAAAGATATATTATAATTATTTGATTTATTTGGTTTTTAGTACTTTAATAAAATATTAATTCTGTGACCGTAATGAAATTTTTATATGCCAAAATCGATATTTTACGGTAAAATTTGTTCATTTGGTGGCCGTTTTAGGAGGTTTTTAATGCATTTGGGACCAAAAATGTTGGCCGCTGGCCGCGTCGACCAGGTGACCTCCTATTGCAGTTAAATTATATAGTAAATTTCGACGGGAGGGTCTGAAACTGGCCGCTTAAGGTAGGTGGCTGCTTATAACAGGTGACCGTTAGTACAGGTTTGACCGTATATATATAATATGTATATGAACTTTTTTTTCGGGACAAATCTCTGTGGATCCACAAGAGGGAGTCACGTGACTTGTATAGTTGTCTTTTCCTTCGCATCATCGATTCAGGTGATTTTGATTCGGATAAGAAATTAGTTTGTTACTAATATGAAATAACGTAATTAAAAAGTAACTGATTATTTGGTTAATTTGGCCATTTTTATCAAGTATATTAGGTTAACACTCTTCAGACTGATATCACGTACTTCAACAATGTTTAAACAATGCCAAGTACCTGCACAATTTTCCATTACAGCAGTATATGACAAAAGCAATTAATCGTGCTTTGTGACGTGTGACTGCCGTAACAGGTATCCCCGTGTTTTCATTTAGTGTTTTGTGTGATGCGTTATGTGTTGCGGTAGGAAGACCTAAGAAACGAATCTCAGAGTAGAACCAGTGTTCGTACAGTCATACCTGTTTACGTTCGATCAGTGGTTGCCATGCAACTTGGTATTACGCCATATGTTTGTTTTTACAGATAACGATTTTTACAAAATGGCCGATTCTTACAGAGAAAATGTCGTCTTCCTGAAACGTGGTCTCACGGATGTAAGTCATGATAACTTAATGATATCGTCGTGATCTTGAATTGTAGTGTTTTCGTTTCATTTAAACAAAACGTTTCACAATATTGTGCGCCATTTTAGACATGTTGATTCGTGGCAATCCGCGGCAGATTGCTATGCTGTTGTCCTTGATACATATGTGGCCGTTTGTGTGTCACGGCGCCGTGTCAATACAGACAGGCCAACTAAAAAAAATTTACAGCTGTAATATTGGTAGTGATTTTCGTGATTTTGAGATAAAAAATGTGATTTTGAAGGAAGAATCGATGAATGGCGGCCATTTTGTCGACTATTGATTTCAAACTGACCCACTATAGAAATTTAAGGGGACACCACGTGACTGCTCTTGTCCTATGAAATTGCTAGTTTCTAGTGGGAGGTGAAAAAAAAACATTGTATTCATGTAGTCCATTTAATGTTCCTCGCAAACTGAAGTTGGTGAGGCGAGAGGAGTGTTGCATATTCAATTAACTATCATGTCTTAATAACCCGAGTACCCTCTGTTAGTTATCACTGTATGATTAAATTTTCATTTTGTCTGTCTTCACTAAATTATTACACTATAATTATGTTGATTAGAACAAAGGTCACAATGTAAAAGAAGCGACAGCAGAAATAAAAGGTCATGACCTGGCCGAAGAGGAGCAACTTACAGAAACAGACAATGTACCTACTTGTCGACCTCCAAGAAATAACACTCGACCACCTCAGGTAAATGTTTCAATAACATGCTCTGCAACACACCAGCAATAATAAGTGTATTGTTTTTAATTCTATATTTAACTAAAATTTGCAGACACAATAATCTATTGTTTAGAAAACAAATCTAAGACTTGTTTAATTACAAAAGTTGCTGATTAAATAGTTTTCCTTTATCTTGTTTTGTTATTATACGAAATATCAACAATTCCATTAAAATACATTTTCTGTGCGTTTTGCTTCACTGGGTATATGATATAGAAAAGGAACAGGCTTCTGTTTCATCAACATTTGTACTAAAAACCTAAAACCTTTACAAAGTTTTGACTGGTTATTTCTCTATTATATAATCATTATCTATGAAACAAAAAGCAGTTTTACTGGAACCATTCTAAAATCATGATTGGCTGACTGCTTTTCTTAGATTTAAGTTTTAAAGTATTTAAGTATATGCAGGTGAAACAGGAGATTGGTCCCAGCTCCAATCAACATCATATCTTAGAAAAATTCTGAAATTGAATTTTATATAAAAATTATGCTTTTTCCATATTTACATTAGTCCTTTTGCGTGTACAGAGTTTGAACCTGTGCAGTTATTTAAGGTGAATATTATGTCGCCACAATCTAATGTATTCAACTCTAAATGTTAGAATGAATAAAATGAGTCACGTCATATACAAAAGTAAATAGTGCATTTGAATTGAATTTAAAGGACAAATATTAAGCTCCCTTTGCAATAACCATCATGTATAAGGGTACTTTTACTGGTTTCAGAAATTATTTTGCATTTGTAATACAGTCAAACCAGTCTTAAGCAGCCTATGAAGGGATTAAAAAAGTGACCTTTTTAGACAGGTTGTTGCTTAATACAGATTAATTTGCTCTAAAAACATAGAAATGGGAAACAACAAATGTGGTTGTTTAAGACAGGTTGCTCATTAACAGAGGTGGCCGCTTACACAGGTTTTACTGTAATACTTATATTCATACTGAAAGTTGGTGGGAGATATGTCTATTAAACAAACTTAATGAAATATGCAGGATACACTTGAATCAAACATGGCCAAGTTTGATCATTTTCTATACTAAAGAAATCAAGAAACTAGTACGGCAATTGTAAGAAATCTGAATTCTAAGATGACTGTGAAATAATATTCGCCTTAATGTGTGATGAATTATCATTCAGATAATTAGATGTTTTAGTTGCAGCGAAATCTAAGTGTTAATAATTTAGTTTCATTTCAGCAATGTAATGGTTCAAGGGAGATAACATCTTTAATTGTATATCTACTCTATTTAACCAACACTTTATTCATACAGGTAGTGTCGTAACTGTAAGAATAGGATACTAATTAGTTACATGTACGTATACAGTACGTAGTCAATCCAAACCGGTATATTGTACATGTTTTTTTTGTTATGTGTGTATATGTGAGTAGTGAGTTAGCTTGGGAATTATAGTGATTGAAAAGTGATCAGTGTGAGTTAGTTATTAGATTGGGAGAGACTTTGATTGACAAGTGAGTGATGCAAGTTAAGCTACTCCCAGCACTGCATGCATACCCTAATTCCCAAATAAACAATCTCTGCATTCTATCTCTATACATCAACGAAACAACTTGTCTAAATTTTAACTATTATCTAAGTTAATTGATATTTAAATATATTTAGTATTAGCAAATTGCAAAGTTTAATTTATAAGGGCATATCCTGGTACGATCTGTATTTTTTTGTATTTTTTTTATTCTAAAGAGCCGAATTGTAAATTGTGAAATGTTTGTTTATGTTTTAACGTTTGTCTAATTGTATTGTTATACATGTAACAATCTCTTTCATAAACCCAATCAAAGACAAAATCCAGAATAGGCTTAAATCTTACTATTCAACCCCGGTTACAGAAACTAAACATATTTTTGAAAACTGCGTTATATTCATTAGCGAAGTAATAATAGGATACTGTTGTTCCTAAATATTTGAAGGTTTCCGAACAACACACTATACTTGACATACGACCTGCAGAATAATATTTCACCAACATAATATACAAATGAAGTTTTTTTGTTTTTCTTAACTGCACCATTACAAGCTACATATATACTACTATGTTGATTAGATGCAAATTAAAATATAGTACCCAATATATCCAAAAATAATTAAAGAGAAGACATAGTTACCTGAGTACAGACCCATTTGTCATTAAAGTCACGTTCATCACGTCTACCGTAATTTATTGATAATGTTTAAGTAAAGATAACTTTTGCTTACCAAAAAGTTTATATCAATGATAATTTGTTCGCAGTAAATGTGGATTTATTTTATACAACTGATTGTTAAACTGCTAATAAGGATATTATTATTGTGTAGGATTCCTCATTGGTTATTTTAAATTTCTACTTTATAGATTTCGTTTGCATTACCTTCTTGTCAACTCAAGCGACAGAACCATTTGTAAGCGGTCTTTGTAATACGAATTACATAATACATAATTTATTGTGTATTTTAACGCATATTACACAGCTTATTATCACAATCAATACTTGTGCCTGCATAGAAACAATTCAAATCAAAATACATGTTACATAAACGAAAATGAATATGACAATTAAATGGTCAAGTCATAGTAATTAATTTCAATGATCTTTCTTGAGATGCTTTCATCATTTTGCTATTTGTTTTAAAAATTCAAACTTTACTACAGTTCAGAAACTGGACTTGTTTTTAAATAATACTATAACGGTAACATTGACTCCTTAGTTTGTATATCGATCACATATTAAGATCAAAGGTATTCATACTCAATATCTTGTCTATTACAAACCATACATTTCCTATCTTGTCGTGGAATTGGAACAGTCCTATATCGATATTTTTCAATTTACAGTCAATGCGAAAAGTGTCACATTTTGTAAATCGCTACTCTTTGCTACTCTTTATCAGTTCTAGCAAATAATAATATGGATAGCAAAAATTGTTAAAGATATCTTAATAACGTTAGTGAGCGGTCTTTTCCCATGCTTTCACGCCATCTTCGTCTTTGCTTTAACACTGGAATTAACATTTTGACATACTATACGGTATCTCTTTATTTAGTTATGTGTTTATTTCTTTCCAGGAAAAATATTGGAAAATAGCCTTTTATCTGCTGGCTGGATTGGCAATAATCTTGCTAATCACAATTCTCTGTCTGACTGTCTTGCGGATGAATCGTAGGATAAAAATGCTTGAGCCAAAGGAGCGTCAGTTATGTGTGCCGTGTACCAGTCTGGATCCAGCCTCTAAAAACAAAGAAACGTTTCCTGAATGCTTCAAAGAAAGCACAGTGGCAAGCAATAGTTGTTGTTGCGAAGCGAGTAAAATGCTCGAGATGATGATTGCTACGGTAAGCATAATGTCGCTTCAGAAAACGTTTGTGTATAATTCAAATTAGATTAGGTTAACTGAGGTTATTCCTATTATGTTTCGTTTCTAACCTGTTGATACAGTTTTTAAGTCCACTGAAGGACCATAATTGTACATGTAAAGATAATGTTTTGAAAATAGAGTTTCTTATATGTCTAATATGAATGGCATAATATACTTTATTCATGCGTAAGACATCGATTTTATTGTTTGTTTGTTATAATGCGACGGAAAGAAAGAACATATATATATAATATATAATACAATAACAAATATGAACACATGTCAAGCAGGAGACACAAACACAATAAATAATGAAATAATCTTAAACATACAACACAATATTATTGCTCTATTAACTTTTAAATTGATTTCGTTTATACACAAATATATAAAGGTATAAGAATAGTTGTAAAACTTATGCAGCTCTCTCGATTGGGTCCGTTAAATATGATTGTTGGGAAAGCCCCAATTGAGCACCATGATTGGTCAGTTACTGCTTGGAAAGTTTGAATGACGTCACAGTTTAGTAACCGTTCAGTTGCTATGGATTGTGAGGCAGTCATATAATTCCCTGCTTGTTCGATGGGGGTTAATAGACCTGATTCGGGAGATACATGTATTAGGTTGTGGGATAGACTAGTATAAGAATGATTTTATGAAGTAAAGTATAGCAACACGTTCAAAATCTATTACCACTCAACCTATTCATGTGAACGATTGTAAATACATTGTTGTATTACAACTACCATTTAATTGTAGATGACATATAGGCCCATTGGGTGGGTGCTATTTATTTATCTCTTTTTTGTGGTATACTAATTTGTCTTGTATATCAGGCATATGTCACTTAATCATAAAAATACATCACTTTGTAACGAACTGTTTTCAATAATAGTATGACCGTCTTAGTATTTACATAAAACACATATGTATATAAATCCTGAAGGACATTAATAATATGTATATTTAAGTCAAGTCTGCACATTTTTAGTTTAGGCACAAATGTAAATACTTTTCTGTTATTTTTTAAAATTGATGTGAGAGGTGTGGGCTATTTTGATTTGCAGTAGTTTTACGTCAGATATACGTATATATATATATATATATATATATATATATAGAGAGAGAGAGAGAGAGAGAGAGAGAGAGAGAGAGAGAGAGAGAGATGTATACCATAATACCTGAATGATTAAATGTTTTTATGTTTTCTTTGTACTGGAATAGACGACAAAGACGTACTTTGATGACGGGTATCCAAGCCGTGAGTTCTTTTGCATTTATCCACTAATCTGATGAATGTCCTCATAATTATCTTATTTATTATAATTTAATTCACAAACTTAATACAAGATTCACAACCAAGTGTTGTAAATTTATTTTTGTCTTTGTCAAATTAGTTTGGTAGACATGATTAAGTTTCTCTAAGTTAAAATCTAGTTTTCTTTAAAAAGTTATATATCAAAGTGTTTAATTTAATATGTAACTAAACACGTTCGTTTGAACAGTATTATTTTAAAAATATACAGCATTTTAATACATATAACATATCACATTTTCAATGCAGCAAGAAATAAGTCTAAGAATTTTTTAGAATTTGTTTTCCATATTTTAAATATAAACCAATACAGGATTATTTTCGGATGACAACTGTTCGGCTGTACAAGACTTGAAGCCGTCAGCAAAGGTATCAGGCATATCGTTTTCAGACATGAACAAGTGTAAGTTAAAGTTGTTTTTGTTTTTGGGTCATGTGGTTAATGCTTTTTTTTTTTGTCAACACAACATTATAGAATATATGGTATTGAGTTGTATTAGTCTGTAATACGGGCCCAGCTCCCACGATTGGGTCCATTAAATATGATTGTTGGGAAAGCCGCATTTGAACAAGTTGATTGGTCAGTTGCTGCAAAGACGTTTGAATTACGTCACATTTAAGTAAGCACTCAATTGCTATGTGGGACAGGCATATAACTCCTAGCTTTTTTATTGGTTGATAATAAACCTGATTCGGGAGATATCAGGTTCTGCAATAAACTACTAGTTGAATTATTGGAAGACGACCCAAAAGGCATATTTAGGGAAATGTTGAAAAGAAGCATCGTCGTTCTTTCAAATGCAGCTGGCATATTTTCTCAGATAAAGCCTGCAAATAAAACGTAATAAATCTTGGCTATCTGTAAAGTTTCATCTGGACAACTTTTGTAACCAATGCGTCAATGAATTTTGAAGCCTGCACTATCTCACTTACTCACTTTTTATTTGTTTTTGCTTTTATTTCAAGTGTAATTGTTTATATATTCTTTTACAATATTTAAAATCTCATTATGAGTTGAATGATTGCAATATAGCAGGCGTGTTTTCCGAATGCTAACTAATAGTTTTATTGTAGATATGTTATGTATAATGAATACTTTTAGAGATGTCTAAAAAAATTCATTTTAAATGCCAACGATGAAAGTACATCTAAGTCTCAGTCTGTTGCAAAGCAGCAATATTTCAATATACTAATTAATTAATTACATTATTTGTCATTGCCTTTATAGCTAACGACAGTGTTGTGTATTGGAACATAGACTTGACCCGCAATTTCATGAGAAACGTGTCGTACACTGACGGCATGATCACCATTCAGGTCGCCGGATATTACTACGTGTCTTTCCAACTAATGTTAAAAGTAGAAGATAAATTTGAAAACAGAAGTACTGATAGCGTTGCGTCACTTACGGCTACAATTAACAGAGCCAACCATAAATCGAACCTAACGGGAAAATTGACAATCATTTTGGAAAGTTCAGACGTTATTTGCGCAGACCGTCTGCCAGAAAAGTCAACATCCAGTGCTCTGGGCGGTGTTTTCTACCTTAAAGAAAATGACAAAGTATTTGTGACCTCGTCTCACCGGCAAAATGTTATACCCTGTAACTATAGTAATTACCTTGTCTTGTATATGGTTTAATAAGTACTTAAGAAGAAACACTTGACACTACTTAAGTCTACCATTTGCATGATGAATTGTTATTTGTTACATTTGCCATTATGTCGTCCCATTTTAAATTTCGTCATTGCTATGTTCTACCTATCTTATCAATATGTTTTTAATATATTAGGTCCTTTATTCAGTTTTGATTTGTTCCAGGTGTTGTTATATTGTGCAATTTATATTTCGTCTCTCGTTAAGTTTACGGATTCGTTCAAGTGCAGCTATGTTGCCAGTGTTAATTTTTTGTTGCCGCTGTTGTTGTTTTTTTTTTTTTGGTATGCTTTCAATTAAAGCATAATATTTGAAAAAAAAACTGAATTACTGAGCTTATACAAACTAAAAATTATATAACGTTGTTTGCCTTTAATCAAATATTTGTTTGATCTATTTTGTAAGTTTTTGTTATTGTTTTTGATACAATTGTTCCATAATATCTGATTGTTTATTGCTTCTGGGTTTTAATTTTGACTGTAATATTTCTAGTAAATATTTTGAGAACGATTTGTTTTGTGTTTTGATAGTATATATAGAAATGCACTTTGGCTAAAATTGTATAAGCTTGGTATTAGGGGTAAACTTCTACGTATTATTAAGGACATGTATCAGAAGGTTAAACCATGTGTAAAGAGTTGTAATAGTTATTCTGACTATTTTGAATATGCTGTGGGATTGAGACAAGGGGAGGTAATCTCGCCTATACTTTTCTCTATGTTTGTGGAAGACTTGGAGCTATATTTACAAAACAGCGTTGATTCAGGATTAAATATTGATGATATTGTTTTGATTATGTTACTTTTTGCGGACGACATGGCTATTTTAGGAAAATCTCCTTCTGAATTACAGGATAATCTAAACCGTTTGCATACTTATTGTAATAATTGGGGCTTAAAAGTAAATACATTGAAAACAAAAATAATGGTATTTAGAAAACGTGGTGGGTTGTTACCCAATGAATCTTGGACTTATAACGGAGAAATTATTGAAGTTGTTGATGATTTTAATTATCTTGGAACAATATTTAATTATACTGGTAATTTTAATTTAAATCAGGAACATTTGGTTGGCAAATCTTTGAAAGCTTTTAATACCCTCTTATTTAATTGTAAAAAATTCCATTTAAAGCCAAAACTACTATGCCAATTGTTTGATGCATTCGTTGGTTCTATCTTAAGTTATGCGAGTGAAATTTGGGGATATACCAAGTCGAAAGTAATCGAAAGAATACACTTAAAGTTCTGTAAACGTTTATTGAATGTTAGATTAAATACTTGTACAGTGGGTGTGTATGGAGAGCTTGGGAGATATCCATTATATATATCACGATATGTAAGAATCATAAGCTATTGGTGTAAAGTTATTTATATGGAAAATATATTGATAAAAAAACTATATGAACAGGGGCTATATGACTGTAATAGAGGTTGTAAGAACTGGGTATCAAATATTAAAACCATGTTAAATGATTATGGATTCACCTATATGTTTGAGAATAATCGTTTTGTTAATCCCAAAGTATTTCCAAATATTTTTAAACAAAAGGTTATCGACAATTTCATTCAACAATGGTTTGGATCAGTAGAAAAAGTCCAGTGCTCGAATTTTATAAACTTGTCAAACATCAATTTAAGTACGAGAATTATCTCGATATATTGCCCTGTAATCTTAGATTATTTTACACTAGATTAAGACTATCTGTTAATCCTCTTAGAATACAAACTGGACGATATGACAGAAATAGAATTCCAAAACATGAAAGATATTGTTTATGTTGCAATTCAAGGGATATAGAAGATGAGTTTCATTTCTTATGTATATGTCCCTGTTTTAATAATTTACGAAAACAGTATTTGAAAAAGTATTACTATCAAAGACCTTCTGTGTTCAAATTTTTAGAGTTACTTAATTCACATAATAAAACCATATTATATAATATTTCAAGATATATAAAAGAGGCATTAGAAATTAGAAAAACAGTGCTAACTGTTTAAGCATAGTGTCCATCCTCATTTCATTCATTAACATTCATTAAATATTTTGTTATATACTCTAATGAATTTAATCATTGCTGTTAAGTGACTATATGTGTATATTGATTGTATATTGTTTATAGTATGATGATGTACTTTGTACAAATCCTAATAAAATATATGTTCTGTTCTGTTCTGTTCTGTAATCATTTTCATTTGAATAAAATTCAAATATTAATTGTGTCCCTACTTTATCTAATTTGTTGATGTATATATGTTTCCAATCCCCATTATTTTTATTATCTATTTTATTACTCTTTTAACGCATCTTGCTTTAATAGCTCAATACTCAATACTTTTATTAATAATAAATCGATCAGTTTTAGATCCAGTTTTCGTAATCTTGTATTATTGTGATTCGTCTAATTTTATCATGTTTACTGTCCAATAATTAATGTTATATACTTTTATTGATTAGCTTTTTTTAATTCTAACTTACGGCTTTCTAGAACTGTTAGAGGATATATAAGTATCGGTAATGCATATTTGTTTCAATTGTATATAATGGGAAATAACTCTAAAAAGTTAAGAAATAATTCGCTTCATATTTACCTTACGATATGACGTTCTGTATGGACTATATATGTCCAACAAAAGAGGTAGCTTCATTTAGAGCACATCCAATACAGCAATACATATAAGTGTTGTTCTTTTTTCAGTAGTTGAGTTTTCTAAAGTAACTGTTTTCCTCCAGATATGCAACTGCGTTATATATGGTCCTCAATTCCACATAACGATAAGTATCTCTAACACGTTTAGAAATACTCGTGACACATGTACTTGACGTTCAGTACTTAAATGTTACTGCCCAACAAGAGACGTCGCTACATTTATAACAAACCGAAATACAATCCATACAGTAATCAGCATCATAATAAAACACAGCATAAGTGACAGCATGTCGTATGATTTTAAATAAATGGCCTTAATATATAAATTGCTATGCTGGGTATGAATAACTAAAGAGTTTTTGACTGCTTCAAGTTTATTTAAGACGTGTCTGTTACTTTCAGTTTGAGTATTAATGATAAATGCAGTAATCTTTCTACAGTAAGTTTCAATACACTACCTTTACTTACAGCCTTGTTTTTATGATAATATTTATACTTTGCATGGAGAAATATAACATATAACTAACATACAGTATTCAAGTATTATGTTGACATTCGATGTCATACCTGTGTTCGGTCTAATACACATCGTTCATATTATATATATTGGGAAATATCCTAAGGCAATCAATATAACGAAGAGGGTTTAGTCTTTAAAATGGAGTTTAACGTCATTTTCAAAAACTGACTCGTATATATGGTATATTCAGTTTTACTGATGCACGGATGAGATCTCATAATGACTCTGAGTAGAGCCACCGTCCGTCTGCAAGTAATTGGCAATTTGTTTCACAAAATTTCCGGACAGCGCTGGGTTCAAACCAACAACCTCAGTGATGAGAGGTTAGAGGTCATTAGACGACGCGTTTTATACCACTCAACCATATAGGGCCCTTGGTCAGTAGAGCTTCATCACAGGATAGAATGACAACAAAACAAATAATACAAGCGACAATTATTATATTCACAAGGACATGTTAAATTACTAAGAAATCAATATATTAATAAACAAGAAAATATCGGTGGAACCGATGGATGCTCCCCAAGTGAGTGTTTGACTCTGTACCATATTCCCTTACTGCTGATGGCTACTTGGTTGAAAAATACCAAACTGCATAGCAGGAACAATATGTGGCTCTGCACTTGACAGAACTCATTCGCGAATCATTCAACGGAAACCAAAATGACAATATGCGCATATCCTAGCTAGTTTTACAAAATTAAAACCAGAGGTTGTAGTGAAATAACGTCATGAAGACAATATACACATTTTCAATTGGTAATCATGCATCCTAGCAAGTTTCATAAAATTCCAACCTGAGGTTGTAGAGAAACAGCGCGGACAATAATTTGGTCACAGACTCAATGAAAGGGCCATTACTCCGTGAAAATCATCGAACCGGAACACAAAGACAGTATGCGCATCTCAACTTGGTAGTGATGCATCCTAGCAAGTTTCATAAAATTCCAACATGGGGTTGTAGAGAAATAGCGCAGACAAGAATTTGGTCACAGACAGAATCAAAGGGTCATTACTCCGTGAAAAATCATTGAACCGAAATATAAATAAAATATGCGCATCTGCACTTGGTAATGATGCATCCTCGCACGTTTCATAAAATTCCAACCTGAGGTTGTAGAGAAATAGCCCGGACAATAATTTTGGTCACAGACTCAATTAAAGGGCCATAACTCCGTGAAAAATCATCGAACCGGAACACAAAGACAATATGTGCATTGCCACTTGGTAGTGAAGCATTCTTGCAAGTTTCATAAAATTCCACCATGGGGTTGTAGATAAATAGCGTGGACAAGAATTTGGTCACAGACTGAAACAAAGGGTCACAACTCTGTGAAAAATCATCAAACTGAATCTACATTTGGTAATGATGCATCCTATCAAGTTTTATAAAATTCCAACATGAGGTTGAAGAGAAATAGTGCGGACAATAATTTGGTCACAGACTCAATTAAAGGGCCATAACTCCGTCATAAATCATCGAACCGGAACATAAAGATATAATGCGCATCCCCACTTGGTAGTGGTGCATCCTAGCAAGTTTCATTAAATTCCACCATTGGGTTGTAGATAAATAGCCCGGACAAGAATATGGGGACGCACGGACGGACGGACGCACACACGCACGCACAGACGAAGCGGCGACTATATGCTTTCCACTTTTGGGGAGCATAAAAACGAAACACAGCAAACTTTACTACCTTTGTCTTTTACAGTTATTACCATATCAAGATGATAAAACGCACCACATTTAGCTGTTATAATATAACATTGGTGTTATTTCTATCAATATTTACATATTCACATTTAAATGTTAAGTTACTAGAGTATGGAAAGTTGAACTTTCATTCATGTCCTCTCAATTACGAAAATGTCATTCTGTGCATGCATGAAGTGGTTTTATGGCTTTCAGTCTCATTTTACGACGACGTGTCAGCCGTATATGCCAAAACTCAAACTGGAAGCAAGCTGTTTTCATTTAAAACATTACTACTTTTCGTTCTTTATACGATTCGATACCTTTCTCTATGATCTCTGCCACACGTATACTCTCCTCCTTCGTCACGAGCGGTGTTGCTGCACCTATAATGAACATAACTTAAGGTTACGGAAAAACGTGATTAAACATTTATGGAGACGATCCCTGTTCGCACGTCTTCCATTTGTATAGATTCTAATTATCATAATTATTTTTATATAGAGAATCTTACATGAGTACTGACTTATAATTAAATTTATTAAACGAATTGGAAAACATATATTATTCGAGGCTTTGCCGTGCATTACGTCATTTTTCCCAACGAGTGATAAAAAAGAGCAACACTTATATATGATCACGAATGTAGATTCGTTTTATCACATAACTCGGTTTACATGTACAATTAATCTAACTATTTCGTCTATAAGGAACAAAACAAAACCGGGCATATTTGTTTGCGTGAGTCATTGTATGACGTAACATCTCAAACAAACGTCATTTAACAATGACATCATTTTTATATTCGGGCAAGTCCGAAAGTACTTCGGAAATTTACGTACTATAGCCGAGTTACACGGAAAACACCGAGTGATGAATCGGAAGTGATATTACACAGGTTAATATAAAAAAATATGCCATGGTTTATTACTCTTCTGCACCGTAAATTATGTGATAAATATATTGTGTTTAACGTGGCATTTGAATACTGCACTACAACACATTATGTTGGACATATATCTCCTTACTTTTGATTTGACTGGTATAATCGGTGTTTCTTCTTTACAAAATGATAAAAACGACATTGTGGTACTACCAGGTGCCCTTTACGCACTGGTCTGTGTCCAAAGGCATGACTTCTGTGATTTGATTTCATTAAGGTATAGTATATCGAACTTTCCTCTTAACAGGTCAGGCGTGCAACAATGAAGTATTTCTTTTCCAATACAGCATTCAGTCACTTAATTTGTTATATTTTTGTGGTTTGGTTTAATTCAAGAGATACTGCCGTCTCCTGATTAAAACCGGCCACGGTCAGCACTATTTTCGGTAGGAAAACGTTTCATACGTTTAATTCAATCAATGAACTGTATATATAATAATGAGAAATATATATTTTTTCGAAAATATGATACAACTTATGAGCATTATTTCTATTAAAATAGTTAATGTCTTTAACCAACTCGCAAAAAATACTAATAACAAACCAATATCTACTACCGATGTATATAAGTACATTTGTACATGCATTAATTAAATCTAGCATGTTGTCTTGGTGGACACATAATAACAACAGTGTAAATAACAGAAATTCGGTCAAATGCAACATCGCGAGCATGTGTATAGTGTAAGTTTAAATTGAACAGACATACTTATTTCTAGATTCTGAAACAACAAACCATTAAGTATGACCTGGCTAACTCATTAAGTAACGTCAGGCATTATGTCAATACCGAGGTCGCAAATTGAAATATCCGCCGACCACAGTCACTTTGGTGATCAGTCTAGGTATTTTTTATACGTCCATGATTCTCCCATCCAATACTTCGGGTAATACTTGTAAACTTGCAGAGATAAGGTGTCTGTAACACTAATTTACCCTACAGCGAGTCCAAGAAACCACCGTTTGTAAACTGAAATAAAAGCTCAACAAAAAAATAAACATACCATCCAAACAATCTATAAAGTGATCTAGCTCGGCCTCAAACGGAGCCTCGAACCTTTGCGGAAATGAGTTGAAGAGTCGTCTGCCAGAACAACCTTCACTGCCATCTATCATTGTTGAACTTTCCCGCGGGTTTTCAGCAATAGCCATTCCGTTGGTGCCAAAAACCTTTGAATAAACGTGAGGTAGTTTAATATATATGAACTTAAATATAAAACAAAATTTGTTTATAAATGTTCATGTCCGACAGCTCATTGTTTACTTTACACATATACATATTACAGGTATACAATGAACTGTGAAATAAAGAAGGCAAAAGGGTTTGGCCACACGTGCTCATTGCCACACCTACACTTGCATATACATGTGTAACTCTAGTACACATATGGTGTATGAAATGTGTACTGCAAGTGAAGTCAAGGACACAATTTTCATTTGAACCGTTAACGTTTAGCTTACATAAACTAAGAATATTCCCGGCCAATGGCTGAAAATCACATTAAGAGAACCAGGCAGTGAAATTCAGTTGTTGTTTAACGGTACCAAAAGCAGCCCAGATATAATGCTATCCACTGGCAATATTATTTAGACGTCATGTATATACCAGTGTTTAACGGTACTGAATGCAGCCCAAATATAAGGTTATCCTTTGGCAGTATCGATCATATGTCATCTATATACCAGGATTTAACGGTACTGAACGTAGCCCGGATTCAAGGTTATCTATTGGTAGTATTAATTGGATTTCGTACATTTACCAGTGTTTACCGAGACAAATCTAGTTTTGATTTATTATGTTGTAATGTTTATTAAAAAATGAATATATTGAAATTTGTGCCTTGTAGCAATATACAGTACATCGTGAAAAGTACTATAAATATTAAAAATTGCATCTGTTTTTTTTTCTAACAAATTCGCTTTGAAGAATGGACGCTAAAACAAAAACACTTTGGATCTTTAATAAGAATATAGATTTTATTGATTAAAAGTGCTATCTTTAAAGTTCGTCAGTTTGTTTGCTTTTTAACGTCATGTTTGTACCATCAATCATTGACCAGATGTATGCCACATACACACAAGAAAATTGTATACTTACTTCAAGACGAATATCATAACCATAAATGCTCTCCCGGAACGCGTCCATTGTTATCAAGGTACCATCCGGGTACTTTATAAGTCCCGCCATCGAGTCTGGTTCCCCGCAATCCTTCAACTCCTCATCGTGAATATGACAGTTTATATAAATGGATTCCGGCTTTTTTGCGCCTGTTAGCCAAACGATCATATCGATGTCGTGAACGCCAAGGTCAGCAAGAATATTGCACCCAGTACTGTCTTTGTTAAAGTAAAATAAGAATATTCACAAAGTAAAGTAAGAATATTCACAAAGTAAAGTAAGAATATTCAAAAGTTTATGGCCAGAATGACATTCCGAACTTGAATATTATGGACACCGATGAACAGACATTTATCTCCCATGGATTAAAACTGTAGAAAAAGTTTAGCTTATACTTCATATTCATTTTATCTTTATGTGAAGTAGGCTCAGAGCTTAAATGAATTGCCCTCAAGTCCGCCTTCTGGCTAGAACCAGTATTAGGTGCTGTTTTGGAGAGACTGACGGATCGAGCTTGGGATCGAACCCTCAACCTTTTAGCGTGAGCGTCCAGCGGTATATCCACTCTAGGTTCAGGGGAGACAAATATAAAGACCATATGTATGGACGTCAACACTACGTAGTGCCAACCAAAGTGTTCCCATTGAGAATGTTTGGCGGAAGGACTTTAAACCTAAGGAGTTAAACATAGATGTACAATATTATAAAACGGCTTATTGTGACAACCCGATGGTATGGTCTAATTGGGGAGCCTTTGATGGAAGGGATTTAAACCTAAAGACCAATGCATGGACATTTAAGGACACTGATATTTCCAAATTTAGTATTATTTGTTGTTCTTTTTAATTGGATTTTACGCCATTTTTAACACATTTCTGCTTATATATAGCATATCCATTTTTACTGGTGGAGGAAGACCTCAGTTTGAGTCAGCCTAAGTAGAAACACCATCCTTCCCAAAGTAACTGGCACATTTTCTCATATAAAGTCTTTGGAGCGAGCGAGAGTTGAACCTACGACCTTAGCTCCAAAATTATAAAACGTGTGGTTGTGATTTTATTTCAAAATGAGCGCATGTTATACCTCGTTATTACAATAAAATGGAAACAATAATATATATCCACGGTGATGTATTTGGTTGCACTTACCAGCTGCTTTTAGAAATGTGTAAGACGGTTTTGGCGAATCCCTGGTGGTTGTTTTTATAGCCTGAATTTTTCCGACTGTCCCATTTGTTAATGCCTTTCGGACGTCTTTGAAAGCTGGATCAAAGCGTCTGAAAGGTGTAAAATGACCAATAGCTTGTTTAAATAAAAATGAATATTCATGTTATAAATTTTAATAATGATACTGTTTGCTGTGCTAGATTGACCTTTGGAAAAACGATTTTCCCTTTTGTCTACTTTTGGTTATTCTGAACTCAAATTTCAACCAAATGCTATAGTAACTGACAAATATTCATACAGTTGTGACCCCTCCCCCCCCCCCCCCCCCCCCCTTGAGAAAGACACTTTTTCCACATGTGCTTAGTACTGGTTATACCCAGGAAGACTTCGAGCGTGATTTGTCTAAGTCGTAAGAACTTGTTTCAAAATCGAGGTAAAATAAATAAGTTCAAACTAAACTAGAAAAAGCCAAAATGTGCCACCTGAAATTTAAACAAGTGCCTCCAGTTGCCTATCTCTGTTTATATGTCTCTGATAAAATTGATCAATTAGATCTCTAAAATTAGGCCGTTGATCCCAGGATCTCTGAAAGTAATGGCCAATGTTCACCAGATCTCTGAAAATAAATTGCCATAAATGGTAGAACATGTGGGGAAGTAATCAGTGACATGTGTGGAAGTAATCTCAATTTCAGACTAAATATTGCTGTTCAAACAGTTATGTGTTTCATCAAACGTTGGAATCGAATCGTCTTTATAAATAATTTATATTAAGTTAGGACCTACCGTGCAAAAGGTTTAAATATTAACTGTTTTATTTGTAAACTATTTGCGCGTTTGACTGTAGATAATCACTTGTCATCCTATCCGCTTTGTTGTTAATATATAAACAGCAAAATTAAGAACAGAAGACAACACGCTCAAAGGACATGTTCACCAACCTCACAAAGGCAGATACATGTGTACAATAAGTAAAAAGCATGCATACACAGGTCACCTCCTTTGAACTGTTAGAAGCACTGATTCCAGGATCAAAGGTTCGTGGGTTTTGACCCCCCCCCCCCCCTTCACACACACACACACACACACACACACGGCTATGTGTTGCGTCCTTGAGACAGACACATTTTCCGTATATGCGTAGTACTGAACGCACTAGAACGACTAGTACTAGAACGACTTCGAGCGTGATTCGTATAACTTGTTTCACAATCGCAGTAAAACAAATCAGTTTAATCTAAACTAAACGGTTAAAAGCAAATATCGCCATCACAGAGCGTTCTTTTTTCTGGTTAACAAATTCACTAAGCCTCGGTCTCCTCCCCTTACCTTATTTTCATGAAATGAAACTGATTAAATAAAAGTAGCACCGCTTTCCTCTCACAAATGTGACAACCTGCACATGTGTATTGTGAAATATACGAATTTGCTCATGTAAATATTTAACAAGAAACAATTGCCGTTTAATGCAAATATACTCGATAACTTGCAGCAAAAGAGAAAAACCAGGGATAAGACAAGACGGACAATAATCCAGTGCATAAGTCCGAATTAGACATTACGAAGAACTAACAGACGATTTCCAAGCGTGATGACCAATTGTAAAAGGGCGAACCACCAAACATGGAATATGCCATGGAACCAAGGGATCATAGGAGCTTTTGATAAGATAAATTATAAATTTGCAAAAGACATGGTCATAACAAAAGCATAAGCCCAAACATCGTATATAACAATCAGTATAAACACACCACACATTACCGATAACGTTCAGATGCAAAACGCTATTTGGAAGCTTGACGTTATTTTAGTGCTCTTGAAAACTATATTTACCGTAATACGCATTTTTTAAATTAATAAAACCTGGTATATCCCGTTAAAAATGGCAGATTGTTCTTTTCCGCAGCATCGTAGCATGATCGAATGTCAGAGACGGATTCCCCTGCCGGCTTCTCACTGAACACGGATTTTCCTGAAAACAAAACAGTACATGCATCCACTACTCTCTGATAAAAAAAAGAACGCAACTGAGAAATGCAAATATCCGACTCGGTTTTACTCAGTCTGTCCGGGAGCGTATTGCAATATGCAACGCCTCTCTTTTCCCCCTGGTACAGGCGATGTCCAAGTTTTACCAACACGGAATACCATCCGTCATTGCTAACCTTAAATTCATCAAAAATTAAAATATTTTGATAATGTGGTGCTGAAATTCACCTGCTTCTTTATATTATCAGTATATTTTCCAATGTACAAAATCTAAGATTCCTGTATTTAAATGCATGACTGGAAATGTTGAAATCGATTTTTTTCCAAGTCCAGAAATCAAATAGTCTTACCATATAAACTTATAATTATAAGGAAATATGTATCTCGTTATATTTTTACCTACAATTTCATTTTGAAGCTTTCATTCACACAATTTTCATGAAATTAGTTGTGTCACGTGATCCGATTTAACAATGATGTCACACCGCATTGACTTAATTGTTTACAAACTGATTCGACCTGAGTGCCCAGTTTCACTTACCTGCATTAAGACTTTCGCATATATATTCTGTGTGGGTGTTAGTAGGTGATAGCACGATGGTGGCATCCAGACTGGTAGAATTGAATATTACAAAAGCGTATTAATTAAATATACATAAGCAAGTTCATTGTATGTTTAAAACAAATTTTGAAGATGTTCTGATACTTTATGCAAAATGAATGCTATAGCAAGTATAGACTATATATTCAAAAACAATATTAACCCCAAAAATATATTTTGATGTACAATATTTAAAAAAGCGCATATTTAAAAAATAAAAGTTATTGCCCCAATATTTTCAACATTTTGTTTTTTTCTTTAAAATATGTTGTTTATCTGTATAAGATTTAACCATGTTCTTTCAACATCAAACTTGTAGAAATTATTTTGACCACACCCTGTTGAAATGGGCCATCCTCCGATTTTCAAAATTCGCCTAAATGAAACATATAATTTTTTATATTTTGGTGCGAAAAAGTCGGGAATGCTGTTTTGAATTCCTCAAAATGTTATATCTAACATCGGATAATTTTGTCCATACAATCAATTTATTGACGCCGATACAAGAAAACATATTTTGGCTAAAAAATGCTTTGTTTAAGAAATTTCAAAATTCTTTTTTAAGAATTCGCTCAAGCTATGTTTACTTAGCAAAGTCCCAAAAATCGTTTTCAATTACTTTAACGTGATAGTTCCATAGACCAGTTTAAATTATAGTCCAGAACAACCAAGCAGGTTTTACTTTTTTCAGCATGATATTGCATTTAAAGAATGTGGACATTTTTTACCCATGAAAGCTTAGACCTTATTTTATATAGACCGTGGAGCAAAACACAAGAACGTTTTGTGTCCTAGATGATCTTCCGTAGACCACAGGAGATTAGCAGCTGCTTCTTATGACTGATTGGCAGATATGAGTTTTATATACAGTTTATCATTAACTACATACGCTTCATCTTATCATCAGGTTATTGTGTGACTTTTTAACACACGGACGTACTATCTAGATAAGAATGGCAAAACAGTGTAGGAGAAGCCTCTGTTTTTCTTTTGATGCAGACTTTTAAAGAAAAGTCACAAATATTTGTAACCTTAATTTAATATTCAAGCCGAAGTAGAATCAGATATTGACCTGACGAAAAAGATATAACTTAGAAATCAATGCATAAACGTGCTATGACCTTTTGTCTGCAAGAAGATTTCCAATATCTTCTGAAGTGAAGAACGGCGTACTGTTGTCCATATAGAACTCTTTCTTCACCTCCTGCACTCGTTCCTTGTTGTTCTCCACTATCCATTTTAAGTCTAATCTTCTGTTCCGCAGTACGTTTTTTAAATGCACACCTGTGTGGAGTTCATTTTATGATTAAAGATAATGGAAACATAACAGAAACATACAGGTAAAGTTAAAACCGTTTTATATGATCATTGGCAGAAATCAATTGTATGTATTGTATTATTTTATGTATACACTGTAAAATGCAATATATACTCCCTGAATCATTGTTGTAGAAATTGATGAGTAAATAGAATTCTTAAAAATAAATATGTTAGCACACATATACCAAAGTGGCGCAGTGTTTGTCATACTATCAATATAACCCAACCTTTATGTTTGAATCTTAGTTATTTATTTGAAATAACAATATTCTGAAATGTTTGATCACGGGTAATAATAACTTATTTCAAATTATGTTATAAAATGTACTGTTTTACGAAATAAAAGGTTCAGTTCTGTATATACAAAACAACATCTGATTGAACAGAAGGCTCGGTTTGGTGGAGTATGTTCAATAAGTTAATTGTAACACCCTTCATATCCCCTAGCATATTCAGCAATATTTTATTTTTGGCAACATTAGTTAAGCCTATATCCTGACAGTCAGGTCTGTGGTACCATAATGTAAATCATGGAATTTCCATTCAAACAATTCATACAATCCATGGCACGCTTACGCATTAACAAATGGTGATGTATTTCACGTTGACTAATCAGCGTGCTCAAATGTAACTGTTTTATAACGGTCTTTATAGCCATATCGAATGGAGATGGGAATAATAATCACAAAGACAATCCAGCCATGCGGAATGTTAGACTTCTGTTGTACAAGTTGGAATTCTTGGAAAGCACAGAAACAGAAGACTCGTCAGCCTTTATAAAGAACCTGACAGAAACAGAGGACTCGTCAGCCTTTATATAGAACCTGACAGAAACAGAAGACTCGTCAGCCTTTATAAAGAACCTGACAGAAACAGAGGACTCGTCAGCCTTTATATAGAACCTGACAGAAACAGAAGACTCGTCAGCCTTTATATAGAACCTGACAGAAACAGAAGACTCGTCAGCCTTTATATAGAACCTGACAGAAACAGAAGACTCATCAGCCTTTATATAGAACCTGACAGAAACAGAAGACTCGTTAGCCTTTATATAGAACCTGACAAAAACATAAGACTAGTCAGCCTTTATATAGAACCTGACAGAAACAGAAGACTCATCAGCCTTTATATAGAACCTGACAGAAACAGAAGACTCATCAGCCTTTATATAGAACCTGACAGAAACAGAAGACTCGTCAGCCTTTATATAGAACCTGACAGAAACAGAAGACTCGTCAGCCTTTATATAGAACCTGACAGAAACAGAAGACTCATCAGCCTTTATATAGAACCTAACAGAAACAGAAGACTCATCAGCCTTTATATAGAACCTGACAGAAACAGAAGACTCGTCAGCCTTTATATAGAACCTAACAGAAACAGAAGACTCGTCAGCCTTTATATAGAACCTGACAGAAACAGAAGACTCGTTAGCCTTTATATAGAACCTGACAGAAACAGAAGACTCGTTAGCCTTTATATAGAACATGACAGAAACAGAAGACTCGTTAGCCTTTATATAGAGCCTGACAGAAACAGAAGACTCGTTAGCCTTTATATAGAACCTGATATATGCCGAATCAGGTTAACTTACCCCAAATAAAATAGCAGGGAACTCCATGACGGTCACACAATTAATAGCTATTGAACGCTTACTAAACTATGACGTCATTCAAACTGACATTCAAGCGACTGACCAATCAACATGCTAAATTGTAGCTTTCCCAACGTCTAATTCATTAACCATTCAGCGTCCTCTTGCTATATTGATGGATGATACACTGTAGCAAATCTTTTAACAATTGCTATTTAACGACGCCGTTCGGGAGAGTTGGTCCGGTCTGTTCTATAGACTAAAAGACTCGTTCTATTCATTGACATTTCATAAGCAAACCATTCTTGTTTCTTAGATGATTTGAACAGTATCACGATTTTGTTGTCGTGAGGGAAGTAACAATAAATATTTGGTCCAATACCATTATAAATAGAAATAAATATGTTTAGATGGGAACTCCAGAAACCCCCATTTCCTTCCCTCTCACCCTCAAAAATATTTTCAGTGGATATGGTGAAACACACTTATTTGAACCACCCCTTGGATTTTGAAGACCCCTTCTGAGATTAACAAATTCCACATTGGACCCCCCCCCCCCCCCCCCCCCCCCGTTTGAGAATCGTAGATCTGGTCATTATTTTTAAAGCTGTTAAGTTACAACACAACAAGTTACCTGCAATGCGTCCACACCCAATGATTCCTATGGAATATTTGTCTTTTGGACCGTTTGCATTTTGTGTATGTACGTTTCTACATCCTATCTGTAATGGTAAAAAGCATCAAGTAAGATATTTCGAATATGTTTAGGTAAGCTTACGGTTGTAATTGTGATACTTTTCATCAGTCTTAGAAAGTGTTCTATTGGTAAAAACAAAACCTCAGCGCTGAAAGATAAGTGTCCATCACTCGACAGCGCCTTAGACCATTCGGGCACGGGGCCCGCTATTCCGAAACAATAAAACTTTGCTACCAACGAACACGTTAACAATGCTCCAAAAATGAATTTCTTTATTTGCAGAACAATGCCAAAATAAACTAAATAACTGATTATTGAAACGTTTAGTGAATATGCATTACCTGCGTGTTGTTTATTGCCAACACTCTGCAACAGCTACTTTCCAAACTGGATCCAGATATATTGTTTCTGACAATAGCCAGGCCTGATCTGAACAGTGGAAACATGGTAATTAAGTGAAGCTAGCTGGATATTCAGTTCTTATCACTGAGAGCGTCAATGAGTTAACAACGTGACTTAATACTGATATAGCTATACTTGTAAAATTAGCGCCCGAAATAAACACAACCGGCGCGATAAGGATCCATGTACATATCTAAAGGGAACCTTTTTTGATAAAATTATCCGCTTGAAATTTCAAACTTTGATCGAGTTTAAGTATAATTTGTAGTAATTTATTTACCTCGATTACAAAATAAGCTTTAATCATATGATACGAGTCGTTCTCGTGTCCGTTTCCTGGTTAGAACCAGCACTGTATTTGAAAAGGAATCGATCAGGTCGAGTCTGGCATCTCCTTGCACTGCACTACGACCCCTTCCGAACAAGCTTGTCTCAAGCAGATAATGGTCGTTATACGACCAAACAAAGTCTGATGAAAGCGACTTATGAGAGTCGTTTTATGTTTGGCAATTTCTTGGTTTGAATGTTCCATTTTTATATATGATAATTTTTTAGTTTACGTTTACAACGATTATTGTCCCGTTGTGCTAATGGTGATTACTTTAAAGGTACCTGTAATCAACTTTCTCAAAACATTTCCAAGAAATTCCACTGATTCAAAAAAAATCTGAAACATTCTCGTATTCATTGAATCATTATCAAATAAAAAGGCAAGAATGATATATTAAACAGGGATTTCCTAGCTTGACTCACGCGTACAGGTTATACAAATACGCACCCCGCCTGCTTTATATTGCAATGCATTTTGGGACGTCATTTTGGGACGAATCAAGTTTATAACTTAACGTCAATATTTATTTCTATCTACGTCTCACTTCACAGTTACGCCCCCCTTTTTCCACGGTAACATGATTCTTACGCTTAAAAAAGGCCTATATAATTTGGTTTTGAAATATTTTTAAAATGGTTTATAGCAATAAGACATCACTGGTGTTAAAAAAGTGACTTTTATTGGAGTTCAACATATAATTGAATTTATCAGCATTTAATGACTTTTTTTCTTAAAACATCTCAGGTTGTCATTGCATCCTCTTTATAAAATAAACTGGTCAACCTACCAGTTATTGTGCAATTTTATGTGGGTATACATACCTGCTATGAAAAACAATACTATGTGGAATTCTTTTTTAACATGGAAATCCTAAACCTGATTTTATATAGAACAAAAAACACAATTCAACTGTGTAGTAAGACCTTAAATCCTCATGATTGTAATATATTGAACCTGCTTTGTCTAAGAATGAATTACAGACTTCAAACTGTGCATGCTTGATATTCAATTTTAGAATTGTTTTCCATTTTGACAGCTCTGGTTAAAATAGCTTGGCGATCACAGGGGTGGGGGTGGTTTTGAATAGTGTCATGTATTCGAATTTTCTACTTATACGTGATACGATTGCAAATGATAAGCTGATGGTTTATATTCATATAAAATTTTGTTTATGGCAATATAGTTATTTTTCTAACACTATCTTCAAACATTTTAATTGGGTTTAACGCCATTTTCGAAATTGTTCCGGTCATACTTGGCATATCCAGTTTAGTTGGCGGAGAAAGACTTCAAAATTATTCTGGGTAGATTCACCGTCGTTCCGCAAGTAACTGGCAAACCAACTCACATAAAGGTTTTGGAGGGATATGTACTCGAACCTAAGACCTGAACGGTGAGAGGTAAGTGATATAGAGACAGCGCCTTATACCACTCGGCCAGGGATGGCCCTACCTTTTAACGCTCACAATCACAAGGTTTTGGAATGACTTGTAGTTCAATGAATTTTAGTAAGGGCATGTAAAACATTAACAGCGCTGTAATAATTGTAAAATGTAATGTCATTACAGATCGTGTGTCACTTGGATTACCTCAGCGAAGTGGTCTAGTATTTTAACGCGCGCGAAATATTCTATATCCAGCCGAGCCGTTGCAAATAAATACCAGGCAAGAAAAAAATGGTACTAGAAGCCTCCTCGCTTGGCGCATAGCATTAAGGAAATTGTTTTAGGTCTGGTTATCCCGGTTTCAGTATAAAGTGACTGGTCGGTATATCATCACATGTATCTGCGGTATAAAACTCAAATTTGGCAGCGTTTTAAAACATTTCCCTAAGCAGACACCATCGCGATATGACGGAGAGGGGATATGAAAACGATGCTAACATCATACCACACTCAACCATTCGGGGATGCCAATAGATTAACACTTGACATATTAACCATCTATGTTTAGGTCATAACAGTATAATTTTATATTTCATCAAGTCACGTATTTAAAGCTGCAATTTGTTTATTTAACAATGAAAACAATATAAAACGAATCTTAAACACACCATCACGCACGCACGTACGCGTGCACACATGTATACTGTCATATAAATATGTAGTTGATTAGATATACTTTATATAGATTGTAGAGGACTGAATATGGTCTTTAATTATATATTCAACCCCAGATATTTTGACAATCTTTGATTAAGTTTTAGCAGACGTAACTGAAGTGTCCAAATGTAGGCCTACTACCGTGTCAAAAGTGTATACAGCTTTATGCTCTAGTTTACGTGACAAATGCGTGCATGCGTGCGTGCGTGCATACGTGCGTGCGTGGGTGCGTGCGTGCGTGCGTGCGTGCGTGCGTGCGTGCGTGCGTGCTTGCGTGATATAGTATATTATGTGTGCAACATAGTATATGAAATGAAGGTTGTATGTTATACCCTACAGATAGGATTGACACCTAAGCGGAGTAGTATATTATATAAATGAAATAGTATTGTATAGATATCCGTGTAATACGTTATACGTATGTGAATGTGAATGTATGTCGGTGTGGTCGCTTTATACATGTGATTCAGTTGAATTTTGTTCTTTGTTCTTTATAGAATAAGGTCTAGGATTTCCACGATAACAAAACATTCCACAGTATTTTTAAAGAGTAGGAATGTATCCACGCATAAAAATGCACAATAATTGGTAGGTTGACAAGCTTATATTTCTTTAAAGACATAGCAAAGCATGCCTTCAAACCTAAAATGATAACCGTGATGTGAGCATGCCTTCAAACCTATAGTGATAACCGTGATGTGAGCATGCCTTCAAACCTTAAGTGATAACCGTGTTTCGAGCATGTCTTCAAACTTATAGTGATAACCGTGATGTGAGCATGCTTTCAACCCTATAGTGATAACCGTGATGTGAACATGCCTTCAAACCTATAGTGATAGCCGTGATGTGAGCATGCCTTCAAACCATTAGTGATAGCCATGATGTGAGCATGCCTTCAAACCTATAGTGATAACCGTGATGTGAGCATGCCTTCAAACCTATAGTGATAACCGTGATGTGAGCATGCCTTCAAATCATTAGTGATAACCGTGATTTGAGTATGCCTTCAAACCATTAGTGATAACCGTGATGTGAGCATGCCTTTAAACCATTAGTGATAACCGTGATGTGAGCATGCCTTTAAACCATTAGTGATAACCATGATGTGAGCATGCCTTCAAACCTATAGTGATAACCGTGATGTGAGCATGCCTTCAAACCATTCGTGATAACCGTGATGTGAGCATGCCTTTACACCATTAGTGATAACCGTGATGTGAGCATGCCTTCAAACCTAAAGTGATAACCGTGATGTGAGCATGCCTTCAAACCTATAGTGATAACCGTGATGTGAGCATGCCTTCAAACCTATAGTGATAACCGTGATGTGAGCATGCCTTCAAACTTATAGCGATAACCGTGATGTGAGCATGCCTTCAAACCTATAGCGATAGCCGTGATGTGAGCATGCCTCCAAACCTATAGTGATAACCGTGATGTGAGCATGCCTTCAAACCTATAGTGATAGCCGTGATGTGAGCATGCCTTCAAACCTATAGTGATAGCCGTGATGTGAGCATGCCTTCAAACCTATAGTGATAGCCGTGATGTGAGCATGCCTCCAAACCTATAGTGATAACCGTGATGTGAGCATGCCTTCAAACCTATAGTGATAACCGTGATGTGAGCATGCCTTCAAATCATTAGTGATAACCGTGATTTGAGTATGCCTTCTAACCATTAGTGATAACCGTGATGTGAGCATGCCTTTAAACCATTAGTGATAACCGTGATGTGAGCATGCCTTTAAACCATTAGTGATAACCATGATGTGAGCATGCCTTCAAACCTATAGTGATAACCGTGATGTGAGCATGCCTTCAAACCATTCGTGATAACCGTGATGTGAGCATGCCTTTACACCATTAGTGATAACCGTGATGTGAGCATGCCTTCAAACCTAAAGTGATAACCGTGATGTGAGCATGCCTTCAAACCTATAGTGATAACCGTGATGTGAGCATGCCTTCAAACCTATAGTGATAACCGTGATGTGAGCATGCCTTCAAACTTATAGCGATAACCGTGATGTGAGCATGCCTTCAAACCTATAGTGATAGCCGTGATGTGAGCATGCCTCCAAACCTATAGTGATAACCGTGATGTGAGCATGCCTTCAAACCTATAGTGATAGCCGTGATGTGAGCATGCCTTCAAACCTATAGTGATAGCCGTGATGTGAGCATGCCTTCAAACCTATAGTGATAGCCGTGATGTGAGCATGCCTCCAAACCTATAGTGATAACCGTGATGTGAGCATGCCTTCAAACCTATAGTGATAACCGTGATGTGAGCATGCCTCCAAACCTATAGTGATAACCGTGATGTGAGCATGCCTTCAAACCTATAGTGATAACCGTGATGTGAGCATGCCTTCAAATCATTAGTGATAACCGTGATTTGAGTATGCCTTCTAACCATTAGTGATAACCGTGATGTGAGCATGCCTTTAAACCATTAGTGATAACCGTGATGTGAGCATGCCTTTAAACCATTAGTGATAACCATGATGTGAGCATGCCTTCAAACCTATAGTGATAACCGTGATGTGAGCATGCCTTCAAACCATTCGTGATAACCGTGATGTGAGCATGCCTTTACACCATTAGTGATAACCGTGATGTGAGCATGCCTTCAAACCTAAAGTGATAACCGTGATGTGAGCATGCCTTCAAACCTATAGTGATAACCGTGATGTGAGCATGCCTTCAAACCTATAGTGATAACCGTGATGTGAGCATGCCTTTAAACCATTAGTGATAACCATGATGTGAGCATGCCTTCAAACCTATAGTGATAATCGTGATGTGAGCATACCTTCAAACTTAGTGATTACCGTGATGTGAGCATGCCTTCAAACCTATAGTGATAACCGTGATGTGAGCATGCCTTCAAACATATAGTGATAACCGTGATGTGAGCATGCCTTTACACCATTAGTTATAACCGTGATGTGAGCATGCCTTCAAACCTAAAGTGATAACCGTGATGTGAGCATGCCTTCAAACCTATAGTGATAACCGTGATGTGAGCATGCCTTCAAACTTATAGCGATAACCGTGATGTGAGCATGCCTTCAAACCTATAGTGATAGCCGTGATGTGAGCATGCCTCCAAACCTATAGTGATAGCCGTGATGTGAGCATGCCTTCAAACCTATAGTGATAGCCGTGATGTGAGCATGCCTTCAAACCTATAGTGATAGCCGTGATGTGAGCATGCCTTCAAACCTATAGTGATAACCGTGATGTGAGCATGCCTCCAAACCTATAGTGATAACCGTGATGTGAGCATGCCTTCAAACCTATAGTGATAACCGTGATGTGAGCATGCCTTCAAACTTATAGTGATAACCGTGATGTGAGCATGCCTCCAAACCTATAGTGATAACCGTGATGTGAGCATGTCTTCAAACCTAAAGTGATAACCGTGATGTGAGCATGTCTTCAAACCTATGGTGATAACCGTGATGTGAGCATGCCTTCAAACCTATGGTGATAACCGTGATGTTAGCATGCCTTCAAACCTAAAGTGATAACCGTGATGTGAGCATGTCTTCAAACCTATGGTGATAACCGTGATGTGAGCATGCCTTCAAACCTATGGTGATAACCGTGATGTTAGCATGCCTTCAAACCTATAGTGATAATCGTGATGTGAGCATACCTTCAAACTTAGTGATTACCGTGATGTGAGCATGCCTTCAAACCTATAGTGATAACCGTGATGTGAGCATGCCTTCAAACCTATAGTGATAATCGTGATGTGAGCATGCTTGCGGTGAAGCTAAAGCTGTAAATACAGAATCTGAAGATATGACCGCATGGTCGCATTGCTCGAACTCGACTGTACTGTATATCTTTTTGGCAATAGTGGGTCAATGAGTAGGCTACATTTAGGCATAATGTATATTGGAAAAATATTTTCAGTCAGATTTAAATTTTGAAAAATCCTGATATACCACTTTTAAAAGCATGTACACGAAAACACTTTTTATGCCTCAAGATTTTTTAGGTGGAATATTGTAACCGCAGTGTCCGTCCGTCCGTTAACAACTGCTTCAAACGACTTCTCTAAAACCACTTGACAGATTATAACCATATTTTATGTGAAACATTCTTATACAAAGCTCTCTCAAGTTTGTTCAAATGATGAGCATGGGTTCATATATGGCCCCTCCCCAAGGGTGCATCAGTATTTTTTTATCAAAATTTCAAAAATCTTCTTTTCCAAAAGTGCATAATCTGGAGCTTTGATATTTTGTCAGTTGTATCATCTAATGTATTTCTATCGAGTTGTTCAAGTCATGACCCTTGTGTCAAAATTGGCCCCGCCCCGGGGACATGTCAGTTTAACATAGGGTAATTTACATTTAAAAATCTTCTTCAGTCTTAAGAACTATCCAATCAAATTCGTTCATATTTGGTATAAATGATCTCTATGACTAGGAGTTCCAAATGTGTTCTAATAAAAGGGCTGGGGTCAATTGGGGCCCAGTAAGGGGACTTTTGATTTTTAACATAAGAATACTATTTGAGAACGGAAAATGTTGCTTTTCTATTCTATTTTAGGTATTATTTTAATTATCTTCATGTCTGGAGCATTGCTTAAACATAACAGCTGAGACATAGTTCTTTAAACGGATTAAATATAAATAAGAGAACAGCTGGGACCCAAAAAAGAAGGAATTGCGAACTTTCAAAAATCGTCTTTTCAAAAACTGAAGAGCAAAATGTGATGTGAATTTCGACCATATACCAGAATGGTTCCTCTTCCCAATAATAGACAAGAAGTTTTACCAAGTGTCCCTCGAAGTATGTCTGTTTTTTTAGATCATTCCATGTGAGTTCCCCTGCAACAGTCGGAACTCTCTTTTGCAAGTGAATTATATACTGAAAACATAATTTGGCAAGGGAAATACATGTAAAACTATTTAGACATTCTTACTAATCCCGGCAGCTTACCACGTAAATCACGAATATCATAACTTAGTACTGAATTTGAGCCAGCAACAAATACAAAACAAGCGAATAAACTCGAGTCTGATTCAACTCTTGGGTCGTTAGTGCGAATCTCCGGTCGGCCACAATCTCCATGATGATTGAACACAGCATTGCGTCTCATTATCACAAGAAATGGTGGTTAGGTTAATAGACCATCTGTTAGCTCTCGATGGCATAAAACTGACGCTAAATATTCAACTTGTTACAAATAAACAACACTTTCTATCGGCAAACATGAAAACACATAAAATTGATTGTATATAAAAAAAAATTTTTTAAATATTATATGAAAATACTTGCTCAACTTTTTTTTTCAGTAGATCTCTATATTATTAAATCATGTTTAATGTCTGGTAGCTTTGACAGAGACGTAGCTGGCTTAAGTTGGATGTGTAGGCATAAGCAGTGTCGGTATGTGGGAAGCGGGGTGGTCTCGGGGCATGCTTGTGTGGGCCGTAGCTAGCTTAAGTTGGATGTGTAGGCACGAGCAGTGTAGGTGTGTATGGTGTAGGGTGGTCTCTGCCGGGCATGCTTGTGTGGGCCGTAACTAGCTTAAGTTGGATGTGTAGGCACGAGCAGTGTAGGTGTGTATGGTGTAGGGTGGTCTCTGCCGGGCATGCTTGTGTGGGCCGTAGATAGCTTAAATTGGATGTGTAGGCACGAGCAGTGTAGGTGTGTATGGTGTAGGGTGGTCTCTGCCGGGCATGCTTGTGTGGGTCGTAGCTGGCTTAAGTTGAATGTGTAGGCACGAGCAGTTAGGTGTGTATGGTGTAGGGTGGTCTCTGCCGGGCATGCTTGTGTGGGCCGAAGCTGGCTTAAGTTGAATGTGTAGGCACGAGCAGTGTAGGTGTGTATGGTGTAGGGTGGTCTCGGGGCATGCTTGTGTGGGCCGTAGCTAGCTTAAGCTGGATGTGTAGGCACGAGCAGTGTAGGTGTGTATGGTGTAGGGTGGTCTCTGCCGGGCATGCTTGTGTGGGCCGTAGCTGGCTTAAGTTGGATGTGTAGGCACGAGCAGTGTAGGTGTGTATGGTGTAGGGTGGTCTCTGCCGGGCATGCTTGTGTGGGCCGTAGCTGGCTTAAGTTGGATGTGTAGGCACGAGCAGTGTAGGTGTGTATGGTGTAGAGTGGTCTCGGGCATGCTTGTGTGGGCCGTAGCTGGCTTAAGTTGGATGTGTAGGCACGAGCAGTGTAGGTGTGTATGGTGTAGGGTGGTCTCGGGGCAAGCTTGTGTTGGCCGTAGCTGGCTTAAGTTGGATGTGTAGGCACGAGCAGTTAGGTGTAGGGTGGTCTATGCCGGGCATGTTCCCCCATACATTTTTTTAATATGAACGTGAAATGGTGACTTCTGGTGCGTATATGAACGTGAAATTGTGACTTCTGGTGCGTTTCAAGACATATTTACAGCTTTTACTCATGGGCCATATGATAATTGAACAAAATGAACGTTCACGTGCAAACATACACAGACACTTATTTAACAGCATTATCAATTACAATAAACACACCTTCTCTCTACATTTTACCTCTTACGCATATCTTATTGCACTTTTTTTCGGCGTTATTTTTTTTCATTTTTCGGAGAAAGGTGTAGGCCCTGCCTTAAGGCAGTACGCCTCTGTTTGAACTTAGCCCTCCATTGATAAGATAACGCGCTGAATGAAGACTTATAAAATGCCCTCACCGACTTCATTCTTATCGTCATTGTCCTGGTTTTTGCCAACCATGTTTGTAAGTTAATATATTTATCATTTTACGACGTGGTAAGATATGATAGCAAATGTAGCAGCGGTAATAGCTGTATCAAACATTAAGTGTTTTTATAAATACTTTTACTAGTCTTCGAAACATTAATAGAAGTAAGCGATTATTTCGTTTTTGCATCGTGTAACCACTTCACAAAGTTGCCACAGATTATAGCTTGGTCGAGTTTAAGGCGTCTGGGAAGACTTCAGAATGGATCGGGATAAACCCTCATTCTTTTGTAAGTATATAACTGGAAAACCTTTTCACTCAAAGTTTTTGGACCAAGCTGGATTCGAACCCACTGAGTGGATGTGTAATAACTAATAAATGACAGTGCGTTTAACACTTCGTGACGAAGGTATTTATAGTTGAAAGCTGTTTATATTAGTAGAACGGACCCAGCTCTCCCGATTGGTTCCGTTGAATTGCAATGTTGGGAAAGCCACATTTGACACGTTGTCAGTTGTTTCAACTGAAAATTTGAATAATTTCACGTTAAGTAATCGTTCAATTGCTATGAATTGTGGGAATGGCATAGAATTCACTGCTTTTTCATTGGGGGTTAATAGACCTGATTCGGGAGATATCAGGTTCTGGGAGAGACTATATTTATATTTAACCCTTTACTCCATAGATACGCGTTTTCCCGCACCAATCACAGAAGGCCTTTGAAAACAGTGCAGGAAGAGTTCAGATTGCTCGTAACGAGCAATCTGAACACTTCCTGCACTGTTTTCCACTCTGTCAGTTAATATAAACATAATTCACCCAATAATTCAAAAGCCTTCTATATTAGGTGTCCAAAGGCGTCTATATGAAGTAAAGGGCATTTAATTAAAAGCAGCAAAATTACCACCAATGAGTGTAGAGACGCTATTGTTTGATAATTGTCGTATTTGAATAGCTCACAAAATATTTTTAAAACTCTGGTAACCTTAAAATAAAACCATTTTGAGGGAGGCCAAATATTAACAAACACTTCAGATTGGCAAATAACAGACAGACGGCAATATGCATAGCTTTTTACAAAAAAAAGACTTTCATTAAACTGATTTAAGTATATCGATAGTTGTATTTAATATTAATGATAACTTTGTTATTATATTCATTTAAAAAAAATCTTGATTAAATGTTTTATTGAAGCCTGTGTGACTTTTTGTATAGACCAACCACATCCATTTATTACAGGTCATCGTCATCGCCGTCACAACGATATTGTCGTCTGCGTTCGCTCAAACAGACTGTATCGTTGCAGCACCGTGTCACTGTGACGGCAACACAATCGACTGCCGCAATCTGAATCTTACGTCAGTTCCCAAGCTCACTGTTTCCAAAACCAACTACAGTAGTCTGAACCTCGACTTGTCTGGCAACAGAGTAGAAAAAGTACCGGATAATGCTTTCTTCAATCTGTCAACAACCAACTGTACATACATAGTCATTAACCTTGATAGCAACCTAATCACCGATTTTGAATTGGGCGCATTTAACGGCATAAACGATTTAGTCAGAGACTTGCAATTAAATGACAACAAGTTGATATTTATGCCAAAAGCGCTTTTATCCTTATCACACATCCAGACATTAAGCATTTCCCAGAATGAAATTCACGAGTTTGATCCTAGTGTTATGCAATCTCTCGGGCCGACACTGACAACGTTGCGCATAGGCGCGGACACCGACTTCAAATGGCCTCCAGAGTTCCAATATCTTTTTCGGCTACAGACCTTGTCCATTTTCAACTTCGAACAAGACTCGTTGCCTATAGATGCCTTTCGTGGATTCGAGAAGACTCTTACAACGCTTGATTTAGAGTACACTAAACTGTCAACTATACCCGAGGCTGTCTGTCGTTTGTCGGGGTTGAGACGCTTTTCCTTTAATTCCAACACCCATCTCAGCAGTACACGCGACATCTTACCAGTATGTATTCCAAGTCTCTCTTCCATCAGAACAGCTTTTATTGTTGGTGACAATTTAGATGTCTTTCCACCCGTGTTCGACACTTTTCCGAGTTTGAACGCTTTAAGATTGACGAACAATTCCGATTTGAATTACATCGATGAAACTGCAGTTGACGGCGCATCCTTTTTGACCATTCTCGACATTTCTTTCAATGGCTTCGATCAGTTTCCAGAATCCTTACAGAAAGTGCAGGGTTTGCAATATCTCAAACTTGTCGGAAACAAAATACGGACCATAGAAGAATACAATATTCCCAATATGACAACCTTAACGCATCTGGACTTTAGTCTAAATCCAATTTCTCACATATCCCAAAATGCATTTCGCGATCTGTCAAATTTGGAATCTCTAAATCTGGACGACGTAGCTTTGGCTGAATTTCCAAAGGCTGTGATAGTTTTGACTGAATTAAAGACTTTATCGCTTAACAGAAATACGTTTGTATGCAGTTGCAGCATGACTTGGATTCTAACGGAATGGAAAACATTTGACAAAGTGACAATATCCGGAAACTGCGGTACATCAAGTCTATCTCTCACTGATTATATTGCAAAGTATCTGCCAGATTGTCCGAAACTGCAAAAGAACGCCTGGGCTGCGTTTCACTAAACAACTTACGAAAAAAATCGACGTAAGTCAATTTGATAATTTCTCCATGGTGTGTTTAATTTTGATCAACATTTAAAAGGATTGTATTTTCAGAAAATATGTAACTTTCTGCATGATTTGAGTCAACTTGGCTTCATTTGAATGGAAATAAAAAATATTATGAATAATTGTTGTTTTATGTTTACGACGATTTTTGTCGTAAGTTGTTTTGCGAAACGCATTCCAGGGCGGCTATGTGAAGAAGATTAATAATGTGTTTGTTTGTTTGACTAGTTGGCTTCATTTTTAATGCAATTAATGGCTAAAAGACGATCAGTTAACCCGACCTCTCTTTACTGGGATCCTGGCAGGTTGACCAGTTCTGGAGCACATCCATCTCCACAAGTAACTGATACATTTCCCAAATGAATCAGCGGTGATGGACGAATGACAATTGGACGTATAGTCGTATATCAATCATCAAGAGACTGTGGCCGGGCAGGGATTTGAACTCACGATCACTGGATTGATAGTCAGACGCGCAGCCGACAGACCTAACCGGGCCTGACTTAAACAAAGTATGTTGGAAATAATGCAAGGTTTCGTTTTTCCAGAATCCTTACAGAATTTACAGAGGGTTAGAATCCCGCTCAGACCAAACACAAGAAAGTATTTATTCTGAGGTCCTCCTCCACCAGTTAAACTGGGTATGCCATATACAACCTGTCTTGTCTTGAAAATGGTGCGAAACCCAGTTAAAAATATTAATATGACTTTATTGTTTTGGTGGGTCTTTATGGGGCGTCATTTTCTTAGTTTGAAACGTGTCTAACAACTTTTGATTTTTCTGGTCAACACTTTCAATGCCCCCACCCCTACAAACAATTTTTGGGATGGCATATAATAATCGCAGTGTCCGTCCGTCCGGAAGTCCTTCCATCCGTGCACACGAATGGTTAGTTAAGCGTCTAGGGTTTATTGTTAGTAATTTTTATAGACGGTTGAAAAGCAGTTGAAAAATAATTATGTGGCTGTTTCTAGACTCTTAAAAACAACTTTTACGTGGCTTTTTTTTTTTTGGAGTGGCTTAAATTTAGCCACACAAGTAATGAGTTTGGGGCATAGAAGCTACTTAAATACCCATTCATAGGAACCTTCCGTCCGATATTTCAAGTCCGGTCTGTAACTTTGTCATGTATAGATGGATTTTATCAATACTTACTACAAATAATCAACGTGTCGCGCATAACACCCAGACCCCCACTTCAAAGGTCAAGGTCACGCTTTAACATTGTTTGACAACATTTTCAGTCTGTCCGGCTGTAACATTGTCACCTACAGTTACATTTCAAAAACACTTGGCTCAATGCACCAACATGACATGACGACGTATCGCACACAACACCAACACTCGTACTTCGAAGGCCAAGGTCATACTTTGTCTTTGACACTTTGAGTATGCTTGATATTTCAAGTCTAGTATGTAACTTTGTCATACATGGATGAATTTCTAAAACATTTGGCTCAATTGATCAATTGATCAACATGACATGACGACATGTCGCGTGTAAAACCCAGAACTTAATCTCAAATGTCATGGTCACACTTTCTTTCATGTCTGGTCAGTAACTTTATCAACATGTCATGATGATGTGTCACCTGTATTTACCTGTAGAAATACCTACACCTTTACATCAGATGTCAAGGTCACTCACACTTTAATAAAAAAAACAACATTAAATTGTGTGTCTAGTCTGAAACGTCTGTCCTTTACTCTTGATATTCATGGATACATTTAAATCTCTACCTATTCTAAAATATATCGTTATTTTCATAGATCAATGGGGTGGGGTGGGGGGGGCACTTATCAGTGGCATTTCTTGTTTAAGTTACTTTTTTCAGGTCGGATGTATTGTGAATGGAAACATAGAAACATATCAGCGCTCATTCAATTATTGTACTAGGAGAAAATTAATGCGAACTTCTAGTGTTCACAACCTGAAAAGTCGATTACATTAAAAAAAATATGTCAATGAAAATTTAATGGTCGACACAAAAATGTACAGATGTTCGGACAGAAAAAATATTCTTTTTAAAATGCCTTCCAATCAAAGAAAAAAATCTGTCAGAGGAGCTGTGAACGAATTTGATTTTAAAATAGCACTTGATAGTTTATCCGACAACAAAGTCGCAGGATTTTCCAAGAATGTGTACACGTCTAAGTCTTGGAGTCGATTCGGTCCTAGTATTTAAGGAAACCAAGCAGAAACAAATAATTGAATTGGCTATCGTGCCAGGATCCCTGAAAAGTAAGGTTATGTTAACTGATCATCTGTTAGCCCTTGACGACATAAACATGATGCTGAATATGCATTCAAACAATCTGATAGTTACTGTCCACTGTGAGACTTTATTTACTGACATACTCTGTAGTAGCATGAATAGTCTACAGCAGTCCATGCCAGTCCATGAACATTGAAAAACATTTTTTAAAGAATAAAGTATAATTAAAATAATGTTGTATGTTGTTTAGCGTCGCTTTCAACAATTTTTCAGTCATATCGCGACGGTGTCTACTTGAGACAGTATTCTAAGCGCTGTCACACTGGAGTATCATGCCGCAGACACATGGTATGATACCCCACCCAATCACATTATACTGACACCGGGCCGACCAGACCTAGAACTCTCTTCTAAATGCTGAGCGTCAATCGAGGAAGCTTCTAGTACCATTTTTAAAGTCTTTGGTATGACCCGGCCGGGGATTGAACCCACGACCTTCCGCATGCGAGGCGGACGTTCTTCCACTAGACCACGCCGCGGTCAATTGAAATAAAGAACATGAAATTTTGCAAAATAATTAAGGTTTAATTGTATTGCATTAAACACGGTCATTGTGTATGGTACGGGAACCTCGGCTTTTGTCAAGTTTTTAAAACGCTCTTTTACAACCTTCATCAGAGGTCATGACATTACGTCGATATTGCCTCCATTATAATATTAAAGAAAGAGTGACTGATCTCTAAAAACACTGTCAAACGGACGGTTGTGTCGTGAAAAGAGTACTGGCCGCTTACGCTAAATGTTTTGAGCTTGATCCCCAGCTCAACTGATTCTATCTTGAAAAAATTAAGTACTGGCTCTTGCCAGGACGCGGACTTAAGAGCAGTTCGTATGAGCTCTGATCTAACATCGCAATCAAGCTGAAAAAATAGTAAAAATAGAGTCATATAAACAGAGATAAGCAACTGAAAGTGCTTTTCTAAATTTCGGGTGGCACATTTGGCGTTTTCCAAATCTTAGAAACACATCTCTTAAACCAATCAACATATTTATTTTATTTTGGTATTAAAAGAAAAGAATTAAATGTAACTTTAGATGGTAAACTTTCTGTTATAGATTTAAAGAAATGAAAATGTTTTACGCTTACAGTTATTTGTGTGTGATCATTTTCTCATTTGTAGTCCATTTTAAAAGTAAAAATTAAGAGAAACTTCTTTAAATTTCAATATGAAACTTTCGCCACTCATGGATAACTTATTTCTCTATCTTACTACATACAGTTTTTATTTCTATGATGTGTTATTAAATTGTTGTTTTGTTTTTAAACCAGTTTACTACCACTTTAGTGAGAAAAAGAGCTATTAAAGTCATTGGTATAACCTACAAAACGGGAGAGGCCATTCTTTCAACGTATGCTTTGATGGAGCAGGACTTGAAATATTCGAATTTCAGTCTGGCTTCTGTTTCACCAACATTTAACTTAAATACTTAAAAACTTAACTAAGTTTTGACTAGTTATTTATCTATTATATAATCAATATCATTGACACGATATGCTGTTTTATTGGAACCAGTCTAAAATCATGATCACATGGCTGCTTATCTTAGATATAAATTTTTAAGTATTTAAGTATATGTTGGTGAAACAGGAGCCTGATAAACGGTAAAGGTCGATTTTGGAACACAAGTACGACACACAACGGCGCACCATTACAGAGATTCAAGGTATCGACTGGCGTTATCTCATTGGATCTACAACTGTTTATCCTATGAGTGTATATATATATATATATATATACAGAATCATAACATTACTTTATACGCGTCCGATGGATTTGATTTGGAACCCTAAATGTTCAGTCCATTATTATACATCCAGGAGAGCGCTATGAATTTTTATGGAAGGCAACTACTAAACCAGTCACCAATCATGTACTTCTTATTGCAGAGACGCAAAACTCTCCAAAAAGTCTTCACTTTAATAAATACCACGTTGCAGAAGCAGTGTTAGATTTCGTTGACATACCTGGGCCTTTAGACCCTGATCCAGTCAATGACAAGATAGGGGATCGCACAATACTGTGTATAACATTCAACTGTCCGTATAGTTAACGAAAATAGAACATGTTTGAACTTCAACAACGCCACAAATAGCGACTCAAGAAGAAATTTAAAAAAAGTAAATGGGATTACAGCGCATGCTGAATACTTTTTTACTATGGATTCCCGGGAACTCCAAATAATTCACCCGTGTCAGTGAACCGTAGAAAGTATGTGGTTCCGATAAGTCCGCTATTTACTCAACCGAAAGAGAAATTTGATGACTGTGATTAGAAAAATATGTAAACAAAACGGTATATGTGCGTGCACGCATATACAGTATTTGGAGTCGAATAAATTGATCCAAATGACATTATTGAACCTGGGAAATGGTGCTGGGGCTTCACACCCTGTACACTTACATGGCCGCACTTTTCACGTTATGAAAGTTGCACTTGGTACTTACAACGAAACGACGGGTGAGTTAATTAGCTACAATAAAGACATTGCGTGTACGGATGGTTTCAATTATTGCAGTTCGGCTGCCTGGGAAAATAACGCCTCGTCAGGCGGTTATATATCAGGTATGAACGCTTACCCGCCACAGAAGGACACTCTCATTGTACCAACAGGTAATTATATTGAGAATTTTGCAGGAGACCTCATTTATTGATGAATTTATAAAAACGAACTGGCAAAAATATATTATACGAGGCTCAGCCGAGCGTTATACGAGGGCCGTTTGAAAAAAGTAATCAGATGATGGGCATGGCCATGGTGGTGCATGAAAATGGTACATGGCCGAAGCCAACACACGACTTCCCCAAATGTCAAAACTTCCTAAATTAAAGAGGTAAATATATTGATATAATTCACGAATATTTCAAAGAAATTTACATTACTTGTAGCTCAATAATTTCATTTTGACTTGAAAAACGAGAATATGAATTTCTGTTAGCAAATTTAGATAAAAACTGTATAAACATGTATAATAGTATGTGTTGTCTATGTTTCTCTGTTTCCACCAATGAAAATGAACAGACGAAAGTTTAATTAGGATATTTCATTCCGTTGTTTGTTTCAACATTGGTAACTAATATATTCACCATATTTTGTCAGGGTAAGAGGTCCCTGCGTTACCAGCGGTCGGCAATGAGATGGGTGATGCCGGCGCAGATGCTACAATAGTTGGGAGGTGTAGTTGGGAGGTGTAGTTGGGGGTGTTGTTGCAGCTGTCTTGATTGCTGCGGTTGTTATTGGGATCTATATTAAAATATATCGCACTTTAATGAATGAATAAATGAATAGGTTTTACGGCGTACCATCACATTATAGGTTATTCGACGCCAACAGGAAGAAAGATTCCAGATTCACTCTACATGTACAAAAACAACAAATTAACATACAGATTAAAAAAAATACATCAACAAATGAATATGCAGAATGAACCGAAAACCTTGATACCTGCAAAACTGCAGAGTTTCAGCAAGTTCTATCATATTACTCAATTTGTCGCTTCTTACGACATGCATAATCCACAGTGATCTTATTCTTGCCATCACTCATGGCTCCCTGGAACCTCACAGGGGTTGATAATTTAACCAAAATAGTGAACATGACAAAAAATCGCATTTCAAACGGTATAATCATCTGCTTTATATACATTAGCTTTCCAAACAATGGCTAATAAAATTCACCATGCAATGTCACCACGGTAGTCCTCGTGACTTAATGCTATGGAAGGGTGTAAAAACTGAGAAACAGGTGCCACTTTCAGTTTAATTTAGAGACGAACAATCGGTGCTATCAAGTGGCCATGCAAACAAAATCAAAATTTTGTGAAAAGTGAAACGGCGTATTTTGGTCTGTTGAAAAGGGAGTGATGCAATTCACAAAAGAACGCCGTTGCACTAATTGAGTTTTGCATGGCCGCTTGATAGCACCAATGGGTCATCTTTATACACACACGGCGTTCGAATTTGGTTTGTGAATATTCATGACATAATAAGAAATGTTATATGCAAAACAAGAGGCCCAAGAGGGCCTGAGGACGCTCTACTGACTCATAGTGGCCATAGCACTTTTTGAAATTCTACTATGAAATAGAAACATCAGGGCGGGGTCATTTTTAACTCTAGGGACACCATTTGAACAAATCTAACAGAACTATAGTAGGTCATCATTACTACATAAACATTTTGAAAATCTGTTGGGCCATTCATGAGAAGAAGATTTTTGACTATTTTTGACTATTTTTAGTAACAGCGGCCATCTTGTATTTCAGATAAAAAAAATCTTCTGTATATTGTCCTATGCAATAGAAACACCCATGTAAAGTTTCAGTTTATTTTGCCTAGTGGATTAAGAACAGATGAAAGAAAAAGAGAATTTTCTGTTTTCACATAGTATCCCTATGTAAAATTCTAAGTCCCCTTACAGGGCCCCTATTAAGTTTAGCCACTAAATTCTTATCTGCAATCAAACCCCTACACATAGGGATAATTTATGCAAAATATGAACAAATCTGACATACCGGTTCTTAAGAAAATGAATTTAGTAATTCCCAATTTTTACCCATTTGGGGCCCCATCTGACCCCTTAAGACAGTGGAACCCAGTCATTTTTACAAAACTGAACCTCCTTCACCAAACAATGCTTCTGTGAAGATAAAGGCAAAATCATTTCCTTTTTAAAAAAGAAATATATATATATATATATAATGACATGTGTCCCCTTATTGAATCCTCGGGGCGGGGTCATATTTAACTCTAGGGACACCATTTTAACAAATCTAACAAAACTATAGTTGGTCATCATTACTACATAAACATATTGAAAAACTGTTGGGCCGTTCATGAGAAGAAGATTTTTTAAGTTTTGGACTATTTTTAGTAACGGCGGCCATCTTGAATTTCAGATTGAAAAAAAAATCTTCTGTATAGTCTCCTATATAATAGAAACACCCATGTGAAGTTTCAGTTTAATTGGCCTAGTGGATTAAGAACAGATGAAAGAAAAAGAGAATTTTCTGATTTCCCATATTATCCCTATGTAAAATTCTAAGTCCCCTTACAGGGCCCCTATAAATTTTAGCCCCTAAATTCTTATCTGCAATCAAACCCCTACACATAGGGATAATTTATGCAAAATATGAACAAATCTGACATAACGGTTCTTAAGAAAACGAATTTAGTAATTCTAAATATTTACCCTTTTGGGGCCCCTCCTGACCCCTTAAGACAGTGGATCCCAGTCATTTTTACAAATCTGAACCTCCTTCACCAAACAATGCTTCTGTGAAGATATAGGCAAAATCATTTCCATTTAAAAAAAAAAAAATATTATAATGACATGTGTCCCCTAATTTAACCCTCGGGACGGGGTCATATTTAACCCTAAGGACACCATTTGAACAAATCCAACAAAGCTATAGTTGGTCATCATTACTACATAAACATTTTGAAAATCTGTTGGGCCGTTCATGAGAAAAAGATTTTTTAAGTTTTGGACTATTATTAGTAACGGCGGCCATCATGAATTTCAGATCGAAATAAAAAATCTTCTGTATAGTCTCCTATGCAATAGAAACACCCATGTGAAGTTTCAGTTTAATTGGCCCAGTGGTTTCAGAGAAAGTGCTGCTAACAGACGACAGACTACGGATGACAGACAACGCGCCATCGAATAAGCACTTCTGGAGAAAAAGATTTTTTAAGTTTTGGACTATTTTTAGTAACGGCGGCCATCATGAATTTCAGATCGAAATAAAAAATCTTCTGTATAGTCTCCTATGCAATAGAAACACCCATGTAAAGTTTCAGTTTAATTGGCCTAGTGGTTTCAGAGAAAGTGCTGCTAACAGACGACAGACGACGGACGACAGACAACGCGCCATCGCATAAGCACTTCTGGCCTTTGGCCAGTAGAGCTAAAAATTCTACATGAAGCAGACACTTTTTCTCCGTTTTTTACACCACTCCACAGAATTATGTCAGGTTGGCTCGCCGCCATGATCACAGTTAAAGTTTCCGTGCATATAGCGTAGAACTTATTTTTTTTTTTCGAGTATGTCGTTGAATGTATTACTACCTCTGGTATCTGGCCTCTGTTTTAAATACCAACATTACTTCCATATTTACTGTGTTTCGATTGGTTACTTATGTTAAAGTGTTATCAATTTTAGAAATAAGACATTCACTTATATTGGGGCAAGACTGAATACTCATCACTTTATTGATTTACTTATGTTTAAGTGTATAAGTTGTTAAGTACTTGCTTAACCATGTTAGTGAAACCAGTAGCCAGTCATAACATTAAGAGCTATACGTTTAATATTATCAGGAGTCGTATTCACCAATTATTCTTGAGAATTCTCATAAATTTGAGCTTGAAAATCCGAATTTCAACCTTAGATATCTAGTTTACCATGACAGATAGAATAATTGTGAAAGAGTATTTAGCTATATATTAGGTGTCCCTACATGCTTGCAAATTTTGACTTCAAGAAATGGTCTCTAAGTATGTTTTAAAAATTCATTATTTAGTTAAAGTCTAAGAATATTCATAAGAATGGTTGGTGAATACCACCCCAGAATAACCAAAGATGAACCATCTGTTTTCAGCGAGTAAAATAAAATTACACGTCATTTCACTCCTAGCTATCGATTAGCTAATCAAATACGGCTTACAAAAAAGTGACCACATGGATTTGCCATAATAATAAACAAAAATACAAAATAATATAAATAATGAAGTTAATAGCTGAAGAAAGTGGACTGTTCCAATTTGAGTGCATTCCAAGATCTTTTTCCACCGATTAAACTATATAACTTGTAATGTTTTGGAAATAAACTTTAAACCCATGAAAATACAAATCGAATCAAACTTCTACAAAATGTATAATTCATCAAATATACCGAGTCAATTCAATCAGTGGTACCTGGAAAGTCAGTTGATGGTACTCCTCACTTCAGATAATTGTGTGGTTAGCGTATTAATAGGGAGCTAATTTTTATTCTTAGCAATGTTAATAATCATATAGATCAAAGAATTACCAATAGTCTTATTTTCTTACATATTTTTTCTTTCAGATCGAAATGAGTGAATCTTCGCCACATGCAAATGAAGGAGGAATATGCAGTCGTGACATTGTATTTCGTTTCGACAACGCACATACCATTGATGCTGCAGACTGAATACATTTATGTAATATACCATACATGTATTTGACATTTATTGTTCTAGCTACTTATATCATGCGACATTGTATTTCGTTTCGACAACGCACATATTCTTGATGCTTCAGACTGAATATATTAATGTAATATACCATAATACATCATGTGTATTTGACATTAATTGTCTTATTAATGAATGTGTTTCTCTAGGAGCTACTCATATAATGCAACATTTAATTTCATTTCGACAACGCACATATTCTTGATGCTTCAGACTGAATATATTAATGTAATATACCGTAATACATCATGTGTATTTGACATTAATTGTCTTATTAAAGAATGTGTTTCTCTAGGAGCTACTCATATAATGCAACATTTAATTTCATTTCGACAACGCACATATTCTTGATGCTTCAGACTGAATACATTTATGTAATATACCATATATCATGTGTATAAATTTTGACATTAATTGTCTAATTAATGAATGTGTTTCTCTAGGACAACTCATATAATGTGACATTGTATTTCGTTTCGACAACGCACATATTCTTGATACTTCAGACTGAATACATTTATAATGCTTCACAAACAGCATGTCACGCATGTTTGGCATCATGCATTTCGTTTCGGCAAGATGCACAATTCTCTTCAAATTTCTTCTTTCTTTGAAATTACAAGCGAATACGGACTGGTTGTAAACTCTATCTGTATTCAATTTACATGTACGCCTATGGATGTTTTAACATATTTGTATAACTTTTGTTTTTCTTTCCATTTGTAATTATGTAAATATGTGTTTGTATGTGCATGTACATTATTTAACCTTGTCTGTATGTTTATACTCTCCTGTATACCTTTATGGAGGAATAAAAGACTCAATAAATCCTAAAAATCAACCCCCACAACCCCAACCCCGACGTCCTAGAACCTGATAAGACTTGCTCCTCATTTTCGAGTTGGCTAAACCACTGACGAGTGTTTTTTATGTAATTTCAGCTGTGCAATATGATGTGCTATGAACCAGAAAAAAATAATAGCACATCATATTGCACACTTGAAAAATCCACAACTACTTTATTATATAAACCATAAATCCTTTACTACTTTTTCGTATAGGATGACAAAAAGTCACCAGGTCAGGGTTATACATTTTATGCAACAGTATTCCAAAACAAAATTAAATTAAAGTTACTTAAACATAAAATTCCCCAGGTGAGATTCGAACCATGGCGGTAAAAATAAAATATTACATGGATTCAAAGTCTTAACCACTTTTGCCTTTTTTGTTGTATCGGCATCTTTATTATCAACAGTTTTGTCAACAGCTATTTGAAAACAATGGCGCATTCAGAATATCTGTTTTTATCATTTGCATTCAGCAAACACAATTCCCACAGGTTATTTCCTGTAACAATGGTATACTGTAATTTTATGCACAGTTTTGCAAAACCTGTTAAGAGAAAACAGTTAAATATCAGAGATATTATAGTATATTATCATTATATGAATTATAAATAAATGAATTCTGATTGGCTAGAATGATCCCTCATTGAACAAAATACTATATATTTAAATTTTACTTTGGGTTTTGCAAAAACTGTGCATAAAATAACTGTATATCAAAACTCTGTCAAGCATCTGGTTAACGAAGACTTTTCACCTTGCTCATAATGATAATGTATATTACATAAACAGTTGTAAACAATTGTGTGACACGGCCTATCGGTAGAAATTCCCGAGACATTTTGAGATTTTATGGGACATGTCCAAAGAAGGTTTGACCCATGTAAATTCTCCCCCACCCCACCCCGACCACCCCAACATCCTAGGATTAAACAAATTAAAGAGTCTCTTTAATATGAAGATGATATTTTATTACTATGCATAATGATAAAATGATTATATACATATGAAAAGCGAGAAAAGAGAAGATGGAAATGTTTTAAAACTTTTTACATTTACATTATTTTAATGAAACCTAAATTCACAATTTTTAACTCAATTCTCCACACAAGATATTCTGTAAGTATATTAAGTTCACATTTACACATATATAAATTTAAACAATAATGCGGCAATAAATTTTTTAACTTATGAACACTAACTGAACACTTATTGCTTTAAATGAACACAAAAGGGTAAAACTTTGTATTATATGCGAAAATTAACATGTTTTCAAGTATATTAACCAAAGGCTCCTCCATATCTGTTCATGCATGACATGAGAAGACATGCTCGATTTAAATGACCATTTCCAGGCTTTCAAATTTTATGGTCTAGATTTCTAACGATCTAAAGTTTATTGTAGCTCACAAATACAAAGGAATAAAAACATTGATTTGATGAATAAATTTTACAACTGATGAATTACTGAAAAATACTTTTGCCTTACACAAACACATAAAAATAAGGGATAACTTTTTTTAAATTCCGTGATAAAGACGTGTCTAAAATTCTCTTTCTTTTTTTTAAAGGAAAAAGTTTGTTATTTTCTCTCCTCACAGACAATGTTTAAAGTAAATCCAAGAAACTTCAGGCTTCTTTTAAATTGCATTCCTCTTCAGTAACCAAATCCAGATTTTGATATAGGGCAAATTTTTATGCCCTAAAAATAGATGTTTGACATCTTCTAAACTTTCAAGTTTTTATTTTAGCATCCAAGTTTAATTTCATGAGCCAACAGAAAGTCAATTTTACTGGCCCAACCAAACAGAAGGGCAGATCTTTATATCCTTATAGAAACCAAAATACTTTTAATGAGACAATTTCCTGTAATCTAAATAATTGTACTTTCTTCAGACTTCATAGGAACATTTGAATCAATGATAAAACACAGCTACAACTTTAAATAAATAGTCACCACTATTTTAAGCATGCCACTTCAACACCACATGCCGTTGCAATTACACCAAACTATATTGGTTCATGATTAAATATAGATGACTTGCGCGTTCCTCATCTCCCTGAGCGATGAGACTTGACTATTCCCATTCCCATTCACAATATCAGAGGCTACTTCTGAAACCTGACGTCTATATAAAAGTAATCTTGGTATGAGCTTGGTTGACCTGCCATACATTCAACTCTTCATACTCTTCTATACAGGCATCAACCTGGTCGGGCTTGAAACCCTTTGATGTACATTGTTCCATCACATCGGACACTTTCACCGACTTGAATCCCTTCGATGGTGCCATCTCGCGAATGACTGCAAATATCTTGTCCGTCACATTCTGGGCTCTGTAAAGAAAAATGCATATCAGCACAAGATCAGCATAACTTAAACACCATTATGTACTGCTTCAAATAATCTGAGTATCATCTGATGAAATAACAGATGTTTTACCCATCACAAATTTTTAAAAAAATTCCAGTGTATTTGCCTTTTCCTATTATTCCTACTTCTGCAGTGTTGACATTATGAAGTAACCAAATATTTTATTACAACAGTATCTATAATCAAGTTACTTCTATTAGCTCCAAATATAATTGAAAATTTAAGACAAATTGTGTTTGAACATGCATGTGGTAATGGTCACCGCCCATGCATGCGTTTGTCCTTCTATATTGCATAACTACATAACTGTTTAAGCGATTTTATTGTCTTCACACAATGACAGAGGACATTGAGAGAAAGTGCAGTGTACCAGATTCTTAACTCTACCATGCTTACTTTTTTAATGACCTCCCTTTATTAAATTTTCTTGCCAGTGCAAAACTTCAAAACAATTCAAGAGATTTTGTCGAATCTCCGCACAATGACCGAGGACAATGAGAGGAAGTGCAGTGTATAAGAACCATAACTCTACCTTGCTTACTTTGTTTAATTATCTCCATTTATAAAATTAACGTATCATAGGCATAACTCTGAAAGTGCTGAATTGAATTTATTCAAACTGCATACAGAGGACTCTTAACTTGCCTCATTTTTTAACTATCCCCATTTATCACTTTAAGTATACTTGTCATAAAGATTACTCAAGAAGTATTCAAGAGATTTGGTTCATATTTCACACAACAATAGGTCATTGAGAAGTGCCTTGCCCAAGAACACTCCAACAGTGACCGGTGCTAGCTGGAATCGACCTGCGAGGCTGATATTATTCGGATCAATATTTAACTGGAAAATGCATATGATTCACTTTTACATAAAACTGGCTCTTTTTGGCCACCTTTCACACAAAAAATTTGCCTCGGCAGGGGGATTGGCCATGGCTTTTGTTTCACTAGATTTACTAATAAATTATTGATGTTCAAACATATTACAGTACATTAATGACTGAATAATTCATTGCAGTAAACTTGCAAATCTGAAGACACACAATCCTGGAAAAAGTACATGTTGTTACAAAGTTGTTGGCAATTTTAAAACAAACATACCTTGTGTGCATCTCGTGCGCTGGGTTTAGCGAGTCCTTCGACATCTCCATTAGACGGATGGCCTCATTTACGTCTTCTTTCTCCACGGAGTCTGCCAATCTCAATCGTGCCTGTAAACAAAAGGTACATAGAGCTTTACCCTTAAAATCATTCGTATTAGTAACAAACAGCCACTCTCAGGGCTCACACTGTCGGTCGCCAATGGCGCCAAATGCGATAAAAAAATAAAAGTGTCATTAATATATGAAAACACAGTTTAAATAGTTTATTTGCATATACAAAACCATTTCCTCCTTTTTTTTGTTTCATCAAATTGCCAGGATGTTGGGTTGCACTCAAAGTTGGCACCTTTCTTTTCGGAGTGCGGCTCCATTAATGATTATTGCAATAACGGGACATTTTAGGGTTCACTAAGAATTAACTGTGAAATTGTGTTTTTTAAATCAATAATAACTTTAAATGATACAAAAGATAAAAGATATATTTTTCAACAAAATTTTAGAAATATAGTTAATTTTTTTCAATAACACCGTTAAGAATACAATCAAAAATGTATTTATATTTATTTTAAGGTAATATTCTTCTTTAGAAATCTACATTTATTATAGTATTGAGTGGACAAAAAAATCCACCTAAATTTAAAAAGAGAAATACAGATTGAAACTTATAGCCAATGAAGCCAAGTTGGCTCTAACTTTTCACAATTGGCTAATGTGTTGGCGACAAGATATTTTCAGCCAGAGTAGGCCCCGACTCTCAAAACAATGATTTTTTTAAACTACTGAAAGTCGTTGATAGAACTGTTTCAGCATCTGTTTTTTTATTTGTCTGACATATCTCAAGTTAAATATTTCTTTTAATATTTGAATTCAAAAGAGAACAGGTTTTCCAAATGCAAACTTCAGGAGTCGTCAATCATTCTTGATCATATTCTTAAGACTCAAGCTTGAAAATCAAAATTTCAATTCTGGATTATTTAGTTTACCATGACAGATATTATAATTGTGTCAGTTTCTTTGTTTATTATATATACATATATTAGTTTATTTATATACAGTAGAACTTTGTTGGTACAAACACGGATGGCTGGAACACTACATATATCTACTATATAATGTCCCTGCATGCTTGCAAATGTTGGTAATAAAAAATGGGTCTACAAGTTTATATTCTTGAGTTCAAGTCTAAGAATATATAAGAAAACAAAACCAAGCTGAATGTAAAAATATCCAGATATCCTATTTTCATTGAAAATTGAAAGGTTTAAGCTTGAAAAAGAATCGATAGTTTAAAATCTCCCGATTCCAACACTATCTTGTATATAAGATTTTCATGAATGCTGGAAGAACTTACAAGTGCTGTGGAGAGACGCAGTATGGCAAGCAGCGTTCTAGCAGACATAAAGGTCATGTCCTTGCCATTCCTCGCCTCTTTCCTCATTTCGACGTAGGCACCAGTAATGTAATCTGCCAGATTCTCGGGGATGACAGGCTGCTTCTTCTTACAAAGTGCAATGTACCTCCTACAAAACATTACGAAAGTGCAAATAAACATATGCCTTATATTTTACTAGTCCGTACCCAAGATTCAGTTGTCCCGGACAATCGGGTGAGCATTAATGTGAAGCCCCGAAAAACTTGATTGATTATGTAAACAGATTCAATGCATTTCCTTTAAATATCAAAGTTGTCTTGTATTTTATATTTATGGAGCTTTATATCAAATACTTATTCATTAAATCGAATACAATTAATCTTTTTTTTATTTTTTATTCATAACAACAATTTTGAGCTGCATATGAAAAGACAGGACATCTTTTTCTCGAAATATATATTTACTGTAAGAAATATTACCTCATAAGTTTCATGTCCAATGGTACAAACTGCATAGGTGGCTGTATATTGTGCTGGTGGACGTATGTTATATGCATGGCCAATCTGAAATGGACAATACAACTAAATAGAAATATTTTCATGAATTGTTTCTAGTTGTTAAAATATTACAAATATGAATTTCTTCTTTGAAGTATTGGACTACTCCGACTTTAAACATTTACTGAATACATGTAAAAGTAAGCACCCATATATAACGAAATAAACACTGATATCTGACAGCAGATGTATGGCATTTCTCACCTGAGATCATTGTCCCTTTCCGGCTTGTCCTGCATAAGCCAGAGTATATCAAATCTGGACAGTAAAGCGGCAGGCAGCTGGATATTTTGTTCTATGGTTCTTTTTGGGTTGTATCTACCGTAGGCAGGGTTGGCCGCAGCTAGGATTGACACACGGGCATTCAGACTCGTCATAATTCCAGCCTATAGATATAACACAAAATTAAATAGTGCAATATTTTATGACAACTGTGACATGCAGCATTTAGAATTATGCACAGGTGGTATTATGATATACCATCATGTTTAAAATGTTTTTATGTATAAATTTTGCATTAGAAATATGCTTTTACAGAGATTTACAAGAGTGATTTCTTTTTTTGCCAAGTGAATGTATGTGCTATTAAAAACCGAAAACTAATCAAACAAATACATGTACATAACAACCACAGCAATCTTATCAATATCTGCTTAACACTATTTTATTCGGCTGCTTCCCAATTAAAAAATCATGTTTTTTCCCCCAATTAAGGCCAAAAAATTTCAAAAAGTTGAAATGAAAGAAGTTAAAATATATTTATTTTTTCCAGAGGTATTTTTCTTACATATTAAGGGGTACTATTGTAATATCTGAAAATAAAAGGTTAGAAACATGATCTAAACGGTGTTTTTGGATTTACTGAAGCTTAAAAAATTCCCAATTTTCTCTCAATTGTGCTATTTTTCCCAATCTCAATTGGCCTCTTCCTTATTTCCATGAAAAAGGACCTCGACAAAATCATACTCACAAACAGTTGACATGATGATAGCAGCTAAATTCACACCATCATGCAGCATATGACGATTATTTACCTTGGCGATAGAGATGGTCTGCTGTTCCATAACCTCATGTATGGCTGTCCTGTCGGCATCCATCATCTTATCGAACTCGTCAATACAGCAGACACCCTGGTCCGCCAGCACCAGGGCACCACCCTCCAACATCATCTCCCCCGTGACAGGATCCTTCATCACAGCAGCGGTCAAACCAACACCAGATGAACCACGACCAGTTGTGTACTGACCTGGAAAAACAGTACAGTTGGGGCATATAATTTATCAGGAGGTTTTTTGTTTCAACACATGAAAGGTTGTATATGGCATATCAAGATTTTTATTGGTGGAGGAAGACCTCAGAATGATTCCGAGAAGAACAACCAACCTTCCGCAACTCACATGCAGTGTTTGTTGCGAGCGAGGTTTGAACCCAATACCTCAGCAGTAAGTGATCATTAAACAAAGCCTTAGACCATTCAGCCACGGACCCCTAGATTAAACTGTAGAGCTGTCAAAACCTTGTCCGACAGACTTAACTGTATTAAACAAAGAGCCATATGCATGAATTGCACCCCAGTAATGCCTGAACAAATAATTCAATCAGAATACTTCAAGTATAAGGTAATAGGCTAACCCAGAGGTTCTCCAGATAGATTTCTGGTCGGGTTTCATCGGAGGGGAGGGGGATTCAAACGCACTCACACAATGCCTTAGTCCCGCAAGTTACTATGAATGCATGCACATCCTTCAGACGGGGTTTAAAGCAGTCGAAAATACAGTCTACCAAATAAATATATCGAAGGAACTACTTCGCCATTAAAAAAAAGTTCACAATTAAATTTTCAAAAGATAACTTCACTATTGTGCATGTCCATTCAGATGAAAGACAACTTTGAAATGAGTACCTCAAGTTTAATAGGGTAGATTGTGGACCGCATTGTTTGAATTTTAAATGCATACCTCTCGGTGCAAGTCTGTCTATGAATGACAACAGCTGGGATTTTGCAACACCAGGGTCTCCCATCAAGCAGACGTTGATGTTGCCTAAAAAATAAACATAGAAATTATTAAGACTAGTTTTAACACAGTAATGAATACACAACCCCAAAATAAATATATTTTACATGATAACTACAGTGTGGTATGATCATTTGACACTATGCTGAAGGATTTCACACAGTGATATCAAGTGATATTTTAAAACACAGGTACGTACTATATATTATAATAACTGTAATTCCTTCTTTTCACACTTAGGAATTATAGTACCTATTTGATTCATTATTCCTTGCAATTAATCGTGTAATAATTATAATTGCTTTTACACTACTTTTCGCCACCATTTTAAAACAGTCTTTCTGTACGTTAGAGTTTAGTTTCAGTTTTTAATACCACGGGGACACAGACAGGAAATTCTAATGTATTAAATTAACTAAACAATGTGATTGATTAAATATTCAGTGTCATTTTTCGCCATCACGGACTTACATACAACCAGTTAACCTAACCACTGTTTCCTGGGATCCTGAACGGTAAACCAGTACTCAAACACACCTCATCTCCGCAAATAACTGACAACTTTCCAACTTGAATCAGCGGTGAGAGACAAATGATGAGATACAATGTTATATATCAACCATCATGGAGATTGTGGCCGAGCGGGTACTCAAATTCACGACCCCTGGATTGATAGACGGGTAACCGACTAAGCTAATTAGGCCTGGCTAGTGCAGAAGGTACCAAATTATAACCAGTAATAACTTGTTTCACAACTGATGTAAAATAATGTTAAAATTAAACTAAACAAAAATATGTTGTATCTCGAACGTCTTAATACAAAGTGACTTCCATCAGCATGTCAAGTGCAGCTTTATTATTATGTTGAAAATTATTTAAGACAATTTAAGAGCAGACTTGTTGGACACCTACCTCTGATTTTCATACCCTGTGGTGAATTATCTACACCTCCAACAAGTAACAGGAGGAGAGCCTTTTTCACGTCCTCGTGACCGAAGATTTCGGGGGCGATACTACTCGCAAGTTTGTCATAGAAATCTTCCTCAGCCACCTGTTTGATTTCATCTTCAGTCAATTCTTCAACTCCCAGCTCGTCATCTTCAGTTTTGTTCATCTTTATAATCCTCTGCGAGATGAAATGTAAAAAGTGTTTAGTTTAAATTTTATTATCTATGTTGATTTGTATTGTTTTAAAAAATTAATTTGGCAATTCTAGATATTATTCTACCGGCCTTGTAAAACGGGAAAGTACTATCTAAAAGATTCCAAATTATCTTGGTAATGTATAATCAGTTATTCTTACATGTCAGTACTTTAACTTCTGTGTATTTCATAACAATTCATCATTAAAAATTCCAATTGTGACTATTAAATGCATAAAAATATTTTCTCCATACCTTTTGTTTCCTAATTAAATTATTCTTTGTCATAATCAAACTCAATGTGGTTAATTAAAATTGAAAGGACTTTATTACCATTTTCACGACAGCTTACATGAATATTCATCATATTTAATTGATGGATAAAAAAACAAAAATGAATCCAATTATAATCGCCATCCTTCCTCCTGGTAGACTTTCTCACAAAGTGTTTGGACCTAGTTAGAATACAATCAATGTCTTCCGCAGCAGTGAGACACAAATACAACAAAATTTTATAAAGTTATATGGAGCCTTGGACTGACTCCCATTTAATCAAATATATTTTGACTTCCTAACTTGATGTAATTAAAACAAAAATTTCACCCTTTACTCCACAGATATGCGTTTTCCCACACCAATCACAGAAGGCCTTTGAAGACAGTGCAGGAAGAGTTCAAATTGCTCGTAACTGTTTTCCACTCTGTCAGTTAATATAAACATAATTCACCCATTGCTGATACATGGTTAATTAATGCTTTCAATATTAGAGGTGTCCAAAGGCGTCTATATGAAGTAAAGGGTTAACATAATAAATGGAAGAACACAACTCACATGAGCGTCTAAGAATGTCTCTGACAACAATCCTCCCTGATTGGCATACCCTTGCTTCATAATTGGCATAAAAATACCGGACACACTGATGTGGTCACCCGGTTGTGCTGTACGTGTCGTCTCACCGCGGCAATAGATGGTCAAACTACGTGGTATGTTGCCCACAGGCACCTGGTCACTCTGTTGATTAATGTTGTTAAAAGTAACAAAGGATCGGTAAAGGAAGAAAAAATTAAAATCTAACTCAACATTTCGTAATTTGTACACTTAGTACATTCAAAAAGCACCATTTTTGACCAGTTTTTTAGGTAATTTCCAGAAATTAAATTTCAACCTATTTTGTATTTTAGCTAAATACACAATTATTGGAGGAATGGGACAATAAACCAGAAAACCTTGTAGCTCATAAGATGCCAGACTTTGGTCACTGCTCGAGATGGCCACACTCATTATTGACTGTGTTATTTTTTATTTCAAAGATAAACTTTGAGTGATTATTTTCATAACACATATGCACTCATTTTCCATGAAATTTGGCATACATGATGCAAAATGATGATATATACAATCAGCAAAAATTCGTTATTTTTCCTGTATTAGTTCTCAAGATATTTGATAAAACGTAAATGGTGCTTTTTTAAATGTGCTGAGTGTATATTCAGTAATACGGTAAAATATATACGACATATTCCGAACATTGAATCAGAGTAGAATCACCATCTTTCTGAAGGAAGCTGGCATACAAACTTAAACACATCAAGTTTTTAAACCAGTTGTCAGTTTGGAGTATCACTTTTTATACTATAAAATTATTTCAGAGAAACTAATATCTAAGTGCATGCGAGATTATACAAAAAGTATTACTGTCAACAGGCATATAAGCATATTTTCCTTTGATACCAGTGCTGTTCGATTTAGCTCCAAATTGAAATTGAACTTTGTTGAAATTCTCGATTTTGACAGAATAAATTATGACATCCTACATATGAAACACCAGATATTCAACATTTTCCTGCATGGTATGCACACAATATTATGTTAAAAGGTAAAAAATATTTTTCTATTTGCAAAAAATCAATTATAAACAGAAATTAAAAACAAGATCAAAACCTTTTATGTTTTCACTTACTAATATATGATGCATTAAAACATCAAATGTTGAAATTGCCAATATCCCATATTATGATAACTTTAATGCTGAAATACCACTAAAAATTGCTTATCTGGATCACTGGAGAGGATCTTTATTCATTGGTCAATCTAATTCTAGAACTGATAAGCCAGTGTTAAAAATACTGAAACTATAATATTTACTGGCATGTTAATTGGTCATTGTACCAACAAAGGATATGTAAATAATTCCAATAGATACATTTCTATTTGATCTGAACCAAAAACACAACTGAAATACTTACATGTTCTTGAATTTTGATCTCCTGGAACTTAACAAACTTGGAGCCACGTGACTGCAGGTAGAGACGACCACCAGATCTGTTTGTTGTACAGTCTGTGCTTGGGCACATCAACAGAGGCATGAACGATGGAGATGCAATCTGTAATAGAGAAATTGAGGGCCATCAAGACATTTGGTGAATGTTAAACAGGTCCCATGTGAATGTCTATTGTTCAAAATTGCATTTAATAATGGTACATTTTTATATGCTCCAATACAACTTCAATATTACAGCATCTTGTCCATCTGATAAATCCTGCACAATCCACCATCAGTGAAAGTCTCAAGACATTGCAAAGAAAATACTATATACAGAGTATATGTATATATTAACATGGTTGATCCATGTATCATGAAACAATTGACAAATAAAATTACCTGTCTAGAAAGTGAAAGCCCAACAAACAAACAACATAGCAGCAAAAAGTACAAGAAAAAAAATTTAAGGATACAAAAAAAGAGCAGTATTAAAAGAATTTACACCAATAAGCAGAAACTCACAGGTTGATATGTTTCATTTCCACATGTGTCGCAAGTGTAGGTGGCCACAACCATCATGGGTTTCACCTCTGAGGCTCTTGTTACAATACCCTTCACACAAACTAACTTGCCAATAGAGTCTGCCTTCACTTCACGTATTGATGCATGCTTCTGTCCACTTGGCGGTTTGAAGTATACCTCACTGGAAACAAATGGAACGATGTGGGTGTGGTTATTTTCAAATCAAAACTGTTAGTCAATGATATATTTCAGTAATACCAACTGTGATATAATGGTTCAAATAGTTCAAACTGTATAGAGGATGTCGTCAACTGATGTCCGAAGTAAAGAAATTGATCTGAGGCTCCTGATATACTTCGCATTAAAACAAATCAATACAAATTTAATTAAAATTATTGGGAATTCAAATGGTTGACTTATTTTAGTTATTTTGTTTTTATACATCTGATAATGCCAAATTCATTTTATTTAAGTGTGAATTGGAAAAATTGTGGAATAAATGTCTTCTCACAATAGTGAAATAATAGAAACTTGAAATATTTAAATTCATTTTTAAACTTACAATCTTCTCATGAGCTCTGCTGGGTATTTATTTCTGGGGTCACGGGTGACCTCGGCTCCATCAGGATGATTTCTCTGCTCGAGCAACAACCTGTGTTCTATATACACATCTAGGGCATCTTTGTGGATAACCTGTAAATAAATACACGTGTATAAATAAATACAGACAACACCATGTTGTTCCCAACAGTTTGGAAGTTTATCAGGTGAGACAGATGGAAAAACAAAGCACAAGCATTGATGACTGCTTCCCCCCTTTTTGGGCCAGACATTTAACTATCATGCTGTATATTAATTTTCAATATAACACCAATAAGTTTACACCATTCAAATTATGAAGTCATCAGTGTATGCTGCAAGATTAACATTTCTTGGGAGCAAAGCAAAAGTTTATCTCACCCCTGATGTATTATATAATTAGGTGTCATCATAAATATACATTGTGGATGTATGACATAATATTCAAAGCTCGTTTGGGAAGGAACCAACACAATGGGTCACATAGAGAAATATACATTATACATGTCTCAACTGGATATTAAAATGTTGCATTACTATATGTAAATTATGAAGAAATATCAAAAATAGGCAACAATGAATGTAGTTGACAATAAATAAATGTTAAACAATTAATTTCAACAAAGAATTGAGCTTTGTTTTTCATTGTGTAGTTATCGATATTTTAACATTAGTACCACTATGGGCATCAATATGACAACCTAAATCAACTCCTACACTAAAAAATATAACAGACAACATCAGGGAATCCGAATTTCATTCAGATCACAAAAGTTGGAAGTTACTTGATCCAACTGATTTAAGCCATACCTCTCTTTCTCTGTAATCAGGTAAGATTTCCTGAATGATGTCACTGAACAGAGCGCTGTATCTGCGAGTGTTCTCCACAACAGCATCTGCCAAATCAGGGTCATGATCTCTGACCTTTTCCAGGTCAATCCATATACCAACCTGCTCCCTGTGTGCTATTCTGACCTATAAATTAAATACACATTAATGACAATGGGGTTAACGCCATTTTCAACACATTTCAGGTTATATATGGTCTATATATTCAGTTTAATTGGTGGAGGAAGATCTCAAATAAAGATTTTGAAGTGAGCGAGACTCCAACTTACCATCTTCGCAGTGACAGGCAAGTTACCTTCAGATACTATATATCACTCAGACACAGAGGACCCCCGCATGCACAACAAAAACAAAGTTCTTTTATATTCTGCACCATAAAAAAACTTCAGTAATAACAGTACAATTCTATTTTTTTGGTTCCTCAGGGCTAGAATTTAACTTTTTTGTGCACTGGCAATTTTGGCCAGTGCCTAAAATTTCCACTGGCCAAATTTGAAACCAACTAGCCACACCAATTTTCGCAGAAACTTGTAGTCCTAAATGTCTAAATAAACCCAAAATTAATTGTTTCAAAGCCCATGTGTTATTTATTATGCAATATCAGCTTGTATCTATTTTATAGACAATGGTATCAAGGTTATTATATATGTTAAGGTATTTCAATTTCAAAGCAGTACTTAAAAAATAAAGTTGTCTTTGTTACTTCCTATACTACCATAAATAAATGCATACAAAGATATATCATAAATAAACAAAATAAGAAACATGGATTCAAATAGAGACCGAGATTGAGACTTACGCACATTTCTATATATAGAATTAATATAGCCAATGGCCGTATCTGCCGATCGTGTGGTTTCTACAACTGACACACCATTTTGTCATTGTCAAGTGTAAAGCCCTGTGTGATATTGTGATATCGGTTCAATGGAGAAAAAGATGTTATTTTATCAGCCATTTTAACAGCTGACAAAATATGTAAACAATAAATTTGACGGGTTTCAACTTTACATTTATTTAATAGAGTGAGTGCGCGATAGATCAAACTAGACGCAGGCTACTGATTATGTTGTTGACGGGTTTTAACTTGACTTCATTTTTGTAAATGAACTCGAGATCAAAAACAATTGGACGCAGTCTTCTCACATATAACTATTTATATATGGCATTGATAATCGTGCTGCTAGGGGGTAATTTGGCGCGAGAAGCAAAAGAAATTGGGTAAAATTGACAAGAACTTGTTATTTTTACCAGGATAATACTTGTTTATTTTCAAAAATCAATAAAATGAATATAATAAGTAATTTTCTCAATTCGAAATCCACTCGCAAAAAAATGCCAGCTTAAGTAATTTCAACACGCATTTTCAAAATACAGCTCGCATTTTGCGAGTGGCGAGTGCTTAAATTCGAGCCCTGTTCCTTAAGCCTAACTTAATTTTACAGGAAATGTGTACAAGATAGAACCTACAGTTAATCTTATGGTAAACAGTAATCAACATTAAAAAATTCAGGTAATAAATTTTCCAAACTCGTACCATTACAGGGCACTCGTTTGGCCGATTTTGGGGCCGAATATCGGCCCCATTCCCCTCCTAAAATAATATGTTTTTTTCCCCTTTCTAAGAAAAAAAATCCCCTCGAAAACAAAAATAAAATCGGAAGGAAAATCACGAAGTTACTCGTCGGCCGGACATAAGAACGAATAGTTTTGTGTACGAATCCAATAAAACATTCACGAGTCTTCTCCCTTGATTGACTGTCCAATGAATTTTCTCGTAACAAGTCGGTATGGATTCATTCGGATTTTTCGGATATTGCCCTTAGCAGGTGAAAAATGTCAAATAATCAAATACATTACCGGCGAAATACAACATCGAAAACAGCAGATAATTGTAAAAAAATAGACATCTTATTCAAACAGAAAAGATTGCAAACAAAACAAAATTTAGAAAACCCAGGGATCCATCCCACTGCAAGCTCGCTAGAGCCTTAAAAATCCTCTGACCTGCCATTTTCCGATTCCCAAAAACGTAAAGCCTCGCGGTCTGAAGCTGTGTCCAGTTCTGATTCTGATGGCGAATCGGACATTGTCCATGTTGATAAGAACGTCATGTATTAGTTCCTGATAATAGGTTGTGTGAAACAACTAGATCTGAACTCTCTTTCGAGTGGTTGTATTTTAGTGCCTCTAAGGAAGGTTACTGCTGCAAATATTGTAGATTTCTGTACAGTAGTACTATAACTGATGAGACAATTGGCCATTTTACTCCAAAGGCTAGAAAAATTGACATATAAGGATGTGTCACTGAGATGTTTTAATTCATGAAAGAAAAAAATAAATATAGTAGAACAACTTGCATAATCATTTATTGTAATTGTCAGAAAATTATTATGTAGCTACATCTGTTGGATATGATTGAAAACAGTATTAATAAGTGTGAAAAGTAGTAATATTTATATGGCTAAAAATTCCCCTATTAGTCTTAAAACGACGAAAAATTCCCCTTCCAGAGGGTATGGGTACCTGTCCCCAAAAGTTGTCTAGTGCCCTGCATTAAGAGAAAAACAGAGAACAAATAATTTTACCAGCTGTTGTCCATATACAAAATCTTTTCCACCATCAGTACCATCTTCATAATACTCCTGCAGAAATGTCTTGATTTTCTCTGAAAATAACCATAAAATCACAATTGAAATATAAATTTTAAACTAAATCGAGGATGAGGAACTAAAACTTGAGACATTAAAGAATGACGACTAGTCTACATCTGATCCTAATGTAAGGGGTTGATGTCGGCACTGCCAACTAACTACTTAACAAAAGACCGAAAAGAACTACACTCAGGTCCCGTTATAACGCGGTTCTTGGGGTCCACAAAACGAAACTGCGTTATAGCGATAATTACCTCGAAAAAAATCGATGTCAGTTATTCACACCTATCGTGCTGGCCGACTCTAAGTGAATAGTATTGTTGGTATTGTAATATGATACAACACGTATTTGGTTACAACAGATACACTTAGATGTATAAAATTAATACAAAAAAAGAAAAGAAAGAAAAAACGTGTTCGTGTTTTGATTATTCTAAAATTGGCAGCCATTTCCGTTTAACCCGGAAGGAGAAAAAATGGTGTATACATAAAAAATCGCGCTTTAATTAAACTCAACGCTGTAAGTGTTAAAATATAAAAATGTATATCTGATGTATTAACAACAATAAAATAATAAAAGTAAGTTTGTGTTTACGATCTGACACCCGCGATATATTAATACCTGTCAACTGCTTCGTTGCTTGATCACGTGATCACTCGATAAAAACAAAGTTTGCATATGGCTTCCGTGTTTGGCGCGTGACAGCATTTATTGAAGCACTCGGGATTATTACAAACTGTTAATAGTCAATGCTGCTGGCATGAATCAATCACTTAAACTATCCTTTAAACCACCATGAGGTAATGGTTGTAATAGTTTGTTATAATCAAGGCTAATTGGTGAGTAGAAGATGAGCGGTTATCAAATCAAAACATGACGACGATCTATTGTTTGATAAACGCGCAGATTTACAAGTTTTATATCACGAATTTTCCACCACGCCGAAAAAAATGAGAGCCAAGCAAAAACCGCATTATAACGGAATACGCGTTATATCGGACAGCGTTATAACGGGACCGCACTGTATAAGAGTAGAAGCTTTAATGACTACTGCATAGCATCAAACATACTTTAAATAAATGTATCCAATAATACCAAAAGACATAATTCCAAACAGCAAAATGCCATATTATAATTTTTCGTGGACACCATCATCCATTGGAACCACCTACCAAATAGCACCATGCATTCAATTCCCCCGGAGGCCTTGAAGACAATTCAATTTGAACAGCCACTACCTTTCTTAGTACCCAAATAGTTATTGTCTGTCTCTGTGAATATTGTGTTGGATTCTTATCATTTTAACTAACACTGTTTTTATAAGATAAAGATAGAATTATAATGGACTACCCATGTATTAAGTGTAAGACAAAGTGAGACAGCGTCAGCATGCCATTACCTGTGACTCGGGTGGCAACTGGCAACACAGTTTGTGTAATACTTATAGCTAACAGTATTTAATATAATAAATAAAAATGATATATAAATAACAAAGAAAATATTATGAAAAGTATAAAATAATAATTGGTGACGTTTTAGGGGGTGTTTTTATCAAATTCTAATCCAAATGGGGGACATTCTGACCAAAATGAGGGGTGTTTGACTAGCGGACGTTTTGACCCGATATCACGCACTAGGGAACCATCGCCAATAGGATTACTATCTCTACCCGTTGTATAAAAACCAAATTGGGTTCTACAACACAACACATACAGGTACAGAAAGGTGTTTAGACCAACTTTATATTACTGTTTATCAGAAGATTCCCAATATGACCTCCCAATTCAACTCAATTTTTCATTCTGAAAACCTTTTTTAATTCCCCTCCATTTAGAACCATCACACCAGTTTTATAATGCATATATTGGCTGCTTGGCAGGGGATTTGAATATTAAAATTTAAGTAATTTGTAATTGAATATTGTTTATTCATAATGTTTACAATTTTTGTCATTTAAAACAAGGGGTATGACTAAACACCGGAAAGGGGCCCTTTCCGCGGAAAGAGCTTTTCTGCACGGAAAGGGCCTACAAAACACACATTTTTGGTGCAAATCATATAAAATCGACTTTTAATCGTTTATAAACATGTTTTACGATATATCTGGGAGTTTTATAAATTTAAGTTGTATTTTAAAGATTTTATAACAATATAACGAATTATGACCCAAAAACGGCTCTGCGGAAAGGGCTTTTCTACACGGAAAGGGCCTACAAAACACACATTTTTGGTGCAAATCATATAAAATCGACTTTTAATCGTTTACAAACATGTTTTACGATATATCTGGAAGTTTTATAAATTTAAGTTGTATTTTAAAGATTTTATAACAATAAAACGAATTATGACCCAAAAACGGCTCTGCGGAAAAGGCTTTTCTGCACGGAAAGGGCCTACAAAACACACATTTTTAGTGCAAATCTCATCAAATAGACTTTTAATCGTTTATAAACATGTTTTACGATATATCTGGGTTTTTTATAAATTTAAGTTGTATTTTAAAGATTTTATAACAATAAAACGATTTATGACCCAAAAACGTCTAAGAAAACAATACAGAAACCCTACTTCGTTTGTATGTACACTAGTGTTAAATTTAATAAAATAGAAAAATAGAATTGAATTGAACTGTAAGTCATTCGCACGTGTTTTTATTATGACAATGGCACATATGTTGTGTACATTGTAAATTTAGCGTCTAAGAAAACAATACAGAAACCCTACTTCGTTTGTATGTACACTTGTGTTAAATTTAATAAAATGGAAAAATAGAATTGAATTGTGAACTGTAAGTCATTCGCACGTGTTTTTATTATGACAATGGCACGTATGTTGTGTACATTGTAAATTTAGTGTCTAAGAAAACAATACAGAAACCCTACTTCGTTTGTATGTACACTTGTGTTAAATTTAATAAAATGGAAAAATAGAATTGAATTGTGAACTGTAAGTCATTCGCACGTGTTTTTATTATGACAATGGCACGTATGTTGTGTACATTGTAAATTTAGCGTCTAAATAAACAATACAGAAACCCTACTTCGTTTGTATGTACACTTGTGTTATGACAAAGGCATGTATATTTTCATTAAGACAAATATATATATTAAACTTGTTCATTAATTACTCATGTGTCTGACACGTTCTCAGTGTGTTCAAATATTGTAATAAATAATTAGCACTGGCTTGTTAATTAATAACTCATGTCCCAGACACGTTATCCGCGTATTCAGTTAATATACAAAATACCAAAAATGTGTGTTTTGTAGGCCCTTTCCGCAGAGCCGTTTTGAGTCATTATTATTCATTTTATTGTTATAAAATCTTTAAAATACAACTTAAATTTATAAAACTTCCAGATATATCGTAAAATATGTTTATAAATGAATAAAAGACGATTTTATGAGAATTGTACCAAAAATGTGTTTTTGTAGGCCCTTTCCGTGTAGAAAAAAACCTTTCCAGGGGACAAAAATTCCACTCGTCCGCTCGTAAGTACGAGTGAAATATTGAAAGGACGAGTAAATTTTCCCAAACTGCTCGTCCTACCGGACGAGTGCTAAATCTAATGTCAAAACGAGTATTTTATGAACGTCAGGAAGCGTTTACATCGATTTAAATACATTTTCTCAAAACATCGCGAATCTGAAAGTAGAACTCGAAATAACCGGAAGTCAATACAGATTCATATAACAGGTGCGCGTTGCTATGTGATAGACGGCATCACTGTGATTATCGATTATTACTCGCGAATTTTAATGGTAAAATAAGTTTGTAACCCAGTCAAAAGCGTTGCGTATGCAGCTTCCGCCGCGAAGTTTCGATTTCGTTGCAAAATGTCAGACATCCGCAATTTTTTTCAAGGGGGCGGTGACAATGAAAAGATCGAAAACAAAAGAGAATCGAACAAGAGAAAAATAAAGCAGACACTTTATGATAGAACAAAAAGATCGAGAACCGTTCAAGATGCGTGGCTTGAGGAATATTCCTGGGCTAGAATGGAAAATGGTGATCTGTTTTGCAGCTCGTGCAGAGCTTATCCCGAACTATCGGACCCAGAATCTTCGCTTGTGAAAGGCATTACGGGTAAATATAGAAAAGAGACCCTAAAATACCATGACAAAAGCATCAAACATGTGAAATGCATTGGCAAGCAAAGGGCTGAATTAAATCCAAACGAAACTGAAATGGCCAAGAGCATGAAAAATCTCGATGAAAAAAACAGCATCATGTATGAAAAGTTGTTTAATACAGCATATTACATCGCTAAGGAAAATGAACCATTCAGTAAGTTTCCAGAATTAATTGAGTTGCAAACAAAGAATGGTGTCAGTTTTGGGAGTAACTATCTGAATGAGATTGCTTGCAAACAGTTTTGCATGACAGCTTCAGAGGTAGTTAAAGAAGAAACAGTTCAGGAAATACAACATGCCAGATTTATTAGTATTTTGTTCGATGGGTCCACTGACAGAGGTATCACTGAGCAAGAATTGGTTTACATAAGATATGTGGATAAAAAGGGTGAATTGCAAACCCAGGTTGCAGACATAGTCAATCTAGAACATGGACATGCTGTTGGCGTAAAAGATGGTGTTTTGAGAGGGTTGCAGGCTGTAGGGATATCCACAGAAGTTTTGAAGCAGAAACTAGTAGGGATTAATACTGATGGAGCAGCAGTTAATTTGGGAAAGAAAGGTGGTGCAGTGCGGTTATTGAAAGACACGGTCAATGAGCAAATGGGTGAAGGTGAGCACTGTGATGATTATGTCGCAGTTGTCCATTGCATTGCGCATAAACTTGAACTAGCTGTTTGTGACTCAAAGAAGGACATTTGGTACTTGAAGGAATTTGAAGTAGTGTTGAAGGGAATATTTCAGCTGTATTACTACTCCCCTAAACGTAGAAGAGAACTTTACGACATAGCATGTTCTTTGGACCGGGAACTGAAACATTATGGGGGTCTTCAAACAGTCAGATGGGTTGCCAGTCAGAATAGAGCACTGAAAGCATTACTTGAGAATTATGAAATAACTCTAATGCACCTGGAAGAAATCACTACTGGAAAGGATGACAATGCCAGTAAGGCAAAATGTTACCTAAAAGAGATGAAAACAGAGAGATTCCTCATGTTCCTACACTTTCTCGTTGATTGGACCAACCTATTGTCCGAGGTTTCAATCCTGTTCCAACTGAAGAAAGCCCTGATTTCAGAAGTAGGGAAGCGGGTGTGTGAGCTGAAGGAAAGGGTCACTCAGATGAAAGTTAGAAGAGGGAAAATGCTCCGAAAGTTCATAACACAGTCAGCAGATGGTCAGTATAAGGGAGTGGAGATCACACAGAGAAACAGAAGAGCGGCAGATGACACCCCAGCACAAGTCAATGAAGACATAGACAAGCTGCTGTCTGCCACTGAGTTCTTCCTAGAGGAGAGGTTTGTACAGGATCTTGCTGGGGAACCCCACTGTTTGTTTGCCATATTTGACTTTCACCAGTGGCCAAACAAGAAGACACATCCAGATGAATTTAGACAGTATGGTCAAGAGGAAATTGATAAGTTAGTTCAGATCTACAGTCCATTGCTGACAGAAGATGAAAAGGAAAATGCAGCAGATGAATGGCTGGAGATGAAGCTGTACATGGGCAGAAATACTAACAGATGTCTCATAGATGCATATGAAAGTCTACTTGGCAACCAAGATGTTGAAAACATCAAGAATGTCATGCCATTGGTCAATATTATGTTGACGATATCACCTACAACAGCAGAGGTTGAACGTGGTTTCAGCCACATGAACTTGGTGAAGAAGCAAGTGCGAACAACACTAAACCAAGACGCACTGTCTGCCCTAATGAGGATCAAGCTGGATGGTCCTTCATTGAACAGCTTCAAGCCAAACCCAACGGTGGTAAAGTGGCTTAGTAGTGGAAGAAGGCACATCAATGGACATAAGTGCTCTGGGCCTAGAGGGCCAAACAGGCCTAGAAATATGCCAAGCAGTAGTGATGACAATGAATCTGATTAAACTGCTTGAACACTTGTTAAACTGACTTTATCTGCATAATGGTGGATAAGTACCTACTTGAAGTTATGAACAACAAACAGACATACATGATATTGTTATTTTTATTGTTACTGTTACTAGTTATATCATGCGATGTAACATGTTAAAGAGTTATAAAAACGCATTACATGCAGTCAGCATAATATGTTTTGTCTACATTATTTACTACTTATAAAAAACTTACATCACCGCTCAAAATAGATATTTACCTAGACACCTGTCAGCTAACTTGGTCACTAGATGACTGGGCCATCTTATCTTTTTTAATCAGTCTGGGATAAACAGCTGACAGTTGTAGGAAAAATCCATTTAAGCAGTGGTATAAGGTATTTTATAAGTTAAGGACTCCTGCTAGATAAACATATTTTCAAATAAATGTCTTTATTGTACATCTTTTTAAGGACGAGTGCATGTGTTTGCAGGACGAGTGAAAACTGCAAGTCACTCGTCCTGCAGGACTAGTGCAATCTTGAAATATTTTTGTCCCCTGCTTTCCGCACAGCCGTTTTTGGGTCATAATTCGTTTTATTGTTATAAAATCTTTAAAATACAACTTCAATTTATAAAACTCCCAGATATATCGTAAAACATGTTTATAAACGATTAAAAGTCAATTTTATATGATTTGCATCAAAAATGTGTGTTTTGTAGGCCCTTTCCGTGCAGAAAAGCCCTTTCCGCGGAAAGGGCCCCTTTCCGGTGTTTAGTCATACCGTAAAACAAGTTCAATATATGTGCAAGATTACAAGAACAAGGTTTATTTTGTGCATAACTGAACATACAAACGAGTGCCAAGTTGTTCCATAAAAAATTGTGAATTGCATTATGGTATCCTATTTTAGCTTCATTTAATTGTTATCATTCATGACAGCTTTTCAATGCCATAATGGCTGTTCATTTTGATTATAATAGTTCAATAATAATTCATATTTATGTTTTAGTTTATTTCTATTTACCCCACCCACTTTCTAACATTATGTGACCAACACACGCGTTTTGTTTACATTCGGTTACTGCAAATACAAAATAAATTTGTAATAAAATTTATGAAAAAAACATTCATGTATAAACTTTGTGCACATACCTTTCTCGGCGACGTAATCTCGAGGAGGCATTTTGTATATCTCGTTGTTTCCTCAGTTTGTTTTGTTACAATGGCAGAAATTCAAAACGGCGCGAAAATATATCACGTGGGGTTTTAATCAACCGGTTCCCGTCTCCTATTCATTGTGTGCTTTATCAACAGGAACCAATTTATGGCTGGGAATAATAAATTATCGCCAGGGGCGCAGACAACGGTCCCTCCGGTGTTGATTATACAACAATAGGCATGTGTTACAGATAATTAAGATAATTTGTGCAGGACTAAAGAGCAATTTCCGCCTTCCTGGCATGACAGTTGGTATTATTAAAATAAGTGATAAAAAAAGACAACCATCTTTAAATCGTTGATAATACAGATAATTTAGAATTGTCTGGTGATAAGAATATTGTAGGCTGATCAAGAAACATTGCCAAAAATAAATTTTTTTAACCCCCCCTAAAGAAATACAGTTGGTGAAATATTCCAAATTAATAGATAAACACAAACAATTATATACAGTTCCTTTATAAACACAATGAACTAAGCTACAGTCAATGTCAAATTTTTGCCCTTGCCCTATTCTAGTTTTCAACATTGGTTAGGTAAGTCGTTATAAAATAATTGTCTGGCAGTAAATATTTATTTACATTCGTACTGCAATCGGTTAAATGAATTATATAGATTTATTGCATTTCATTTCACAATGAAAAACACTTGCAGCTGGGCGGAGCTAAAAAGTTCATTGGTTGCACGATTTTGTTTTGCTGGTGAGACGTGACGTTGCCGTTAGTTTCACGTGACGTTTGCCGTAAGTTGTCTTACAAATGCGTGCACTTATTTAGTATGTTGACAGCGTCGCCGTTACATTCATGACATTGGCTTGGCGGTTTAATATGTATAATTTGCTTTTTAAATATTAAATGGCAAAAATAACGTAATAGTTTTATCTAAAATAGCTGGAGAATATAATGTAAATATAAGGAATAAAAGCCGAATTTTGAGTTTTTATCGGGTGATGAAAAATATAAGTCTAATTTAATGTTGCCGTGAAGCCTGAACATTAAACTGACCTAATGTTTTTCATTACCCGATGAAAATTCAAAATTCGGCTTTTAATCCTTAATTATAAACCCAAAATACAATGAACTCATGTGGGCCTATACGCCCGTTCGGAATTAATAAGTAAAATCAGAGATATATAAACAATTAAATCACTGGCAAAATGAAACAAATTTGAGATTATTTGATGAAATTAGAAATAAAAGACCTTTGATAAATATTTGCTTAAATAAAGAAGGTATTTTTTTCTTTTTCGATTTCACCAGATTGACATTTTTATATGGTCTCTGTATATTTTATACAAATGTAATTCTGACTATTTTAAATATATTCACAGGCGGTGTCTAGACAACCAAATTGACCTGGCCTCCAAAAGCATAAATATATATATATATATATATAACCCTATAACTAATTAATTAATTATTGAACGAACGGAATGAATGAATGTATGCATGTTATACTGAAGATGTAAATGAATGCATGAATGAATGGACGGAAGGACACACATATACAAGAACAAACGGATGTATAACGAATATGTAAATAAACGAATGGATTAATACTATGAATTAGGCCAATATACATCAATGTTTTTTAACTGTGTGTTTGAAATCATAAAAGAGAACTTTGAAAAGTACTTATCATGCCATGACAAATATGAATTGGATAATGTTTGCCACGCGGAAAAGATAAGATCAACCAAATTCAGCAATATGCAGTCCATTAGGCGGATTAAATCGAAACCAATTAAAAGTTATGCAACACATTTGATACTTCCCAAATTGCATTGAAATTTTACTGAAGTGGACTATTTTTCAGTATGACATGGATGCGATGGCTATGCCGGACGTTCTAACGAATGGGTATTTAAGTGGTTTTATTGCGCCCAGCTTAATAACTCTTTTAAGTGTTTAGAAACAGCCACACAATTTATTTTCAACTGTATTTCAACTGGCTAAAAAACTACTAACCCTTAACCCTAGAGACTTAACTACCCATTTGTGCGTGCGCTACGGCTCCAAAATAATGAGAAAAAAAACAACATTTTGAATCCAAACTTTTTTTTTTTCAATAACAATTTAGGATCAAGAAATAATTACATTGACAACAGACTCTAATCTTTCAAAACAGAATCAATCATCGGGATTAGATAATTTTGATAACTTTGATAATATGAATGAAACGAAAATAAATTAAAATGACCCTTTAAAGATGATGCGTGTTCTTGGCACGTTTTGGCAGTTCTGGTCATATGTAAGACACAACCTTCGTAGTTAATTGTTATATACAGTCAAACCTGAGTAAACCGCCGTCTCTTTCAAGCACCCACGTTTGCTATTTCCCATTTTATGCTTTCAGAGCAAATTAACGTATTACATTAAGCAACAACCTCTCTTAAAAAACATTTTTTGCTCCTTCATTTGACGAGCTACTTGTGTAAGTTTGTTCATGTAGTTTCGAATTTTCACCACCGTTGATTTGACTTTTCACCATCGTAGATTCGACCTGCGTTTACCCAATTCTTTGAAGCATGAATGAATAAATAGAGTTTTACGGCGTACCGACACATTATAGGTTATTCGATGCCAACAGGAAGGAAGATTCCAGGTTCACTCTACATGTACAAAACAACAAATTAACATACAGATTAAAAAAAAATAAATTAACAAATGAATATGCAGAATGAACCTAGAACCTTGATACCTGCAGAACTGCAGAGTTTCAGCAAATTCTATCGCATTACTTAATTTGTCGCTTCTTACGACATGCTTACGCCACAGTGATCCTATTCTTGCCATCACTCATGGCTCCCTGGAACCACACAGGGGTTGATAATTTAACCACAATAGTGAACATGATACCATTCGGAGGATTCCTACCCCTCTGGAGAGATCGACAGTGATTCTATTCTTAACCGGAACCACACGGGTTTCTTTGAAGCAGTAACGTAACAGTACGTTTAAGTTAACTTTTGCATAGCCGTGGCATCAACATTTCAATGTTAAAATTGGTCATTACAGAAATGGACTTGTTTAAACTATTTTATTTTAGTTTGATTGAGAAGAAGTGTTCTCCGTGGCTCAATGGTCTAAGGTTCGAATCTCGCTCACTCCAACAACTTTATGTAAAAAAGTTTGCTCGCCTACTTGCGGAAGCACGATGGTTCTTTTCAGCTTCATTCTGAGGTCCTCTTTCACCAATAAAACTGGATATGCTATAATATTTTTTTTATATAACCTGAAATGTTTTGAAAATGGCGTTAAACCCCAGTCAAAAAATTGATTGCGAAGAGAGCTCAGGGCTTTTAAAAAACCTCTTGAGCCCCTATCCAAACCGGGTGTTGATTAAGAGAAGCTTCAGGTTGAGTGTGGAATCACACCCGCTACCCCTCACATAAGCGGCCAACACTATCCATTTAGTGCATAGTTCTTCATGTGTCGTTTCTAAGAAATAGGAGTCAATATGATAATCCAGTAGGGATTAATATGCTTATCAAGTAAGGGTCAATATGGTAATCCAGTAAGAATTGATATGATAATCCAGTAGGGATCAATATGCTTATCAAGTAAGGGTCAATATGATAATCAAGTAAAGGTCAATATGATAATCAAGTCGGGGTCAATATGATAATCCAGTAAAGGTCAATATAAAATATTCAAATAAGGGTCAATATGATAATCCATTAAGAGTCAATATGATAATCCAGTAAGGGTCAATATGATAATCCAGAAGGGGTCAATATGAAAATCCATAAAAAGTTAATATGATAATCCAGTTAGGGGCAATATGATAATCCAGTAAGGGTCAATATGTTAATCCAGTAAGGATTAATATGATTATCTAGTAAAGAGTAATATGATAGTTCAGTAAGGGTCAATATGCTTATCCAGTAAGGATCAATATGATAAGTAGGGGTCAACATGATAATTCAGCAGGGGCCAATATGATAATCCAGTAAGGGTCAATATGATAATCCATTAAGAGTCAATATATTAATCAAGTAAGGATTAATATGATAATCCAGTAGGGTTCAATATGATAATCCATTAAGGATAAATATGATAATCCATTAAGGGTCAATATGATAATTCAGTATGGGTCAATATGATAATCCAGTAAGGATTAATATGATAATCCAGTAGGGGTCAATATGATAATCCAGTAAGGATTAATATGATAATCCAGTAAGGATTAATATGATAATCCAGTAGGGGTCAATATGATAATCCATTAAGAGTCAATATGATAATCCAGTAAAGGTCAATATGCTTATCCACTAAGAATCAATATGATAATCCATTAAGAATAATATGATAATGCAGTAGGGGTCAACATGATAATTCAGCAGGGGCCAATATGATAATCCAGTAAGGGTCAATATGATAATCCATTAAGAGTCAATATGATAATCCAGTAAGGATTAATATGATAATCCATTAAGGGTCAATATGATAATTCATTAAGGGTCAATATAATCCAGTAGGGGTCAATATGATAATTCATTAAGATTTAATATTATAATCCAGCGGGAGTCAATATGATAATCCAGTAGGAATCAATATGATAATCCATTAAGATTCAATATTATAATCCAGAAAGGGTCAATATGATAATTCAGTAAGGGTCAATACCATAATATAAAAGGGATCAATACGATAATATAGCAGGGATCAATTTGATAATCCAGTAGGGGTCAATATGATGATCCAGTAAGAGTCAATACTATAATCCAGCAAGGACCAATATGATAATCTACCAGGGGCCAATATGACAATGAAGTTAGAACGAGGGAAATGGTTGAGTTTTAGAAACTTAAGAATGAACACATGTTTCTCATTTAAAATGCACGTATGAATATTTTCTCATAAATGCATGATATTAAATTGGGGAAAAAAAGTAGCCCAACAAGAAAATTTCCTTTTTTCCACAGCTGATTTATTTACATAACATTCTGTTCTTTGAATAACAAGTAAACATAACAACATGTAATGCAAATAATGAAATAAAATGATATTATGCATTATAATGCCTCGCATAAACACTCCATAATCCAGTAGATGACAGTTCTTACTGTTTCATCAAAACATACTGTTAACCGCTCCAGAGGGAACTGTCACAATTTATAATTAGATCAGTTTTTCCATTAGGCCATAATGAATTAATTGCTAGATTATCATCCCCACCTGCTCTGACCCTTTTTATTTTCATAAAAAAAAATAATTTTGTTTTATAAAAAACATAAAAATTTTAAAGATAAAAAATAAAATCCCCCCCCCCCCCCCCCCCCCCCCCATCCCCTTTCTTCAGAAAAAAATGGATGATAATCAAGTCATTAAATTAGAATGGCCTTATTGAAATGTAACATAAAGTGCAAAATAATAATAAAATTTATACAAAATCACACTACCCGCATATTTAAGCAGTAAATATTACATCCTGTTGAGGGTAACAGTGATATTGTCAACCTCTACTTCATCTCACTTAACAGTAATATGTTGAGAATACCCTTAAAGACCCATCACCTATTACTTTCTGTTCAGTAAATGGTGGAAAATTTATTAAATCACAAAGAGGAAGATCCCATTCGAAGTTAATGATTGATTCCGTCCTTGTAGTTTATATCTTATTTATGAGAAATTGTTAATACACAGGTCCACATTTTCCGTTTTATCTGTAAATGTTTTAGTATATCCCGGTAATGGCCAATGAATGACTTTATCGCGGGCAGCAATTTAATTTTTGGTCAATACAATAAAAGAATTTTGCACTACAGAGACACAATACAATATAAGTTATTGAACAGAATATCCATAATATATATTTGATATAAATGTGCAGTTTTACTGCTTTGATCGAAAAATATCGGCGATGTAGGTGAGACTTTCACATAATGTAATATCATAAATAATAATGTTGAATACGGTTAACCCAATTTTCGGAATGTAACCAGAAAGGTGATTTGGCAAAATGGTTATTATGTGGTCCATATTTGGATAACCTCAGTTTATATCCATAATCAAGGTCTCTTAGCACAGTTGAAAGTTGTTCTTTGTTTCTATGTAAAATAAGGTCTCGGATTTCCATGGTAAAAAATAATTTCCATATAGAATCTTTTTTTTAAAAGTACTTTTTTTCATAGCAGGAATGTATTCGCACCTAAAAATGCACAATAACTGGTAGGTTGATCAGCTTTGCTTTTTTTAAAGACAGTGCTGTGACACCCCAAGATATTATAAAAAAAAAAGTTGTCAAATGCTCATAAATACATGCATCTATTAAAATCCTATATAAGTCACTTTTTAACACCAGTGATGTCTTATTGCAGTATATGCTATGCCAGCATTTGCTCCACTCATCTGCAGCAAAAAATCACAGCCGCTATGAACCATTTTTAAAATATTTCAAACCAAATAACATGGAACTTTTATTTAAAGTGCAATTATCATGTTACTGTACCAAAAAAAGGGGTGCAACTATGTACGGAGACCTAAACAAGGAATTTTCTCATTTTTCTTGTTGGTTATGTCACTGGTACCTTTTGCAAGCTATAGATACCCAGATCAGTCTTGATCAGCTCAAACTTTATTTACACTGATCAGTTTGCAAGTTATCCTTTAATAATGAGTAAAGTATTTGTCATGTCTTGGGATATCATGTCGTTCAATGTGTAGTGAGTTTAAGAAATAATTTAGAGAAATTGAGACTTTTGAGTTGAGATGTTTAAAGAAACCAATCAAGGATGGCACATACTTGCTAGCTGAATATAACATACTTGCTAGCTGAACATAACATACTTGCTAGCTGAATATAACATACTTGCTAGCTGAATATAATGTACTTGCTAGCTGATTATAACATACTTGCTGGCTGATTATAACATACTTGCTAGCTGAACATAGCATACTTGCTAGCTGAATATAACATACTTGCTAGCTGAACATAACATACTTGCTAGATGAATATAACATACTTGCTAGCTGAACATAGCATACTTGCTAGCTGAATATAATGTACTTGCTAGCTGATTATAACATACTTGCTGGCTGATTATAACATACTTGCTAGCTGAACATAGCATACTTGCTAGCTGAATATAACATACTTGCTAGCTGAATATAATTCACAATCTAATTAGCCTTAAAGGGAATCATCAAGTTTATAAATCGTACAATTATACAACTTTTGACTGGAATAATTGTCAAACAAAGCACCATCTACTTCAACCGTTGTTTTTGTGTGAATACTTGTTCATTGACAGTTTATGTTCATAAAGTAATACAGTGATCAGTAACATCAAGTATAGAGTGAAGTTACACCTGTGATGTTGTCATGGCAACTGGTAACATATTACTATGGAAAGTATGAAAAGTTTAAAACTTGTCCAACTCAGTTTATTAAAATGAAATGTTGATCTTATTAGAATATTAAATAACAAGAAATAATAAGATTTTAAAAAAAAATAATTTTTTGTTCAAAATCCATTTCCATTTATATATAACGTCTATGAAAGTAATAATACTGATATGATGATATGGCATAATTTGTTTATCAATATATTAAATAAAAAACAAAACAACAGTAGGCCAAAAAAGTATACCAATGTGATTCTGGTTATACTTGTCAGGCTAGGTAACTAGCCATTTCATATAATTTCATTTTATTTTTATTTGAATGAATGAACGAATGGGATTTTACAGCGTACTAACACGTTATAGGTTATTGGACGCCAACAGGAAGGAAGATTCCAGGTTCACTCTACATGTATAAAAACAACAAATTAACATACAGATTTTAAAAAAAAATACACCAACAAATGAATATGTAGAATGAACCTAGAATCTTGATACCTTCAGAACTGCAGTTTCAGCAAATTCCAATAAATGTATATCATGTCAATATATATTAATTGACCCCTTATTGCCAAAAGACTAGGTTAAACTAAAATAGATTCTCCGCTTAAAATTGCAACATATTATTTTGTGACTTATTAAATGAGTTGTATGATTATGTTTTGATTTCAATATGATCCGTTATACAGGTTTACACGTGTAGTAAAACTTATTTCATCTTAGAAAAAGTCCAAATGATGATGTGAAGGTATTTTAAGTGCTGTCTTTTTTTACAATGGGGATTCATTACAAGTTTTGCACTCCAATTTAAATATTGAAAATGTCATGTTTCTGCGGATTTGACATACCCAACCATTTGGATTTGATTTCTTAATGATAATGAGATGCTTTTAATCTATTTTAAAAATAATTTTATTTCTTAAGACATTTATAGTGTTTTTTCCTGATATATTCCTATTGAATTATAACATAGTTTGATAGATAAAATACATTCTGTGTAGGTATTTTAACAAATTGCCATTTAAGTGCGCTATATTGGTGTAAGTCATAGGGTTAACAGAAAGCGGATACTTCAAATATTGACTGCTGTAAGCAACAATCAATTAACAGATTCGAAGTCATTATATCATACCGTAAAACACCTTTCAAGTGCCCACTGGATGTTATATTTTCCAAAATGAGGGAATTAATTCAGGCAAACATTAAAATAATATTGTTTGCTCTCTCCTGATCCAAGTTATTAAAGTTGGGTAGTTAGGTGGGGAAAATTAATTTTTTATATAAAAAATACAATAAAATGTCAAACAAATAAATCTAGTAACATGGGTGAAATGAAACAAAAATGTCTCCAAAATCTGAATTTTGTTTCGGATTAGGCAGTATTTAATAGGTAGGGAGAAAGCAAACAACAATATTTTAATTTTGGTGTAAAAGATCGCATTTTTTCTTTCACCTTAGGAAACAAAAAAGTATGCTTTCCATTTATAAAAAAATGTGTTACAATATGAAATAAATGGATTCACTGGCGGTTATAATGGATTAAATAGATTTTATCAGAAGTCCTGAAATAACAAATGCTACATGTAACTACTTATTTATGATTAATGCATGTATTGCACTTTGAAAATACAAATAAAGAACTCCCCCAACCCCACACAAAAAAAAGAGACCCAAGAGAACCTTAATCACTCTACTAGCAACAGATACTACATGTAAAATATCTAAACGTTCAGAGAAAATATTTTAAAATCTGTGGCAGAGGCATTTGTGGTCGAATTGATCATGCTGCTTCAAGAACTTGCCCGAGATCTTATTGTTATATAACTGCTGTGCAAGTTTGGATTCAAAATGAAGGTGCTTTCAAGTCTACATTTTCCCTATATAACTCTATGTAAAACAGTGACCCCTGTGGTGACCCCAAATTTGACCCCAGGGACACGACTTTAACAAATCTTTTAGGGGACCTCCATACAATGCTACATGTAAAATATCTATGGTCTAGGCCTTAAACTTTTAGAGAAAATGTTTATTCAAAGTTTCATTAAAAATGTGTTTATAAGCCCTGTGGCAGGGCATTTGTGGCCAAGTTATGATGGTTCAAGAACTCATCCAAGATCTTGTGGTTATATAACTGCTTTGCAAGTTTGGTTAAGATTCAATGAAAAATGAAGGTGCTATTGCATTTAAAAAAATTTCCCTATATAACTCGATGTAAAACTGTGACCCCTGTTGCGACCCCAAATTTGACCCTAGGGACCTGATATCAACCATTCATTTAGGGGACCTCTGTGCAATGCTACATGTAAAATATCCACAGTCTAGGCCTTGAGCTTTCACAGAAATCTTTTTTAAACTTTCGCTTAAAATGTGCTTTTAAGCAATGTGGCAGTGGCATTTGTGGTTGAATGACACTGTTTCAAGAACTCGTGTGAGATCTTATGGTTATAAAACTGCTGTGTAAGTTTGGTTACGCTTCAATGAAAAATGAAGGTGCTATCATGTCAACAACAAAAAGTTTAACAGACAGACGGATGACGGACATTGGATGACAGACAATTTACCATGACATAAGCCCTGCTGGCCTTTGCCCAGTACAGCTAAAAACAAAACAAAACAAAAAACAAAACAAAACAAGAGGCCCAAGAGGGCCTGAGGATGCTCTACTGACTCATAGTGGCCATAGTACTTTTTGAAATTCTCCTATGCAATAGAAATATCAGGGCAGGGTCATTTTTAACCCTAGGGACATGATTTGAACAAATCTAACAAAACTATAGTTGGTCATCATTATTACACAATCATTTTGAAAATATGCTGGGCCATTCATGAGAAGAAAAATTTGTAAGTTTTGGACTATTTTTAGTAACGGCGGCCATCTTGAATTTCAGATCGAAAAAAAAAAAATCATCTATATAGTTTCCTACGCAACAGAAACATGCATGTGAAGTTTCAGTTTAACTGGCCTTGTGGTTTCAGAATAGATGAAATAAAAAGAGAATTTTCTGATTTCCCATAGTATCCCTATGTAAAATTATAAGTCCCCTTACAGGGTCCCTATAAATTTTAGCCCCTTAATTATTATCTGCAATCAAACCCCTACACATAGGGATAATTTATGCCAAATATGTGCAAATCTGACATACCTGTTCTTAAGAAAACGATTTTAGTAAATCCCAATTTGTACCCTTTTGGGGCCCCTCCTGATCCCTTAAGACAGTGGAACCCATTCATTTTTACAAATCTGAACCTCCTTCACTTAACAATGCTTCTGTTAAGATATAGGCGAAATCATTTCCATTTTAAAAAAAAATAAAAAATAAATATTATGACATGTGTCCCCTAATTGAACCCTTGGGGCGGGGTCATATTTAACCCTAGGGAAACCATTTGAACAATCTAACAATACTATAGTTGATCATCATTATTACATAAACATTTTGAAAATCTGCTGGGCCATTATGACAAGAAGATTTTTTAAGTTTTGGACTATTTTTAGTAAAGGTGGCCATCTTGAATTTCAGATCGAAAAAAAAATTCTTCTGTATAGTCTCCTATGCAACAGAAACATGCACGTGAAGTTTCAGTTTAATTGGCCTAGTGGTGTCAGAGAAAGTGCTGCTAACAGACGACAGACAACGGAAGACAGACAACGCGCCATCACATAAGCACTTCTGGCCTTTGGCCAGTAGAGCTAAAAACAGAATCATAACTATAAGTACAATGTTCATGTACAAAATTTAAACTGAAACTTTAATATCTCACATAAACATGTATTCCAATTATCAGCTCTGTTGCAAAAACAGGCACACAATCTGTATAATAACAAAACGTGAATAATCTAAAACGGATAACATACGACTTAAATGAAAATAAATGTTAACCTGCAGTACGATTTAAAAAAAAAAAGCCAAAATTTATATCATAAAAACATGTGAGATAACAGTAGGTTAATAATCAAAATGGAAAACTACAACTTAGATTAAAATAAATATTAACTTACAGAATGATTTAAATACTGGTTTGAATCTTCATTTTACATTGATTGTGAAACAAGTTCTTAAAACTTTGTAGGAATTACATTAAAACTTTGTACAATTCTGTATGGTTAGACTAATATACAACAAAAATAATGAGATGAAAAAAAAAAGTGTTGGTTTACACAATCTATTATTATTATTATCACCCCTGTCCAATTAATTTTTGAGGGGAAAAAAATGACCATCATTGATGATATTAAAGGAGGAAATTTTTTAAAAGACATATTTTCTCCAAACCCCACCCCATATTATTAAAGCAACATTTAAACGAGAATCAATATGTTAAAGAAGGAAAGTAACTGTCTTTGACATTTATGTTACATTCACAAATTTTTGAGTTTTTGCTTTATTTTTGAAGTAAAAAATTTTCTTATTTTTTGCTTAAATTTCTTAACAATCGCCCTGTATTACTTTTTTATAATCCATAAGGGAACTAAAAAAAACTATAAATATGTCTGTAAGCAATGTATAACCCTGCTAAATGTAAGTAAATTATAACAAAAGGGATGTTGAAAAGGGGCCATAACTCCTGTAAAATTTGACCGACATTGTTGAATACCAAACTTGGCCTATATTTTATAATTAAACAGCTACATATCAAATGTTAATTAAATACACTGACCATTTCAGAAATTATTCGTTGGAAACCAATCTGACGGACAGCAGCACAGATAGGCGAAGGCACAAATAGATGGGGGTAACACATAATGCTTCTTCATCATTCTTCGATTAGTAGGGACATGAAAAGTCAGGCATAATAATAAACAATTATAGCAAAACAACCCTCAATAAAACAACTAGGAATAGATTGACTTGAATGCAAGTGAATATCTGTCAACATTTTCCCAGATATCAACTGTAAAAAAAAACCTGCATCAAATGTTGCCAGCTGCCAACTTTAAAGTGAACTTATGTCATATTTCTCAGCTGCCAATTGTAAGTTAATATCTGTCATACTTCTCAGCTGCCAACTGTAAAATGAACATCTGTCTTATGTTCTCAGCCACGAACTGTAAAGTGAACATCTCACTTATGTTCTCAGCCACAAACTGTAAAGTGAACATCTGTCTTATGTTCCAGCTGTCAGATGTATTGCGGACATCTGTTTTATGTTCTCAGCTGCCAACTGTACAGTGAACATGTCATATGTTCCAGCTGTCAACTGTATTGCGAACATCTGTTTTATGTTCTCAGTTGCCAACTGAAAGTGAATATACACCAAATGTGAACATCCAGCATATATTCTCAGCTGCCACCTGTAATGTGAACATCTGGTTTATGTTCTCAGCTGTCAACTGTAATGTGAACATCTGTTTTATGTCCTCAGCTGCCAACTGTAAAGTGAATATACATCATATATTCTCAGTTGTCAACTGTGAAGTGACCTTTGCCATATGGTCTCAGCTGCCAACTGTAAAGTGAACATCTGTCATATGTTCTCAGCTGCCAACTGTAAAGTGAACATACCTCATATGTTCCTAGCTGTCAACTATGAAGTGAACATCTGTCATTTGTTGTCAGCTACCAATTGTTAAGTGAACTTATGCCATATGTTCTCAGCTGCCAATTGTAAAGAGAGCATTTTTCATATGTTCACAGCTGCCAACTGTTAAGTGAACATCTGTCAGAGGTTCTCAGCTGTCAGCTGTAAAGTGAGCAACTGTCATATATTCCCAGCTGCCAACTGTAATGTGAACATCTAGCATATGTTCTCAGCTGCCAGTTGTAATGTGAACATCTGTTTTACGTTCTCAGCTGCCAACTGTAAAGTGAACATACATCATATATTCTCAGTTGTCAACTGTGAAGTGACCTTTGTCATATGGTCTCAGCTGCCAACTGTAAAGCAAACATCTGTCATATGTACTCAGCTGCCAACTGTAAAGTGAACATACCTCATATGTTCCTAGCTGTCAACTATGAATCAAACATGTGTCATATGTTGTCCGCTGCCAACTGTGAAGTGAACATCTATCATATGTTCTCAGCTGCCAATTGTAAAGAGAGCATGTGTCATATGTTCACAGCTGCCAACTGTGAAGTGACCATTGGTCATATGTCCCAGCTGCTAACTGTTATGTGAACATATGTTCCAGCTGCCAACTGTTATGTGAACATATGTCTCAGCTGCCAACTGTAATGTGAACATATGTCTCAGCTGCCAACTGTAAAGTCAACATACCTCATATATGTTCCTAGCTGTCAACTATGAAGTGAACATGTCATATGTTGTCAGCCGCCAACTGTAAAGTGAACATCTCACTTATGTTCTCAGCCACAAACTGTAAAGTGAACATCTGTCTTATGTTCCAGCTGTCAGATGTATTGCGGACATCTGTTTTATGTTCTCAGCTGCCAACTGTACAGTGAACATGTCATATGTTCCAGCTGTCAACTGTATTGCGAACATCTGTTTTATGTTCTCAGTTGACAACTGAAAGTGAATATACACCAAATGTGAACATCCAGCATATATTCTCAGCTGCCACCTGTAATGTGAACATCTGGTTTATGTTCTCAGCTGTCAACTGTAATGTGAACATCTGTTTTATGTCCTCAGCTGCCAACTGTAAAGTGAATATACATCATATATTCTCAGTTGTCAACTGTGAAGTGACCTTTGCCATATGGTCTCAGCTGCCAACTGTAAAGTGAACATCTGTCATATGTTCTCAGCTGCCAACTGTAAAGTGAACATACCTCATATGTTCCTAGCTGTCAACTATGAAGTGAACATCTGTCATTTGTTGTCAGCTACCAATTGTTAAGTGAACTTATGCCATATGTTCTCAGCTGCCAATTGTAAAGAGAGCATTTTTCATATGTTCACAGCTGCCAACTGTTAAGTGAACATCTGTCAGAGGTTCTCAGCTGTCAGCTGTAAAGTGAGCAACTGTCATATATTCCCAGCTGCCAACTGTAATGTGAACATCTAGCATATGTTCTCAGCTGCCAGTTGTAATGTGAACATCTGTTTTACGTTCTCAGCTGCCAACTGTAAAGTGAACATACATCATATATTCTCAGTTGTCAACTGTGAAGTGACCTTTGTCATATGGTCTCAGCTGCCAACTGTAAAGCGAACATCTGTCATATGTACTCAGCTGCCAACTGTAAAGTGAACATACCTCATATGTTCCTAGCTGTCAACTATGAATCAAACATGTGTCATATGTTGTCCGCTGCCAACTGTGAAGTGAACATCTATCATATGTTCTCAGCTGCCAATTGTAAAGAGAGCATGTGTCATATGTTCACAGCTGCCAACTGTGAAGTGACCATTGGTCATATGTCCCAGCTGCTAACTGTTATGTGAACATATGTTCCAGCTGCCAACTGTTATGTGAACATATGTCTCAGCTGCCAACTGTAATGTGAACATATGTCTCAGCTGCCAACTGTAAAGTCAACATACCTCATATATGTTCCTAGCTGTCAACTATGAAGTGAACATGTCATATGTTGTCAGCCGCCAACTGTGAAGTGAACATCTATCATATGTTTCAACTGCCAACTGTGAAGTGAACATTCGGCTTATGTTCACAGCTGTCAACTGTAAAATGGCATTACTAATGAGATTTAAAATGAGGGTTTTCTTAACCCCTTTGTGCAGAAAAAGTTTTAAAATTAAAAAAAAAAATGGAATGTAAAATTTCGTTAACCTGAATATAAAAAAAAGAAACAAATTTATATAAAGGATATAAGAGACAAACATACACACAATGAGTCAAAGTCTGAGCATGAGAGACATAAATGGTTTACATTATGCACACAAAACCACAAATTTACTGCAATTCAAATGGATCAAATCCATCAATTCTATAAAGCTTATGTCAAAACTTTACTACAATAATGGTCATACTCTAAATGTCAAAATACAAAATTATTTAATAACCTAATACACTAAATAAAAAAATATGTGTTGAAAATATGACGCTGTTGAGTTTTGTACCCGGTATACAATTTCTGTACATTCTGCCCTATATTTGAAGAAACAAAGTGGTTTTGAAGCAAATTTTTAACTTTGAATGACTTTTTGTCTTTTTTCATCACTAATCTTAACAATCTCCTTATGTAAGTGTTTTAATGAAAAAACAAATGATAATAAAAAATATTGATTTGTTTTGAGAAAAAACATATTTTTTTGTCTAAAACTAAGAAACTATATAACCAAGAGGAGACAAAGCATTTAAAGGCACACATTCAATGAATAAGTATGGACTAATTTAAAGGCATTTAACAAATAATTTATGGATGGAAGGCAAATACAACTGAGTTGTATATTGCAGTCGAAACTGATGACAACTGTACAACTGTATTGGCTCAACATTCAAACTTGCAAGTTTATCCTATCTAGGTTTTGTAAGTTACATCTTATACCAAAGTTTAACTATATGGTGAGAAAAGGATAATAAATTGTGCAAAGCGATGTGCAAAATTTAATTTTGATGTATTTTTTACAAGAACTTATATAGAGAAAGATAGAAAACTTGTATCTTCTCCACTAAATGTAGATAAAATAAAAAATGTGAAGGATTTATTATTTATTTGGCAAATTAACCATTTGAAAGTCTCAGACAACTGATTTTTTATATGAAAATGTTGTATGTTATCTTTGATGTTTTATGATGTTTTGATAGCAGTATGCAAAATTATCTTGAATTAAAAACATTTCAGTTTGAAGTAAACTTTACAGCAATATTCTTGTTTTGTAAGTGGCAGATAACATGTGTAATCAATAGTACTTCAATAATTTGCTAATTCTGAAAACAAATTGCCGGGAACGTTCTCATTTTCATGGAAAATTTCATTTTGCAAAGCAATAAAATTGATTCGTTTTCTCGAGATGAATGGAAGTTATTGAAAACTAGATCTAGCCAGAATTGTGAATGAATACAAAAGTTTTCACAAAATCTTAACCCTTTACTCCATAGATACGCGTTTTCCCGCACCAACCACAGAAGGCCTTTGAAAACAGTGCTGGAAGAGTTCAGATTGCTCGTAACGAACAATCTGAACACTTCCTGCACTGTTTTCCACTCTGTCAGTTAATATAATCATAATTCACCCATTGCTAATACATGATGAATTTATGTTTTCAATATTAGAAGTGTCCAAAGGCATCTATACTAAGTAAAGGGTTAATGAGCTTCTTATCCTTCTATCTATAAATCCTTTATTTTCCACAATGATGTGTAGTTTTGCAATAATGTGCTGTAACTATTAAACTAATTTCTAACACCCACCAATATGTAGTGCATATTTTAAACTATCCCTTGTACCAGTAAACATACAATCTAACATACATCTAATATTAATTCAATCAATTTTAAGAAAATTGAATTCAACTGAAATTCAAGAACATTTATCAGCAACAAAAGTGCTATTGCACATCTAGTCAACGTGTTCTTCTTAAATAAGAGTTTTCTCAACATTTCCACAACACATTCAAACAATTTTTTTCTTCTTTTTGGATGGGATTTAATGCCAATATACAACAGGTAATAAACATGGCATAACCTGTTTTATTGTTGGAAGAAGACCTCAGAACGAATCTGAGTAGAACCAATATCCTTCTGCAAGTAACTAGCAAACATTCTTTCATAAAACATTTTGGATCAAGCTTGGCTCAAACCCACAACCTGAGCACTGAGAGGTAAGTGGTCATAAGACTACATCACCTTAGACCACTCAGCCATTAAGGATTCAGTTCAAACATATTTAAGGCCATAATAGATTAATTGCTAGATAATCATCCCCGCCCGCCCCCTAAAACTCATGCCGCCCAACCCTTTTTATTTTCATATAAAAAAAATAATTATTTATTCTTTACCGGTAATTTTTTTTATTAAAAAAACATAAAAAATTTAAAAATGAAATAAAAAATTAAAAAAAAATCCTCCCGCTTTCCCCGTTTTTTAGAAAAAATTGGATGATAATCTAGCAATTAATTTATAATGGCCCAAGAGATCCTTATGAAAAATTGCTTTTTAATGCCAGAGGCACAAAAACTGAAATGGAAGAAAATGGCAATATGATACCAATATAATAAACAATAATTTTACTACAATATCTATATTAAACTCTTTTTTCTTTAATATAGACATTGATATTGTATTTTCTTCCCTTTGGATAATAGATAGTAAAATTCATAATAATACTATTGTTTGTCAAAATCATATCCATGTATTAGGCCAACCAAAAAATGTGTTTGCTGTGCTCTGACCCAGTATTTTTCATGTGGGAAGATAGGAAGCTAAATTTTTTTTTTGCCATCGTTTAATTTTGTATTGTCATTTTAAAGAAAACTGGACAGAAATCATAAACAAATTAAATGCTTTGAAAGTCAATAAAAAATATTGGGTAGCTGAGTAGGCAGGAAGGAGCATGGCAAACAATATATTTTTATAGGATGGCCATTTATGTCGTGACATCAAAGACAGTTAAGTTTTATCCTACATGTCAGGGTTTTTAGGTTTTCAATTATATAAGGTTTTTTTAATTAAAAAAATAATAAAATGAAGTAAAGCCTGTAGAAAATATGCTGGCATTTGTTATTTGAACATAGAGAGGTTTTAAACCTTTTTAATTTCTTTTGATCGAGAAACAAGTTCTTACAAATTATACAAATATTGGCCGTTCTTCCTGGGTAGAGTTTGATTCTCAGATTCAAATGTTTGATGAATTTAGGCCTTGATTAAAACATAAAAGGAAAAAAAACAGAAAGAAAACAAAAGCGAAAAAGGAGACAGACAATAAATTTGACAGTTTGTTCACTTAAAAATTAACACTTAAAATAAAATATGATTAATCTTAAGTTTGGTAATAAGAGTATATATTTACATCAACTTGGCTTTTTCTCGTGTAATTTTTTTTCAAACTTGACAACCATAACTGTTATATTATCTAAGGATCCTTTATAATATGCTTGTAAAATAATGCTCTTGGCCCCGAAGTGTGGTTCATCCAATCTTTCTTTGATATATTCAACGGCCTCTTTGTTTGAGAAGCAGTCCCATAATCCATCAGTCGCCAGAATGATAAACTGCGGTTGCGTCTCCTCTAAATTGAAAGTCAATATATCTGGCTCGGCAATTATGAAATTTTTGTCCTTCAGTGGGTAATCTCCGAGAGCCCTGGATGTGGCGAGTATTCCAGCAACCCGCCAAACACCATTAAAGCCCACAAATCCACCCGCATCTTTGATTCTCTGATGTTCTTTAGTCTGTAAGAGAATGACAATGGAAAATGTGACGCAACAATCCAACATCATCACACTTCCATCTGCTTTACAGGTGTGGAGATCAAGCCAAAAAGAATTCTGTATTTTGTACAGTAAAAATCCAGCAAATACTTTGTAATATCTTCATATATCTATACATTCATATGTTGATGTGGTTGTATGGTGTTTAGCGTCACTTTCAACAATTTTTCAGTCATATCGCGACGGTGTCTACTTGAGACAGTATTCTAAGCGCTGTCACACTGGAGTATCATGCCGCAGACACATGGTATGATACCCCACCCAGTCACATTATACTGACACCGGGCCGACCAGACCTAGAACTCTCCTCTAAATGCTGAGCGTAAAGCGAGGAAGCTTCTAGTACCATTTTTAAAATCTTTGGTATAACCCGACCGGGGATTGAACCCACAACCTTCCGTATGCGAGGCGGACGCTCTACCACTAGACCACGCCGCGGTCTTATATGTTCATAGATGTAAAGCTTAATATTAAGGAGTGCGAGGGCCCAGTGGTAGTTGATGCACAAGCACAAGCAAAAATTTGATTTTAAAATTGCCGAGTGTCCCTGTAACACTCACAGTAACAAGTTCAAGCAATCATTTATTTCTTTTTAAAGGGAGTATATCAAGAGAGCACTTTATAATGTCTTAAAAAATAAAGTTATTTATGCTCATTATCACTCCTATCTTAATGGTTTCATATGTCAAATCCATTCAAAACATATGACTTTTTTTACTGTGTGTAAACCTGTATTAAGGATCAAATTGATATCAAAATAAAATCATGTGATTCTAATATGTCACAAAGTCGCAATTTAAAGCAGGAAATCTATTATAGTGTAACCAAGGTGCGAAGCCCAAGTAAGGAAATCCCTGTTCAATATATCATTTAGTATTTTGAATAGATATCCTTTTAGCAATACGCGGTCATTGAGTACATAATTATAGGCATGACATATTGGAAAAAAATGTTTTAAAATTTTCAAAAGTCCTGACGTGTACTTATTTATAAAAATAAAAATACCCGTTGTAAACAAGACATTTTTATGTTTTGAACATGAAATTAAATTCATGCACACACTACCTGACATTTGGCAAGGATATGGTGGTAAAGACAAGAAATGCACCTTAGGCAATATGACAACTTCGCTTGAACACAAAATGATCAGTTAAAATCATGTTTTTTTTTCCTCAATAATTTAATACCTCAAGTCTCACAATATTGTACTATGAATAATTAGTAACAGGTACTCAAGTGTATACAACAATCAACAGTAAATTTATTTCTGATTCCTGACACCAGGTTCCAGTTTCACTAAATTTCTCAACTCAAGATTTTCCCTGAAATGAATTTTTTAAAATACTATAATTTTTATTTTTACATCAATTATTATGCATGTTACCCTTCACCAGATAGTGGAGATTTGTTGTGATTGCAATTCTATATGGTTATTTAATGTGTTTTTTATTGTTGTTGTTTTTAATGGGGTTTAACGCCATTTTCATCACATTTCAGGTTATATATGGCATTCCAGTTTTACTGGTGGAGGAAGACCTCAGACTGATTTAGACAGCGTATAACCAACATCCTTCCGCAAGTAACTGGAAACTTTCTCACAAAAAGTTTTTGGAGCGAATGGGACTCAAACCTATGACTTTAGCGGTGAGAGGTAAGTGATCTTGAGAAGGTGCCTTAGACCACTCGGCCACGGAGGACACTTATTTAATGTGTTACTGAGCTCAAGTTATCAGAAAAAGAAAACCTCAGCTTGAGATGCAAAGCATTATCCCTGAAGAGGCCAAACCTACAAGAAACAATGTGATCAAGAAGAAATTGGGATTTCTTTTTAAAAGCTTTAGCAAACTGGAAAATACAGCGTAACACTGTTAAGATCATGTTCTAACCACTAATTATCATATTTCATAGCCAGTATTTATTCTTTCCAATTATGTAAGAAAAAAATAAAGAAACATAAAAAAAATTCCATGTTGGGAATTTGTTCGGCCTCAATTATGTCAATCATATTTTCCCTAATAAAACATGTTTTTTTTTAATTGGGAAACACAGTCAAACCTGTCTTAAGCAGCCAGTCATGGGAATGAATGAAAGTGGCCTTTTAAGACAGGTTGTTGCTTAATACATGATGTTAATTTGCTCTGAAAGCATCAAAATGGAAAATACCAATTTTGGCTGCTTAAGACAAGCGGTTGCTTAACAGAGGTAACCGCTGACATAGGTTTGATTGTAGCTGAATATATGCCTCTGTTTAATAAAAAAAGATGTTTAATATAACTGGCTTCAGTAGTAAACATGAATACTGATAATACAATATATCTGATTCCTGACACAAGTAGTAAACATGTATAACAATATACCTGATTCCTGATACAAGTAGTAAACATAACAATATACCTGATTCCTGACACCTGTAGTTAACATAACAATATACCTGATTCCTGACACAAGTAAGTAAACATAACAATATACCTGATTCCTGACACAAGTAAGTAAACATAACAATAAACCTGATTCCTGACACAAGTAGTAAATATAACAATATACCTGATTCCTGACACCAGTAGTAAACATAACAATATACCTGATTCCTGACACAAGTAGTAAACATAACAATATACCTGATTCCTGATACAAGTAGTAAACATAACAAATACCTGATTCCTGACACAAGTAGTAAACATAACAATATACCTGATTCCTGATACAAGTAGTAAACATAACAATATACCTGATTCCTGACACCTGTAGTAAACATAACAATATACCTGATTCCTGACACCAGTAGTAAACATAACACTATACCTGATTCCTGACACCAGTAGTAAACATAACAATATACCTGATTCCTGATACAAGTAGTAAACATAACAAATACCTGATACCTGACACAAGTAGTAAACATAACAATATACCTGATTCCTGATACAAGTAGTAAACATAACAATATACCTGATTCCTGACACCAGTAGTAAACATAACAATATACCTGATTCCTGACACCAGTAGTAAACATAACAATATACCTGAATCCTGACACAAGTAGTAAACATAGCAATATACCTGAATCCTGACACAAGTAGTAAACATAGCAATATACCTGATTCCTGACACAAGTAATAAACATAATAATGTACCTGATTCCTGACACAAGTAGTAAACATAATAATATACCTGATTTGGTTTGTGATCTGTAGACAGTGGAACAGTGTTGCCATCTTTATCACACATTACCCCTCGAGAGTCGCCCACGTTGGCAACCATTAACGTTGTGTCTGTAACCAAGGCAACTAATGCTGTGGATCCTAAAGAAGTTATTTACATTTCAGAATTCAGTATAAACTCCAACAGTGACATCAGAGGATCTACCAGAAAGTTGTGTCTGTTGGGAGGAACAATTCTAGTATGAAATTGGGATCACTACCAGTAGGTCAAATATAGAAGTCTGATTGGCATGAAATTAAAAATTAATTTACGTGCGAAACATTTAGAGTTGACAGTTTTAATAGTAGGAAAAGTTATGTTATTTTAAATAAAATGTTCTTTTTATATTGACTTCAACACTATAAATTGTACATTTGAATCCAAGATATATGTGAATCATGTTTAATAACAAATGTACTTTAGTAATTAATCAGTTTAATTATTTTTTTGTAAATTCTTTTTTTTTTTAACACAAAGTGGTAGAGAGTTTGCCTCACATGCAGAAGGTTGTGGGTTCAATCCCCAGTCAGGTTATACCAAAAATGGTGCTTTAAGTTTCCAGGCTTGGGGCATCGCATTTAGAGGATAGTATGAGATCTGGTTGGTCCATTGTCAGTATAATGTGACTAGGGGGGCATCATACCACTTGTCTGCAGCAAGATACTACAGTATAGACACCGTCGCGATATGACTAAAAAATATTAAAAGTGATGTTAAACACCATACGACAAAAAAACTAAACCTACCTGAGATATCGGATTTCTTTTTGACGGCTTGTAATATCTGTTGATCAACTTCCAACATTTGTTTTGTAAGTACCTCCCTGTGATGATCCAAGTCTGAGACATTATCCTTTATATTTGACATAATCATTGGAAAAAGATTCTTTTGGGCATACTCTGCTACAAACTGAAAATGCAACCAAATTACAAACTTTATTATGTGTATCATACAATTATTTCTTTAGTTTTAGTTTATTTAAAGCTTGATTGCAAAGAATGCTTAAAGCTTAATTGAACCGCTCTCGAGTCACTCAGTCAACACAGTATCACCATATAATATATTATATTTATACTACAAACATTATCTATGTTAAATATTTAAACCAAACAATTTTTTGATAGTAGAGTATGTAATTCATATTATCTGTGCCACTGGGATTACTCATTTACATAGCTGCCAATGGTGTTTTAGATTGAGATGGGGTTCTAAGGGGAAATTGATCTTTCATCAGGGGGTTTGCGGAGCAGCCCCCAAAAAGCTGGAGATGATCTTGTGAAATTTTATTGTTATTACTGAAAAATAGACTGCATATTTATTTACCAACAATGTAGCCTATTTAACAGTAAAATAATAAAATCCATTAATTAAACTAGTGAATATTTAGTTTTTAGTAGCTTTTTTGGGATGATTTTAAAACCCAGCTACATTCTGGCTGCAAGGAAAAGAAAAACGTGGTGTGCAAGGCTTGAAATTTCTGATAAAAGCTACTCATCCTCCATTTCCAACATTTTTAATTGAATACTTAAAATCCAAAAATATTAAGGCCAGTTTTTTAAATCTTACTCATCCTGACCAAATGTTCACTTGTCATGGCGAGAGGATGAGTGGAATTTTCCAGCCCTGGTGTGTATAATAGGAGTTAAGATATATTTAAACACACAATCTCAATCATTATGCATGGTCATTAGCATATTTGTTTAGAAAATATTGGAAAATAAAATGCCTTTATTTAGGTCTATAAATTATTTGCTGTTTCAGGTTGAGTTCTACATGCAATTTAATGTATAGTTTTTCAAATCACCAGGGTTTCAATCAATTGATACAAATATTATGATATGCTCATAACAATAAAAATGATAACAAAAGCAACAAGATTTAATTGTTTGTTTTGCTCAGTACAAAGGTCATACATTAATTTTCTTCTCAAACACAGTCTACACAATGTGCTGAAAATACATTATGTTTTCAAAGAATATATGTCTTTTGTGTTAAGAAAAACAACCAATTGTCTTCGTGATTTTGTTATTATTTCCACTGTTATTTCTGAGATTAGTAAAGCTGGGCATTAGAACATGATTTGTGGTCTAAAAACTTGAAAGCGACTTGACAGGTTTGCATTTATCATTTCTTGCAGTGTGATTGGTCAGTTATGAGTGAAATTTATGTCGGCAGTCAGACTACCTCATTCAGTATGTCATCCAAAGTCTTGGAAAGCTCCCAGTTGTAAGTAGTTGACTGGCTGCACATTTTTCTTATCTTGGTATTCCGAGAAACACTCATGTGATCCTTTTGGAAGTTTTGAAGACAAATTACAAAATTGTGGGTGATCATGTCATGTCACATTGCATAGGTAGCCTGTCTGCAGAGCTTGTTTGATAGAGCTTCTGTCTTGTCAATGAAAGTGACAGGTTCAAATCCAGTATTTTTCGCATCCTTATACAGTTATAGTAAGATAGTGTTTTTTTGACGTTGAATTTTTAATATTTTTTTTAAATATTGCAACAAACCTCTCCACCATGTCCATCAAATATTCCATACATGGACACTTTACTACCATTGTTGTGAACCTTAAATCTGTCTTCCATGTGGGGTCGCCTCCCCTGGATAGAGTACACAGCCGTCAGTCCATTCTGAAATTCCCATGATGCCTTAACAGGGTCTGGTTGCCAGAATGCTCTCTGATTTTGCTGTGGTGCATTGAATGTCTTGGCTATGACATCTGGTGGAGACAATCTCAGCTTAACTTTATCTTTTGCTCGCTCCCATAACGGGGAGATGTTTACAATGGTGTTGTACAGCACGACAAGAAGAATTATAAATAGGAAAGATTCTGGACTAAATATATAACGCTTCACTATTCTGCAGAAGTATGTCCAGGGTGTCATCATCACATATTTTGTTAAAACCCTGCAAATATTGATTTTACTGATCTGTCAGCTCGATCACGACGACAACTTCCGGGAAATCCGTAGATCTGGGTCTCTCAGACGTTGATAAAAAAAGTAAAGCGATAAATAAATAAAGCGTCTATAAACAGGAAACAGGGTACTACTAAAACCCGGTCAAATTCCGGCCGATCCGGTCACTTTTCCGGCCGTGGGGAAAAGGCAAACGTGGCGTGTATACTAGTGATTATGATGTTAAACAGCCCTAATCTCATTAATAATGTACTGCCCTTGACATATATTTCAAGAAAATATATGAAAAAAATAAAATAATGCCTTAAATTTGGTCTTGAAGTTTACCTTTTAATGATTTTTTTTGACGATTTTTCACTGCTTTTGACTAATTCCGGCTGCGTTTGAATGGCTATTTAAAGTATATTCATTGTAAATAACCGTGGTTTTAATCAATTCTTACAAAGATTTAGATATGCTGAATTTATAACAATGAAAATAACAACAAAATCAATAACATAGAATTGTTTATTTCGCTCGTTACAGAGGACATATAGTTTCTATAAAAACCTGGCGATTTCACCGGTGTGGCGTATTTACCGTACGTTGTAAGATTTAGACAATATTTACAAGACGTAACAAAACGTTGTAAGATTTAGACACTATTTACAAGACATAACACAACGTTGTAAGATTTAGACAATATTTACAAGACGTAACAAAACTTTATAACAAAGTTAAACGAATAAAGAATTAAACGTTGTGTGCGAGCAGTTTCTATGCTGTGTATTGAACGTTTACCTTGACAAATCATATTTATACATTTTAACGATACAACATGTAGTAACAAAGGTACAAGCATTCATATACAAAGAAATGATACAAAAGAAAAGGGAATATAATATATAGAACACGAAAGGTTATTAATATAGGATTTACGGATGATCTGATGCAATTTATATTTCATTTTCATTTAAACACGACGGACAATTCCAGAATTATTTTGATTTACACATTGATAATGGTACCCTTGCTTACATTAAAAATTCTGACATGAAACGAGATTTTCAACAAAATCTGACATTCTGCAGTTGCACCATAATTGGATGTTTATAACTTTGGGGTTGAAGCACGAAAGACTTAAATTTCTTCAGCGTTTGCGTTCCTTTGGAAAAGGTGTCATTTTACCACTTTCAAGGCAATTTATAAAATGCTTGCGCATTTCTGGTACAGTATATATGTTTCGAAATTTAAATGAAAGGGGTGAATGACAAAACTCTACTACATTCGCAAACGCAAATAATCCACAATCAAAGGAATTGGGCTGTTGTTGAACTCTGGGAATTTTAACGTTAATAAATTTATCATTAAGCGTTGCGTATATTTGTGACAGTTGAATTTTTACGTTTGATTTTATGTCTTTCATATTTTCTCCTAAACTGTCTATATAGTAAATGAAGTCGCTGTCGGAAGATGTTTTAAAACTCATCGTCCAATGATTAGAGCCGTTAAAGTGAATTTGGCAAGCAGGTTCTATTTGGCGTCTAAAAGTTTTCTGAACTTTCCATTTGTTTTTCTTATCACAAAAACGGGGTATTTGTAGTTTCTTGTAAACTATTGACATTAGGAAATTGCATTTTTAAAATTATATTAACCGCCGACATATGTTTATCGTTTAACCACTTACAGTTTGATATGTCATGTTTATCCGATAATTTAAGATCATGCAATTGTAACCACCAGTCATCGGATGGATTCTGTAAAGCTGCTGTTCGTCCTATCAATTGTAACGATGTGATCATCTAAAACTTTTGGTGACAGGGTTGGTAAAATTAATTTTACACGCTTACTATCTGTTGAATTATAATTTGACGGTGATTGCTTACGTTTACTATAGCTTTTTGTAGGTGTAGTATGATCGTTGATAACAGATAAAGATGGTTTATCGTTATATTTTTTAATACTTGAAATAGGAAGACGTCTTTTAGGTGTTTTATTGGTAGTTATTTTTTCCCCGGAGTTAATAGGTGTGGATGATGTAGTTGGTATATCTTTGTTTGATATATAATTATTTGTTTTAATTGGCGTACCTACTTACGTATTTTCAAGATTTAACGATTTTTACTCTAAAATTGTAGCCAATTTAGAATCTGGTGCAGGGGCAATCTCAGAATCAAAAGGTTTTGATTTCTTTTGACCGTCAGTGTTGAGATGCAGGCCGCCAGCAGACAGCGGTTGTCTGTTTATGTCCTCAGAAGCAGTGTAAACCGGATGATGGATAATGGCGAACTGCGACTCAAACAATGGAACCAAAGATAAAGCGTTATTCACATCGTGCGCTACGAAACTGACCCCATCTAATGTTGCGTCTGACAACCGATTATATTCGTGGAATCTCACATTTTCCCGGGGCAGGAATTCAGGCATCGGAACGCGAACTCTAAAAAGTAACAGACAGACAAACTTACATTGGATTATCTTCAAAATGGGGGGGGGGGGGGGGGGGGGGGGGGGGGGGGGGGGGGGAAAGGTAGGCAGGCAGGCAGGCAGGCAGGCAGACAGACAGACAGAGGATTTATCTTCAAAATGCCGTTATATAGGGTCGGGAATTTGCCTGAAAGGTACGCAGTGTCATCTCTTGGGATGTTATTGATTCCGGTGTGAACTACTACAGTCTGAAATCAGAATTTCCACACAATAGGTATAAGAAAACTGCGGCTATCACAACTTTTTATTGACTTTCAAACATGGAATATCAATTTCTCTTTAAAATGATTATATAACTACTTGAAATGACCAAGTGGTTTTCGTACTTGTGTATTGCCAAATGTGACACCCGTTATAAGCACGGCGGGTGCTGTTAATCCAATCAAGGTGTTGCTGACACCTGTGTGTTGAAAATGGTGTTAAACTCCATTAAAACACACAAAACAAGAAATGTCACTGTTAAGTGTCACATGTCCCCCCCCCCCCCCCCCCCCCCCAACATGTCATGATGTTATGTTGATCATTTGTAGCAAGTATCATTAACATTCATCTATGCATGACAAAGTTACAGGCCAGAAACGAAATCTCACATAAACTCAAAGTGTTGTCAAACAAAATGAAATTGTGACCTTGAACTTTGAGGTACGGGTGTGGGTCTTACTCGCGACACGTCGTCATGTTCTGTTGATCATTTGTTGCAAGTAACAACAAAATCCATCTATGCATGACACAGTTACAGGCCGGAAACGAAATACCGGACGGAAGGACGGACGTTCTGGTGGAAGTGATGTTGTGGGGTGCGGTTTTTATATGTTATAAAACATCTTTTTTTTTCATAAAACAAACAAAACAAAACCTATTTTCTTTCTAACCCTAATGTCACAAACCTTGAGATCAAACCCTAATGACACTAAAAAAGAATGAAAAAAGGTGAAAAAAATTATAAGAAAAATGTGAAAAAATGGAATTAACCCCACAATGCCATTCTGTACGCATTTTCGCACTTGTGGGGTGAACATTGCACCCTATAAGTACCAAAAAAACCCACAATGCCATTCTGTACTGGCAACGCAACCCACAACTGCCGCTCCAGACGTACGGACGGACAGACGGACGCTGCGATTACTATATGCCACCCAAAATTTTTTTTGGTGGGCATTAAAACAACTTCTGCAAAACTCAGCTAATTTGATCGCTGTGCCCGTCGACTGTACAATTTCACCTAAAATTCATCCGATTTAAAACATTAATTTGTCTTGTTTTTATTGGATCTTGAATACCTCTGATACGGCTATTGAATCGCCATTTTTTTACCTTAGTATATAGGTATATAGTTAGTGCACCTTAGCACCCACAATTTTCACATATAAGTTCTTAAACTAATTTATCTTGGATAAAGTAATGCGCTGGCTAAATCGGCTAATGAATGTCGGAGTAATGGCTCCTGAATAATAAACAAGAGGCCCAAAATAGCTCTACAGGAAACAAAGCTCTAGGGGATTTTGTTTTTACAAGTTCCCCTTAAACTGTTCTTATAAGCCACAGGTGTATGCCGCTCCAAATTTTATCCCATGGACATGGCTTCCGCAGATCATTCAGGGAATCATAATGCAATTCTACATGTTAAAAATATCTAAGGCCCAGGCCTTAAACTTTCAGACAAAATGTTTTTTTAAAGTTTCCCTTATAATGTGCAATGGCGGTGACATTTATTGTTGAATCACACTGGTAAAAGAACTAGTCGCAGTCTTATGGTTATATAACTGCTGAGCATGTTTGGTTAAGATTCAATGAAAAATTTGGGTACTATCGTGTCGACATGAACATTTTAACAGTTCTTTTCTATAACCCTATGTAAAACAGTGACCCCTTTGCCGGCCCCTAATTTGTCACCAGACTTCAACAACCCTTCTATGGGTCCTGCATGCAACGCTACACTTCATTTATCTAAGGCTTAAATCTTCAGACAATATTCTTTAAAATTTCACTTAAAATGTGCTTTTAAGCCCTGTGGCTACGGCTTTGCGGTCAAATCGCGCTGGTTTGAGTACCCGCCTGAGATATTGCGGTTGTGTGACTGCTGTGCAAGTTTTGTTATGATTCAATGAAAACTGAGGGTTTATCATATCTACAAGGGAACTCATGGATGCTTCCCAGACAAGTGCTTGAGTAAAGGGAAGATATTTGGTGCTTCCACACATCGACATCTATACATGTTCCAAGTCTAAATGGATTCCCTTCCATCCTCTTGAAGGTCAAAACAAAGATTTCTAATGTCCTAATTGACAGAGTCAAAAGGCCCCAACTCTGTTAAATCATTGAAACACAAAAGGCCCATGGGCTTTAATGGTCACCTGATTATCATTGATGACATAAAGCTATATGAATCTATTTCCCAACTTTTGTCAATAAAACGTTAGCATTAACCGCCATGCCAGCAACAATAAATCTCACCAGAAACCATTTAAATGAGTCTATCAATGACTTTTTGTTACATTTTCTTATATAGATTTTGTTAAGTTGACCCCACCTCCAGGGACATGCAATTCACAATTTTTATAAAGGACCTATATATGTCCATAATCATGCCCACCATTTGTTTCTCAGTGCTTCCTGTAGTAAGGAGATTTTCAAAGTTTACCTTAAATTTTACTTTTTTGGGCCCGCCCGCAGGCCCCAGGGGGTGGGGTCATGCAATTCACAATGTGACAGGGGCATTTGTACTCCCATCACACTGGTTCAAGAACTAGATGGTTATATAACTGCTGCAGAAATTTAGTTAAAATTAATGAAAGATGTGGGTGGGCTATCGAGTCTACTTTTCCCTATATAACTCTATGTAAAACAGTGACCCCTGTGGCGACCCCAAATTTGACACCAGGGACACAACTTATGCGAAAATATTTTTTTTTAAGTTTTGCTTAAAATGAGCTTATAAGCCCTGTGGCGGGTGCATTTGTGGTCGAATCACGCTGGTTTAAGAGATCTTGTGGTTATATAACTCCTGTGCAAGTTTGGTTACAATTCAATATATCAATCAACTCGAGGTCCCGAGAGGCGCCATTTGTTTGAACATTAGTCATCGCTATGCCATCTGGTGCTAAAAGACGATCAGTTAACCAAACTTCTCTTTCCTGGGATCCTGAAAGGTTAACCAGTACTCGAGTACTCCCATCTCAGCAAGTAACAGATAACTTTCCCATTTGAATCAGCAGCGAAAGACGCGAGAATGAGACGTGTAATGTTATATATCAATCATCATGAAGATTGTGGCCAGATGAAGATCAAACTCATATGCCAAGGATTGATAGTAATATGCTGACCACAGGCGAAATAATGGTATTGACCATTTATGAAGCCATTCTTATTAGAAAATCGTAGCTAATTCAAATAAACAAGAGGCCCAAGAGGGCCCGAGGATGCTCTACTGACTCATAGTGGCCATAGCAATTTTTGAAAATCTCCTATGCAATAGAAATATCGGGGCAGGGTCATTTTTAACCCTAGGAACACGATTTGAACAAATCTAACAAAACTATAGTTGGTCATCATTATTACATAATCATTTTGAAAATATGCTGGGCATTTCATGAGAAGAAGATTTTGTAAGTTTTGGACTATTTTCAGTAACGGCGGCCATCTTGAATTTCAGATCGAAAAAAAAATCATCTGTATATTCTTCTATGCAACAGAAACATGCATGTGAAGTTTCAGTTTAACCGACCTTGTGGTTTCAGAATAAATGAAAGAAAAAAAGAATTTTCTGTTTTCCCATAGTATCCCTATGTAAAATTCTAAGTCCCCTTACAGGGCCCCTATAAATTTTAGCCCCTTAATTCTTATCTGCAATCAAACCCCTACACATAGGGATAATTTATGCCAAATATGTGCAAATCTGACATACCTGTTCTTAAGAAACGATTTTAGTAAATCCCAATTTTTACCCTTTTGGGGCCCCTTCCTGACCCCTTAAGACAGTGGAACCCATTCATTTTTACAAATCTGAACCTCCTTCACCTAACAATGCTTCTGTTAAGATATAGGCGAAATCATTTGCATTTTAAAAAAAAAAAAAAAAAATATTATGACATGTGTCCCCTAATTGAACCCTTGGGGCGGGGTCATTTTTAACCCTAGGGAAACCATTTGAACAAATCTAACAATACTATAGCTGGTCATCATTATTACATAAATATTTTGAAATCTGCTGGGCCGTTTATGAGAAAAAGATTTTTTAAGTTTTAGACTATTTTAGTAATGGCGGCCATCTTGAATTTCAGATCGAAAATAAAAAAATCTTCTGTATAGTCTCCTATGCAACAAAACATGCATGTGAAGTTTCAGCTTAATTGACCTAATGGTTTCAGAATAGATGAAAGAAAAAGAGAACTTTCTGTTTTCCCCATAGTATCCTTATGTAAAATTCAAAGTCCCCTTACAGGGCCCCTATAAATTTTAGCCCCTAAATTTTTATCTGCAATCAAACCCCTACACATAGGCATAATTTATGCAAAATATGAACAAATCTGATATACCAGTTGTTAAGAAAACGATTTTAGTAGATCCAAATTTGTACCCTTTTGGGGCCCATCCTGACCCCTTAAGACAGAAAAAACCATTCATTTTTACAAATGTGAACCTCCTTCACCAAACAATGCTTCTGTGAAGATATAGGTGAAATCATTTCCATTTTAAAAAAAAAATAAAATATTATGACATCTGTCCCCTAATTGAACCTTCGGGGCGGGATCATTTTTAACCTGAGGGACACCATTTGAACAATCTAACAATACTATAGTTGGTCATCATTACTACATAAACATTTTGAAAATCTGTTGGGCCATTCATGAGAAGAAGATTTTTCAAGTTTTGGACTATTTTTAGTAACGGCGGCCATCTTGAATTTCAGATCGAAAATAAAAATCTTCTGTATAGTCTCCTATGCAACAGAAACATGCATGTGAAGTTTCAGTTTAATTGGCCTGGTGGTTTCAGAGAAAGTGCTGCTAACAGACGACAGACAACGCGCCATCGCATAAGCACTTCTGGTCTTTGGCCAGTAGAGCTAAAAACATAGATACCTATCCCGTGTTGAGATGTTTTTTAGTTTTGTTTATTGATGCATCGTCGGATATCCCCCATTGTCAACTGTGATACTGTCCATCCAACATGGTGTATAAAATTTACACCCGGGATTATCCGAGATCTATGCATTTCAAGTATGTTTCTATTCTATATTAAAATATTGCTGCCATAAAAATATAGCAAAGGAGCGTTTTTCAATGGACAACAAAGTAAATTCAATAGATGTCTGTATTTTTAATGTTTGAATCTAAAATGAATAATATCTGTGTATTTCGAAATAAATATTAATTTTATAAAAGCAGACATTAATAGTAAAGTATTAATATCTCTAATAAAACGGTACCAGTAATGCAAACATCATCAACATCCAGTGAGTGACCTCCGGGTGGTTACGTAATCTTTACTTTATGAGCTACAATTTTCAACTACCGATATCCTACGATACTAAAGAGATGCCAAAAAGTCTGGCGCCTCAAAAATGAAGGTGCAAAAAAACTTCTACAAAAAAAACATTTAAAAAGCTGTCATTATAATTATATACATGTAAACAGCTTAAATAATGATTATCGATTTCACGAAATATATTTCAGTCGCTAGTTGCTATTATGTAGCTTCTGTACTTAAAAACATAACTATTAAGTTTTTACTGGTTATTCATCTATTATATATACACTCAACATCAATGAAATCACATGCAGTTTTACTGGAATCATGATCACCTGGCGGATTTTCTTAGATTGAAGATTTAGTATTAAGGACAATTGCTATAGTTTTTCATGCGCACCATCTCCTTGCACAAAGCGAAGCAAACTTGTTGAGACATGCCAGAGTAACTATATACCGCTTTACATTTAAGGATATGCCTTATATTGGTCTTATATAATGTTCAATATAAGAAATATGCATACTGGTATAAAATAATTGTTTACAGCAATTTAACCTGAATGACATATAAAAGAAATCTTAATATTTATACAAATATGTTTAATTAGTATAAAAGTGTTAATATTGTAACTGCAGTTTATCTAAGAGCTATTTTCCCTCAAAGTATGCAATACAGTGTATTTTTTTATATTGATTGTTGCTAAAATATACTAGAGTATTTTATAAGGTTTTAAGCAAAATGTTTCCATACACTACATCAAAACATTAAAACACTTTATTTTTATTACAAAATTGAACAAGAGTTGTCAGAAGACAACAAATCTCGCCCCTGGGTGTCCAAGTCCAAAAATGGCCATAACTGTGCCAAAATGTAATCCAGAGTTACGATTCTTGTCTGTGTGTGTTCCATTGATGATGGTGAAGACACATGCAAAGTTTCATTCACATCCAATGAGTGGTTGCATAGATATCTTAAACTTAAACGCAAAAGTTTAACCATGGTGTCTACAGACGACGATATCATGGCAAAAGCTCTCCTTGGACTTCGTCCCAGCAAGCTAAATGTGCATGGTAACATGCGTTTCTTATTTCTGATATTGCATGAACATACATTAAACTTAAATACTGGGAAGTTTTATAAAATACTATCCATAGGAAAAATGTAAAAAAAACTATAGCAATCGTATATTTTGGTGAAACACGTGCAAGTTCAGGAGGAAAAAATTTGTCTCATGGGGTGGCTATTCAGCCATTGTGGACTGTTTCAAAACTAATAGCACAAACAACCAAACGTTTACAGACAGAAATCAGACACAAAGCAATCAGAAAAGCTTATCTTGAGCTTTTGCTCAAGCTAGCTTAAAAGTGTAAAGTGAAAAGCTATCAAAACTTCCCAGTGTATCTTTGCTACGACCCTGGGATCACTATAGCATGATGATTGATTACAGAAGTCAACAATGTTTTCAAGGATGTGTGCTATGACAATAAATCAATACAGGACACTTTTCTGCAACCATATTTAGGCAGTTTATTTATTTTATGTTTACAGACAATTACACTCTTGAGGGGTACAGCATCTGAAAGTAAACAAAAGTAGAAGTTGTAAGGCATGTGCAATCTTAAACAGATTAAAAATAAATACTGCAGTTGCAACCAAATTTTATTCATTTTCAAGCATCAATCAATCTTTACACACATTTTTTGGAAATAAGAGAGTTAAATTCCGAACAAAATCAATTTGCTATGGTTATACAACTACTGTGTATATTTCATTAAAATGCAATAAAGAGTCATAAATGCACAAATCAAACAAAAATGTTTAAAATTACAAGAGCTATTGTAAGTACTGAATTACGTTCAGATAAGGCCTAAATTAATTAATAGTGTGATCCCTGTAACATGGAAATACAAAATAGGGTAGGTAAGTAAATTATTTATTTTGCGTTGTCGATACTATCCGTTTTCTGCCAGTATATGTTATGTCTGTATGTGGACACACTTGTCATACACAATGCGAGGCAGCTCTTGCTGGAGGCCGCCATGTTGCTGCCATCGTTACTATGATCACTTCCAGCAGTGCACGTCCGGCGAACAGTATAAAAGCTAAAGGCCTACAATACAGCTGAAGTGTCACCACCAGGAATGACAACAATCTGACTAAAGTACACGATCTTCCATAAATGTAAGATCTGATGGCGATCCATTCGAATTCACCTTCTTGTTTTATCGGATTTCCAATATCGCTATTTTTAAATCCACCAAGCTATTTTTAGATCAACCAATCAGGACTCGTTTCAACAACCGTTTGGCTTAATCTTCAAAATGGTGTCAATTGACGAAGTTTTAAATGATGCTTTGAGCAAATTTAAAATATAACATTTTAAACCAGAGTAAAGACCACTTCGTCCGCTGCTCTAAAACCAGATCTTTTACAATTTACGGAACGTAATTTTATTTCCGTGTAGCCATGATGCGGTCGTCATAAGAACTAGAACACGCGTGTAAATCACTATGCGAAAATTCTAAATATAGATTTTTTTGATAAATATAGACTTTTACTTTCACTTTCAAAAACGTGAAAGCAAGGTTCTGATTGGCTGGCGGAAAGGCTGTCTGAACGTGACCCTTAATCGGTTGTCCTCAGATCCTATGCGTAGCGTAAATAGAAGATGATTTGAATGAGATTGGAATGACAATTGTGGACACGACGGATACGGCCGATTTTTGTTAATTTTTTAAAGGAATAAATGTTTAGGGTCAGCGGGAAAGAATAGGGACTGTTGGGAAACCAGAACCACACTACATGTATTATTTAATTTAGACCTTGGCATGAATAAAGAACTTAATCAAATGTGTATGTATCATTTCACAGCTTGATAGAGATCAAATGAATGGGAACTGTCTGCTGCTATAGTGGGTTTCATATCCCTTGAATTTATGAGATTTTAAAATAAAAACAAGGAGCCCATTGGCCTTAAGTCACCCGATATATCAATAAAACATAAGCATTATCCTTCATATTAGCAACTACAAATCACAGCAATACCATTCAAATGAGTCTATTCAGTCATCAGAAATGATGTTTTTTTTTGTCATTTTCTCTTTTTAGAGATTTAGTAAAGCAGGCCCCACCACCAGGACGCAACTGCGAGACCATGGGACATGCAATTCACAATTTTCATAAAGGGCCCATATGTGAATTGTTAACAGACGCACAATAACAGACAAAAGGCGATTGCAAAGTCTTAGGTAACCTAAAAATAAGTTCTAAGCACCAGGGGTCCATTTCACTAATGTTTGTAGTTTACAAACTTATGAGTGTAAAAAGTATAAAAGTAGAGAAATTCACTTACATCATTTTACAAACTTTTGATAGCTTTGTAAATAGTATTCTCTTTAAAATTTGTAAAATACTGTGCAAATGGAACGTTCCTCAGTGTCACAATTTGTTTGTACGTAAATCTTTAGACTAAGAAGGTTAGTGAAATAGGCACCTGGGCAGGACAAAATAACTCTTGGGTCCCTTATTGAATCACCAAACCCTTATATTCATTATAAAATATAACTGCCTGGGACAGGGTCGACTGCTATCGAACATCACAGATCAAATTTTTACTACTGACTTACATATATCACAATATTTTAGTATTAAGACCAAGAAAGTGTCCACTAACATTTACAAGACAAGAGGTTGCCACTTATTTAGTCATATCCCCGGCCACCTCATTAACCCTTAGAGGCATTTCCAGAGAAGTGGATTTAAATTATACAAAATGAAAGTCGCCAAGCAAAGAAATCACATGTAAATGCCGAAAACTGAAATAATGTAATATGACACTTTGTCTTGACCCAGTGAGCACTGGTGTGATGTTCTAAATCAAACTAAAAATCTAATCACAACTTAAGAAGATACGGTCCAGACAGCATAGACGGTAGAAGCTGTGACCTTGACCTTTGAAGAACAGAACCAAGTCAGTCACATGAAACATCATCTTGTCCTCGTGAATGTTTGTGCTAAGTAATCTAAAATTCCAATCACAACTTAAAAAGATAAGGTCCGGACAGCAGCAAACAGATGGACAGAGCTGTGACCTTGACCTTTGATGAACCGACCCAAGTCAGTCGCGTGACACATCATCTTTTCCTAGTGAACCTTTGTGCCAAGTTATTTAACAAGAGTTGTCAGAAGACAACAAAGCTCGCCTCTGGGTGTCCAAGTCCTAAAAGGGCAATAACTGTGCCAAAATGCAATCCAGAGTTATGGTTCATTTCTCTGAGTGTTCCACTGATGATGGAAAACACACATGTGAGGTGTCATTCACATCCAATGAGTGGGTGCATAGAAATCTTAAACGCAAAAGTTTAATCTGGGTGTCTACAGACACAGCTGCCGACGTCATGAGCTAAAAATGCAATCACAATTGATGGATACATACAGGACAGGACGAAACACAGTGTATACATTGGATTTTCAAACACCTGACCTTGAGCTATGGCCTTGACTTTTTACAAACCGACCCAAGTTATTGGCATGACACATTGTCTTGTCCTAGTGAACATTGTGCTCAGTTATTTAATATTCAAATCACATCTAAAATAGATAGTCCGGACAAGAGGAAACACAGTATATACAATGGATTTTCAAACACTTGACCTTGAACTTTTGACATATCGTCTTGCCTTAGTGAACATTTGTGCCAAGTTATTTAAAATTCTAATCACAACTGAAGGAGATACGGTGCAGGGGACACACGCACGGAGCCCATTTCTATATCCCCGTTCCGCTCTACAAGCGCTGTTGGAGGATAACTACTTATTAAGAATCTGGTTCACAACATATTTTGACTCTGAAATGAATGAAGGCGAGTCTGTGAAGGTTCGGAGTGCGGCTGCACAACCTCAGCCAAGTGATGTATGGGATCCTGAGACAGTCTCTTGGACCACTGAGGACCAATGGGCTTAAATTAAAATATTGTTTGTCACTTTAAGCTGGCCCACAACAATCCTGTCGGTCAGAAATAGTTTGTTCATTCAAAATATTCTCAGTCATTAGGAATTTACCTAGATCATTCTTCAAAATACATATATTTGCTATGCCCTGACCCAGAATTTTTCATGTGGGTAGTCATTAAAAACAAAATAAATCCACAGAAATCATGAAAAAATGCTTTGAAAGTAAAAAATAAATGATTGGGGTAGCTTCAATTTTAAGTGAGTAGGTAGTACTTGAATCACATTTGTTTAAAAATGACCTGACCTACACACCCACTTCTAAATGGTATGGACTGGAAGTGGCAACAAACATTTTTTAAGGCTGACCGTGATAAAAAAAAGTATCAAAACAGCTGTAGTCACATAACTTACAACTCTTATTCTCTTGCCCATGGCAGTTGCTGGAAGATTTTTCCTGAACTTTGCTCTCACAGCACCACTGTTTCCATGTGATCGGGTAATTTTTCCCCAGATTACACGCAGCTTGCTTGGTTCCTTGTGGCCAGGGCATGCAGTCTTTCTGTATAAAAGTAGAAAACATAGACAATTGTGAGAACTCCCATATCACAATACAGAATTAAAACATAATTGTTGTTTATACAAGTATATTTTAGCTTGGCAGTGAAATAAGTTCTGAACTTATATAAATCTCTTCCAAGTTTGTTGCCGGAACAGAACCAATACTGAGTGTTGTTATTGAGGATTTGACCAAACCTAAGAACAAATCGCTACCTATCATATGGTGTGAGCAGCAATCGCTCTATCCGCTGTACTACCATGATCCCTGGAAAGTGTGGTTAAGTTAAAAATGATTAATTGCAAATAAAAATGATGCAATTACTATGTCGACAGTGCAAGAACGTTCTAAGACCATTTGTCCTGTTAGATAAGTGGCTCTGAAGTCTTGTATGTCTTTTAAGCAGATTTACATACAAATTTACTGATATTTTGCATTAATGAAGCCTAAAAAGACTGTAATAAATAATAAGTAGGCCTTTCAATAACTTACTTTTGTAATCTTTTATTTTCTTGTAAAAAGCAATTGTTTTGTCATAAAGACAAGGGAACAAGAGGACTTTTTCATCTCTGCCAAATATTAATGAAATCTACTAACCGCTTTCCTTTGTATACATATGCACATCGTTTTCCCATATAGAATTCTGTATCATCCTTATTGCCTACACCTTCTATTTTCAGCAGGGCTGTGTTTTCATGCTGGTTGCGGAGACCACGTTTGTAGCCTGTGAAGACAGCCTTGCAGTAAAGCCTACAAATAGAACATTACATTGTAGATAAAAATAACCAATAATAGAGCTCCAACTTTATTTCAGGTTTAGATTAATTTTTCGCGTGATGTTAAATGTTTATCATGTACCTCCTCTACAAAAGCCAATGTACATTACAGCAATAATCACATATTAATGATGATTATGGAACACAGGTATTAGCTCATTGTTTGGTATTTTATATTACTATTATTTCAAATGATGGTAATTAGATACATTAATACATGAAGTACAAACCTGCCAGATTTCTTTGCCGGATTGGCTGCAGGTGCTTTGGTCTCGGCCATATCAGGCAGTTACCTAAAATTGAAAATTGTAATATGACAATAAAATAAAAATAATTAGCTATGTTACAAAACATGCAATACTTGTCCGTACCAGGGCTCATTTTTTTCTTCCCTGACATGACCATGACCCAATTCCTAACACCTTTTACCAATCCAGTGAGTCATAAACTCCAGGGGCACACAGGTTTGCTTTCCTGCAGAGATATGTCCAGATTTTGTACAAGTATTCCCACAAAAAAGAAGTCACCTAATAGGATACAAAGCTGTCAGTCCCCATGTGCAGCTATACAAATATATCATTTATTCTCTTATATCTATTTACAGTCAGCACTTCAATGGAAAAGTAAGAACTGCAGCCAATATACATAGTTGTTGAGCTAGCTTTTAAACAGACATGGTCAAGTGTACAGACTATTGGCAGTTAAGCAGCAAATATGTGGAAATTACTTGGATGGGCAACTGTTGTCACTATTAAGTGTCAGAAATTACTTTTGAACTAGCTTCATTCCTTGGGAAGAGGCAGGATATGGCCAGGAACTGCCATACATCTCTTCCTACTGATACAACACTCCTGAGGATGATGTACACACACAATGCACACATTTTTTTACATAGAAGTTCAACAAGATATTTTACATGCACTGGGTACAATTTTCCCTGTGCACAGGACCAACTGCTTCAAGAACACTCCAGAGGTACCATGCCAGAATAATGAACTTTGGGAGTACGAAATAAAATGCCGGACAAAACACCATGGGGTGGTGGGGGTAGACATTTTACGAGAATCTAAGGAATGGGACATATTGAATTTCCCTGCAAATTGACACATAAGCACGCAACTTCCCCGACAAAAGTTTAAAAAGTGAAACTTGCAATATTGTATTTGTCACTTTCCAGATAAAACAAAGTGATAAAAGTATCCGATGCAAAACATGAGACGGTATTTTGAATATATTTTCGGGTCGTGTATAAATCCAATTAAATCCCCGACTTCACATATGCATCGCTTTGATATTATTGTCTATAACACTACATACATAAATAAACTATATAAAGGATTGTGTAATTTATCAATTTGCTATTTTGTATATAGAGAAAATACAATTTTTATTTCGGACTTATAAAAGTAAACATGTACCAAGGAAAATGTCTAAGTAAAAGGAAGTAGTTAGGTACAAGGTAATAGAACTTCCTGTTTCTCAAACTATGCATTTTGTTCATCATTTGAACTGTAATTCCAATTAACAAAGTAACAATAGACAAAAAGACGCTTTTTGTGTAAATCAAAATGCATATTAAAATCAGAGAAAACGGTTGGAACCGTAACTTCTAATTATAAGACGGGTTATTAAAACTAAGGTACATAAATCTATGTCACTCAGCTGATTTATTAAAAAATACGCTGCATTTCAAGCGGCTAAAAGACACAGACCATAACCAAGAGAAACACAACAACAATGGTGGAAAGTTTCACATTTGAACGAAAATTTCCAACAGTTTAAAGTTAAAAAGGTATCCACACATTTTCATTATATATTTAGCTCTCGCATTAGTAGTGCTTTCGGTACAATTCTTTATTCTTTACTCCTTACCTCTTTCATTGACTTAAGAAGCTTCGTTTGTGGACACTTTTTCACAGATAACGGTCAACATATGAAACTGTATCTACCACGTCTGTGAACATATTTCTTAAACGGTACTATAAGATATAAATTGGAATCATCAGAAATTTCATCTGTATTGAATGTGATTGCTACATTGTACAGTGACGCATTCACACTTGACTATTATGGGACGGGGAAATAGGCAAATTGAACACTGGGGACTCTGATGTACATACATTGATCGAGTGGTAAGAATGCATGCTCATAGACTCAGTGGTCCTCGAGTTCATTTCCTGATTGGTCAGCCCTGAATGTTTGTCTTCCCTCCCATGTTTGAAGTTTGGGTCTGACTTAAACTGACTGTTAAATTGAGATTTTTTGGCCACATGATCTATATGGGTTTCTTTATCAGAAGGTGCTACTCCAAAGTCCTTGATTTGGTTGCCTTTCACATATCTATAAAACTTTTTAATTTTACTTGGCTGGTGTTGGTAGTACTGAAATTAACAACTAACATTTTGTTTGTAGGACCAGTGGGAACATCTGATTTCCTTTTGAATTTTTTATTGTAGTGCTTTGATTTTTTCTCTCAATATTCTTGGGAATAAATCTGATTATATCCATGCAGGAATATCCCTTCCTTTTTTTCAGTTTTATATATCTAATTTTGCCACTACATCCAGGACCACTGCAAATATTTTTCATTTCCATGACAATTGAATTGACGTAAAACTAGAACAAGTTTTTAATTATGAATTTTTAATAAACACAACAAGTACGAAACTTAAAATTTCATGTTTAATATATTTTTCAGAGATGATGTTGGGTGGATCAGATGCTATCCACATGGCGACAGTCCTGGAGGACTGCGTCGACCAGCTGTCTGTGCTCGGCAAGATCATGCCACATTCTTATGATGGTCGTGCAGAAGCATTCAGTGTAAGAACTTATAAATAAATAAATGAATATCATTTTCATTGTTTGCCAAGCGTTATATCATTTTGCAAACAAGTTTAAATAAGCATGAATGTAAGATTCTTTTATCACATAATTCAGAAAAATAGTACATTTATCTGTAATATAACATAATTATCATGTCGAAAAAGTCTGGCATATTTGTTTTCACCATTCATTATATATGACATGACATGACAAATCAACATCATTTATATATTTGGGGAAGTCAGACCGTTGTTTGTCATTTATGTATGGGAACCGAGTTATGCAGAAAACACTAAATGATGAATTGTAAGTAATATTACACTAGGTTAATATAAAAAATATGGCATTGGTTTATTACACTCCTGCACTGTAAATATGTGATAATTTTTTTATCTTACATGTCACATGTAATTGTATGTTTTAAAGGGAATTTATCAGGATTTTTCAAAAAATTAAAATTGGCTTTAAACATTTTTTCCCAATAAATCTTGCCTGTATATACTCACTGACCCCATATTGCTACGCACCTAGGTTAGACTAAAATAGATGTTAAAATTGCAACATTTTGTGATGTATTAAATGGGTCATGTGATTTCATTTGACTTTAATTTGATATGTTTTGCAGTATTTTAAACAGTGAAATCACAAAAAATAATGTTCAGAGTAATCTCTGTAATTCACAAAAAAAAACATATATTAAATTGGGTTTATTCCATAGCAGATTACAGTATGAGTCTAATTTCAATGCCATTTTTATAATGAATAATTATTATTTTAGATGGTACACTCTCAAATGAGCGAGCTTGTAGAAGGTCAGAGGGATTTGGAGAGCAAATATCAGTCCATCCTTGCCAAGAAGCTAGATTTAAAACACAAGACCAAGAATATTGATAAGTTGACTGAAGCTGAAAAAGATGTAATGGAAGCAGGTGGTGACTTAAAGAACAGCACACATGTGTTTACACGTAGCGTGAGACAGAATCCACTGACTGGGGACAACATGGTGAAGATCCAAGATGATCGGTAATTTATTTGATATAGATAATTTCACTGCTTGGTCTTTAACTTGTGCAGTGCACGTGGTCCAGTTGTAGAGCATTGAACCCATGATCAGAGTCGTTAGTTTGATCCTCCGCCTCCGTGGTGTCCTTGAACAAGACATTTTTTCTGTATTGCTTAATACTGGTTCTATCCAGGAAAACTTCGAGCGTGATTTGTCTAAGTTGTAAGAACTTGATTCCCATTTGAAGTAAAGTATATGAGTAACTTGTTGATTATAACACTGATTTTCATCCCACTGCCATATAAAAGTCGCAAGTTGTGTGGAGTGCAGGGTCCAGTTGTAGAGCACCAAACCCATAATCGGAGGGTCCTGGGTGTGATCCTCCATCACAGCTATGTGTGGTGTCTTTGAGCAAGTCACTTTTCTGCATATACTTAGTACTGGATCTAACCAAGAAGACTTTGTGCGTGATTACCCTTAGTTGTAAGAACTTGTTTCACAAACGAAGTAAAACTAATAAGTTTAAACTATAAAAGTTGCAAAATGGGTCTGGGGCAGGTTTTACATAATTCTTCACACAATTCAAATCAGAGAACACTTTTTCAAAATTTCAGTCACCACTGCATTGTTTTTATTAGTATTTTGCAAACTACTAAATTATTGTTAATACTTTGTACATGTAATTTAAAAAAACTATTTCAAAAAAATGTTTGTTATAATGCAGTTTGATAAAAAAGAAAGGTTAAATTTTTTTGGGACGAGCTAATTAGTTCATCCACTTTAAATTGTAAACAAATGAATTGGTGTTACACAGCCAATTAATGGTGTATTTTTAGCACAGTGAAACCTAATTGACGGGTACAGAAAACAGCTGTTATATAATTGCCACTCCTAGAATTTCTTGCTGCCCTGGCAGAAAGTTTGAGGGTTTAAAAAATGTGTTACTGCACCTACAACGACACTATGTGCTGCCAGTTAATGTATTGTCTAACCTGTCTTAAACAGTCATCAATCAAGGAAAGGATCAAAAGTGGCCATTTTAAAACAGGGTTTTGCTTAATGAATTATAATATAAATGGGAAATAGTAAATGCGGCTGCTTGAGGCAGGTGGCTGCTTAATAGAGTACACTGCTTACGCAGGTTTGATTGAACAAGTTTACATATAAATGTGTCTCTCTATAATTTCAGGTTATTTTTGGAAGGCGTTATGGCAGAGACTCTGTCGGAGTTGATTCAAAACTGCACTTTTAAAGTTTTGTCAGAAGCTGTGATGGCGGAGAAGGAGAGAAAGGCAAAGTTACAGGAAACAATATTGAAGTATGTGTGATGTGTATATAATGTACAAGTTTATCATAAAAAGCGTAAAAAAGGTTTAATGTATAATTGTTTCTAATTGAAATTTTCACATACCAAATCAATCATTACACATATTAACTCATATAATTATGAAGATTAAAAAATAAAATTTATTATATTGTTTTGTCATAATATGACACGTAATCAAATAATAAAAAAAATATTAGCTCAGGTGCTTACTCGAGTCAAGATGAATATGGGACATGGATTTCAAATCAAGGTTTATTGTGTCACAATATTTGATCCTTAAGATAAATAGTATTATATGATGGTCATAATTGATTAATAACTGATTAATTATGTGTCCATTCACAGAAGAGTGATAATGTTTTTAGACAATTTTTTTAAAAACCCTGATACACTGCCTTTAAAATATGGTATTTGAAAGAATGTGCTTTATTCCAGGGAGGAGAATGGAAGGAAGAGGGTGAAACTTCTACAAAGAAAACTGGGTGATATAAAGAAGGAAAAAGAAAAAGAAATACAGGAGAGAAATGAAATGATAGCTCATTTAAAGGTATTTAAATGTTATTTCCGTTATTTATCGGAGGGTCCCCCGTGGCCGAATGATATATGTCACTGTCTTAAGATTAGTTTGCTAAGGTGGTAGGTTCGAGTCGAGTCCCACTCACCCTAAAATCTTTATGTGAGAAAATTTGCCAGTTACTTGTGGGAGGACGGTTGTTCTACTCATGATTAGTTTAGTATTAATATTAATCAACCAAAATCATTGAATGGACATTACAATGTTAGTGCCCATGGTGATTTTGCAAGGTGTGGATTGGGGTGGGGTGGAGGGGTAATGTATATTTGGGCATATTAGGGGAAGGGGTGGGGTGAAGACCAGTTGAAACAAGATTTTCATTCAGTTTAGCTATATCTTTCAATTTTAAAAGGGTGATGGACACCAGGTTGGGTCTTGACTATCAATCCAGGGCTTGTGAGTTTGAATCCCCACCCAGTCACCGTCTCTGTGGTGATTAGAAAGTTATCAGACCCATGCAGAGATGGGTGTGTTCAAGTACTTGTTATCATTCAAATATCCCAGGAAAGAAAGAGTGGTTAGGTTTACTGACCATCTGTCAGCCCTCAGTGGTATAAAATGACACTAAATATTGAAACAAACAACCAAAACTTTCAGGAGAGGCATCGTCCTAGGGATCAGCTAGTGGTTAATTGTTTAAAATGCCTATTAATTCATATATCTGTATATTGTCATATTCATAATTCTTAATGCTAAGCTGAAAATGGTCCCATTTATCAATTCATGTGCTTTAGAGAGAATGCATTCTAGTGTAAGTTTAATGTTATTCCAGGACCAGCTGCAAGAAATGAAGGCCAAAACCAACATGGAGGGTAAATACATTAAGAAGTGTGCAGAGGTCAGTGTGGCACAGACACAGAAGAAATGTGGTCTATCAGAAAAGGAGATGAAAGACCAGATTGAGGTCAGTATCCATGGTAACATATAAAGTCAGTGAGAAATAATGCTAAAAATTGTTTCAGCATTTAGAAATGCAGTGTGTCAAGAAAATTTCTATATATGTCTTAAAACGATAAAATTAATTTTAAAATAAATACAAAGCATTTCAATATGATATAGGACTTATATAGAAGGATGGGAAACTTGCACCTCTCTACTAAATATTGGTGAAATAGCACGTGAAGAATCAATAATTTGGCAAATTAATAATTCAAATTGACCAGGCAACTGATTTCTTTTACATAAAATGTTAGATGTATGTAACCTTAGATATTTTTTATAATGTTTTAATCATGCAAAATGATTTTGAATTTAAAATATTGCAGTTTGAAGTAAAATTTCAAGTACTTTCCTTGATTATTTAGTTGCAGTATACAAATTTTGTAATCTTAAGTACTTCAACAATTTTAAACAGAATTTAATGAGAATGGTCTCATTTTGTAGACAATTCCATTGTGCAAAGAAAGAATTTTGATTTGTATTTTTGAGATGAATGGAAGCTAAAGTATTTGAAAATGAGATTTAGTGAGATTTTGAGTGAATACACGGGCGTTCAAAACATATCAATCAGTTGCGTTTCCTTCTTTATATAAGTCCTTGTTAGAATGTAGAATAAAATTGGAATTACAAATCCACCGAAATGTGACAAAAAACTTTTTTTTTAATTAGAATATTGAACTTAAATCGTTAGGCCAAACAAGGTGATCAGTTTTCAGTATATTATATTGACATGTGAAACTTCTGAAAATATCATGGAGGCAACTGCCATCTCCTGCCTCAGTGTGGCTTCGGTAACCAATTTTTGATGTTTGCTTTCAACATGTTCTTCCATTTTCTAGAGACTTATTTGTTCTACAATGTATATAAAAATACATGGCTTAAAGCAAATGATGTAATAAACGTTTGTTTGTTATACAAGTATAATAGAGAATCAGTTGCCCAAAGTTATATGACTTTAAAACCTGTTACTTAAAAGTATAAATCCATACTGGATGTATTTTTATATACATGTGTTATACTCATTGTTGCAGAATTATCGCCACGATGTTGATATAGAGAGTCGATGTCACGAAGAAATAGAGTCATTCCTTCACGCACACCAGACCGTGAGTAACTATATTGTCTCCCCGTATAAATATGAGGCCTGTTCAAAATGACATCATCTCAAGTTATCCACCAAGCTCTTGGATGCACTTCATATGTGTCGTTTCATCCATTCATATACCTTTGTTCGCAAGGGTCCTCTGTGGTTGAGTGGTCTAAGGTGCCGTCTCAAGGTCACTTACCTCTCACTGCTAAGGTCGTAGGTTCAAATCCCACTCATTCCAAAAACTTTATTTGAGAAAATTTGCCAGTTACTTACAACAAAACATTCTTCCTTGAACTGTACATGATGAGATGAGGTTGATGCTACAGTGCATGTAATGTTGGCTGGTTAAACAGTGTGTGGAAACATGACATTGTTGACGTCATTGAACTGCTCCAGGTAGCCATAACATGTATATTTCTTGAGCTGTTTCTATCTACATACCAATACAAAATTGCATAGAGGAAATATTACTGTTTATTGCAATATGATTTTTATTCATGTGCTGTATTAAATGTTAAAAATATTACAAAAGCATAAGTATTCTTTTTACACACATTGTACATATTAAAATTGATTGTCTCCCTTCAATGCATAAATTAAAATTAAGAGTGGTTTTAGTGTTGTGGGGGATAGTGCAGGATACAGATAGAAGCCCATCGTAAATTTCTCCTGTTTTTTAATACTTTTAGTTGGCCAGCCGCGGGAATTGAACCTGCAACTCCGAGACTAGAAGTCTCATGCTCTACAGCAATATAAATGGTGGTATAGGATTAAACTGAACAAAAGATAGTATAAGTAGCATTTTAGAACAAGTTTAGAACTTATATTCATATTAGCTGCGAAAATGTTAAATTTTTTAAAATCATATTTCACTTATACAAATTGATATTAAGGACAAGATAAAACACAAGGAGGTGTTTTCTGCTGTTGAGGTGAGTATGACGTACACATGCTATTGTAAACATGAGAAAATGTCATCATATGTGGTACCTCACATACATCTGCATATTTGTTTATTTTATATAATACTTTAAGTGCTTTATGATATTGTATATAATTATGTTATATGATGTTTATTAGATTTTGTTGCCATATTTGTAATCATGTATATGTGACTATTTCTCAGGTCTCAGACCTTCTGGAAATAATAGAAATAATCTTTTCAAACTTGTCATATACTTCAAACGGTGATATATGTATACTCACAGTTACTGTAAAGTTGGGTCCCTTCTTTATTGTTTCCATGCAGAAACAGTAGTATTGGGTAAAATTCTGATTATACGTTATTCCCCCACCCACACACACATACACACGACCTCGTGATTATTATTGGGCCTTGACCCATCAATGCTAAAAATGACTTGTTATAGACTTTAAACCCCAAAATAGAGATCATATAATATATGTAAGTAACTTTTATGCAGTTTTGATGCTGTTAAAGTTATACTCAATTGTGTACATCCCTTCTGTATTTATGACAAACACTGGAAGTACGAGAAGTACTCGTGTTGACATGTAAAGCAGTGAAAATGCCAAATTTTGTAGCAGAACCATTCATTAAGATTTACTGGAAAGGCACAAATTCATGGTTATTGATCAATTTAATATCTATTAAAAAAAAGGTAATCTCACCTTTTAAAATAATTTATGGAGGGAAGCCAAAAATTAATGAGGATGCAAATACCTATCTCTGAAACATTTAAAAAAGAGACAATTTTAATTGAACAGACTCTGGTATAATAATGTTTGTAAAATGGAACTATGCATAAAAACATTTACCTATTAAAACTTTGTTGTTGTTAAAAAAAGAAGTGTGACTTTTATCATTGCATATGCATGTATTATTGTTGTCGCTAAATTGCGTGTGTTGAAGGACATGATTGTAATATGTTGAGAAAATGGTTTGTATTTCATTGTATGAAAACTCTGCTTACTTAATGCTATTATTAGAATTAAATAACTTAATTTGATTATATTTGTATTAGTGAACTACAAGATATAAAATCAAACATGTTTGATAAGACTTCAGCATAGAAGCTCTGTTAATAATATTTGGAATGAATACATTAACCTCTCACCCCCATTTTTAAAGATCAGTTACAGTCCAACCTGTCTTAAGCAGCCATTCAAGAGAAGGAGAAAAAGAGTGGCCCTTTAAGACAGGTAGCTGCTTAATACATGCTAATTTGCTCTGAAAACATAGAAAAAGCAAATGTGGCTACTTAAGACAAGTGGCTGTTCAATAGGTGTGACACAGATTTGACTGTGTTTAGTAAATCATGAGAATAAAATATACCCTAAAATCATCTTTACATCTGAGGTTTTATACTTTAACCTTAGTTAAATACTACAAGAAAATCAATTATGTTCTGCAAAATTCCAGGATCTGGAGATGCTGTTGATCTATGGATGTTTCTGGTTGATATTTTCAGCAACATTTCAGGAAATGGAAATGGCGGTTGATCTATGGATGTTTGTGGTTGATATTTTCTGCTTCATTTCAGGACAGGGAGATGGCAGTTGATCTAGTGGTGTTTATGGTTGTTATTTTCTGCTACATTTCAGGAGAGGGAGATAGCAGTTGATCTGTTGGTGTTTATGGTTGTTATTTTCTTCTACATTTCAGGAGAGGGAGATGATGGTTGATCTGTGGATGTTTATGGTTGTTATTTTCTGCTACATTTCAGGAGATGGAGATGGCGGTTGATCTATGGGTGTTTATGGTTGTTATTTTCTGATTCTTTCTGTTACATTTCTGGAGATGGAGATGGTGGTTGATCTATGGGTGTTTATGGTTGTTATTTTCTGCTACATTTCAGGAACTGGAAAGGAAGGTGGATCTATGGATGGAGAAGTACGAGAAGGATGTAGAGTCGAAGCAACATGAGCTGGATGTTCTCAAGGCTTCCAAGGCCAAAGACTTGGAAAAATTACAAGAATTAACAAAACTTGTAAGTCAATATAAAAACATGTTCTTTGTCCACATTAGGCAAAATGTTAATACTAAGTATGGCTGATTTTCGTTGTAGTTATTGAAATCTGTCATAGTAGTGGCTTAAAGTAAAGCCCGAACTGCAATATAAAAGCCACAAGAGGGCTAATAGGCAGGTTTGTGGATAATTCTATACAAATCAGACAGCTCTTGTTTAAAATATCATAGACACGATTGCATTGCGTTTGTTTAACTTCTGAACAGTATTAGATTATTACTCATACCTTAAATTGGCACAAAGTATTTTCCAAAAAGTACTTGTTATATGCAGTTTGAATGTAAAGTTTAATTCCATCTGTTGAAATTCTTGACGAGGAGCTTGGAACTTGAAATTGTTGGCAAATTCACACAAATCTCTTAGTATAAAAGTAAAGTAAAGTGTTTGTTTATTATAGTGTCATCCCTACTGAAATAGCCAGCCGCAATGGGCTTATGAGACACTTTTCTTTTGTACACGGTTACTTCCTGAAAGCTAAGAGTCAGGCTGTTAGATATTCGGTACATCTCAGTTTAACTATCTGCTGGGTCAGCAACTGCCACATTAGAAAAAAACCAAGTGCTTCAACCATGATTCGTACCTTTGTCCTCCCACTTCTAAGGCGGGTGCCTTAACCACTAGGCCACAGAAGATGTACATATCACCTTAGCATGATTGATATATATATATTTTTAGCATACAGAAATTATAACTGTCAGGTAGATAGTACTGCTGTTATAAGATGGCCACGTGTGCAAATTATTTCTGCTCTTGCAGCGATTTTTTGGGCTTTCAAGGGACACATGACTTTTTGATAAGTTTTTACTTAACGCTAGTTTTAATTCAATATTTTCATGGTGCAAATTATGATATGAAAATATCCATTATGTATGTAGACCAATTTTTATGCACCCACCCTGTCCATCGGTTTGTTTGTTCATGTGTCCAAGGTAAAAAAATTGGTTTCCAATCAATAACTTCTGATGGGGTCTATTTATATAATTAATATTTTGTGCGTATTTGTATAATAATAAAAACAGAAATTGTCAACGTCTTGTCAAATGGCCCCTTTTCAACTTGATTTCAAATTGGTTTCCTATCAATAGCAAGGGCATATATTTTAAGTCTATTTTTCGCACATATGTGGTCATATGTTACAGAAAATGCAAAATGTATGAAAAAACCAACACATTTTTATTGGTATGATGAAAAAAATCCAAGGACATATCAATTATCAATTAATTTAAATAATTTTAGTCTCTTAAACTTTTGAACAGATTTCATTAAGAAGTGTCAATACTGGATCTAGTAAGGAGAGAAGTAGTCACCATAGTTTTACCATTAATAACGGTGTTGTATATTCATTTTGTTGCCAATTTCAGTATAAGGAATATGAACAAGTTGTTGTTGAGGACAGGATTGAGAAAGAGAAGGCCAGAAGGAAACAGGAACAAGAGGCTATTGAACTCAAGGCTTCCATTAAGGTATATTTTTTAATGGAGTTATATATACATATTTTTGCATGCATCAAAATGACACAGAACAAACTTGTTATGTACTGCATATATCAATTTATGGCAACTACTGTAGTGGAATACATACAAAAAGTGACTGTGGGTTGGAACTTGGGGTTGAACTTTTCTCCAACACATCTTAATTAATCAAAATGTTAATCACATGCATGCCATACTGATGAGCCACTTCAAACCAGCTGAGGGGTTCTTGTTTTTAGTTACTAAATGCCATGGTATTAATTTGACCTTTTTATAGATTTATTTGGATAGATAATGGATTTTTTGTATACATTTATTGTAAGGACATGGCATCGGATTACATATTCTTGAAATACCAATGTAGCTTCAATTACTTTCAGTGGAGAACATTTTACTCTTCTTAGATTAAACTTATTTATTTTACTTCGATTGTGAAACAAGTTCTTACAACTTGGACAAATCATGCTAGAAGTCTTCCTTGGTATAACCAGCACTAAGCATATGTGGAAAAAGTGTCTTGCTCAAGGATGCCACACATAGCCCTAACAGAGGATCAAACTCACGACCCTCAGATCATGAGTTCAGTGCTCCACCACTGGACCATGTGCTCCACATTACTCTTCTTGACTGTTTTGTTATGTTTTCCTTTGAGAGGCCATTATTTTTCTATTTTGGGCATGATGAGAAGATTGTATGTTTTGTTTAATCAATAAAATCACTTTACACTTTTTGTATGTTTTCTTAGGTCCAGTCATGGTGGCGTGGTGTCATGGTGCGGAAAGGTTATGGTCCATACAGCAAGAAAAAGAAGGGCAAAAAGGGCAAGAAAGGGAAGAAAGGAAAGAAAAAGAAGTAGACTATGGCTGAAGGACATTGTAGGACTGTTATTAATACCTAATATACATTGTGATCTATCTGTTTTTATTTGTAAAAGTTCTGTTACAATAAATATTTCAATGTTTGTGATAATGATTTCATACAAACGTTAGAAATAATAATGAATGTTTTTTATCAGAAAGAAAATCTAAAGGATAATTTTTGGTCTCAGTGAATTATCATATTTATTTCATCCAGTGGCCGCGAGTGATGAAGCCAC